>CM055119.1:217132584-217447196 GCA_029206835.1 Rana muscosa
ATCACTGACACTGGCCTTACCTTTCCTTCCTCTCTCCCTACACACAATATTCACTGACACTGTCCTTACCTATCCTTCTCTCTCCTTACACACAATATCACTGACACTGTCCTTACCTATCCTTCTCTCTCCTTACACACAATATCACTGACACTGTCCTTACCTATCCTTCTCTCTCCTTACACACAATATCACTGACACTGTCCTTACCTATCCTTCTCTCTCCTTACACACAATATCACTGACACTGTCCTTACCTATCCTTCTCTCTCCTTACACACAATATCACTGACACTGTCCTTACCTATCCTTCTCTCTCCTTACACACAATATCACTGACACTGTCCTTACCTATCCTTCTCTCTCCTTACACACAATATCACTGACACTGTCCTTACCTATCCTTCTCTCTCCCTACACACAATATCACTGACACTGTCCTTACCTATCCTTCTCTCTCCTTACACACAATATCACTGACACTGTCCTTACCTATCCTTCTCTCTCCTACACACAATATCACTGACACTGTCCTTACCTATCCTTCTCTCTCCCTACACACAATATCACTGACACTGTCCTTACCTATCCTTCTCTCTCCTACACACAATATCACTGACACTGTCCCTTACCTATCCTTCTCTCTCCCTACACACAATATCACTGACACTGTCCTACCTATCCTTCTCTCTCCTTACACACAATATCACTGACACTGTCCCTACCTATCCTTCTCTCTCCCTACACACAATATCACTGACACTGTCCTACCTATCCTTCTCTCTCCCTACACACAATATCACTGACACTGTCCTACCTACCTTTTCTCCTCACATATCTGACACTGTCCTACCTATCCTTCTCTCTCCCTACACACAATATCACTGACACTGTCCCTACCTATCCTTCTCTCTCCCTACACACAATATCACTGACACTGTCCCTACCTATCCTTCTCTCTCCCTACACACAATATTCACTGACACTGTCCCTACCTATCCTTCTCTCTCCTACACACAATATCACTGACACTGTCCCTTACCTATCCTTCTCTCTCCCTACACACAATATCACTGACACTGTCCCTACCTATCCTTCTCTCTCCTTACACACAATATCACTGACACTGTCCTTACCTATCCTTCTCTCTCCCTTACACACAATATCACTGACACTGTCCTACCTATCCTTCTCTCTCCCTTACACACAATATCACTGACACTTGTCCTTACCTATCCTTCTCTCTCCTTACACACAATATCACTGACACTGTCCTTACCTATCCTTCTCTCTCCCTACACACAATATCACTGACACTGTCCTTACCTATCCTTCTCTCTCCTTACACACAATATCACTGACACTGTCCTTACCTATCCTTCTCTCTCCTTACACACAATATCACTGACACTGTCCTTACCTATCCTTCTCTCTCCTTACACACAATATCACTGACACTGTCCTTACCTATCCTTCTCTCTCCTTACACACAATATCACTGACACTGTCCTTACCTATCCTTCTCTCTCCCTACACACAATATCACTGACACTGTCCTTACCTATCCTTCTCTCTCCTTACACACATATCACTGACACTGTCCTTACCTATCCTTCTCTCCTCACATATCACTGACACTGTCCTTACCTATCCTCTCTCCTACACACAATATCACTGACACTGTCCTTACCTATCCTTCTCTCTCCCTACACACAATATCACTGACACTGTCCTACCTATCCTTCTCTCTCCTTACACACAATATCACTGACACTGTCCTTACCTATCCTTCTCTCTCCCTTACACACAATATCACTGACACTGTCCTTACCTATCCTTCTCTCTCCTTACACACAATATCACTGACACTGTCCTTACCTATCCTTCTCTCTCCCTACACACAATATCACTGACACTGTCCTTACCTATCCTTCTCTCTCCTTACACACAATATCACTGACACTGTCCTTACCTATCCTTCTCTCTCCCTACACACAATATCACTGACACTGTCCTTACCTATCCTTCTCTCTCCTTACACACAATATCACTGACACTGTCCTTACCTATCCTTCTCTCTCCTACACACAATATCACTGACACTGTCCTTACCTATCCTTCTCTCTCCTTACACACAATATCACTGACACTGTCCTTACCTATCCTTCTCTCTCCTACACACAATATCACTGACACTGTCCTTACCTATCCTTCTCTCTCCTACACACAATATCACTGACACTGTCCTTACCTATCCTTCTCTCTCCTTACACACAATATCACTGACACTGTCCTTACCTATCCTTCTCTCTCCTTACACACAATATCACTGACACTGTCCTTACCTATCCTTCTCTCTCCCTACACACAATATCACTGACACTGTCCTTACCTATCCTTCTCTCTCCTTACACACAATATCACTGACACTGTCCTTACCTATCCTTCTCTCTCCTTACACACAATATCACTGACACTGTCCTTACCTATCCTTCTCTCTCCCTACACACAATATCACTGACACTGTCCTTACCTATCCTTCTCTCTCCTTACACACAATATCACTGACACTGTCCTTACCTATCCTTCTCTCTCCTTACACACAATATCACTGACACTGTCCTTACCTATCCTTCTCTCTCCCTACACACAATATCACTGACACTGTCCTTACCTATCCTTCTCTCTCCCTACACACAATATCACTGACACTGTCCCTTACCTATCCTTCTCTCTCCTTACACACAATATCACTGACACTGTCCTTACCTATCCTTCTCTCTCCCTACACACAATATCACTGACACTGTCCTTACCTATCCTTCTCTCTCCTTACACACAATATCACTGACACTGTCCCTTACCTATCCTTCTCTCTCCTTACACACAATATCACTGACACTGTCCTTACCTATCCTTCTCTCTCCCTACACACAATATCACTGACACTGTCCCTTACCTATCCTTCTCTCTCCTACACACAATATCACTGACACTGTCCTTACCTATCCTTCTCTCTCCTTACACACAATATCACTGACACTGTCCTTACCTATCCTTCTCTCTCCCTACACACAATATCACTGACACTGTCCTTACCTATCCTTCTCTCTCCTTACACACAATATCACTGACACTGTCCCTTACCTATCCTTCTCTCTCCTTACACACAATATCACTGACACTGTCCTTACCTATCCTTCTCTCTCCCTACACACAATATCACTGACACTGTCCTTACCTATCCTTCTCTCTCCTACACACAATATCACTGACACTGTCCCTTACCTATCCTTCTCTCTCCCTACACACAATATCACTGACACTGTCCTTACCTATCCTTCTCTCTCCTACACACAATATCACTGACACTGTCCCTACCTATCCTTCTCTCTCCCTTACACACAATATCACTGACACTGTCCTTACCTATCCTTCTCTCTCCTTACACACAATATCACTGACACTGTCCCTTACCTATCCTTCTCTCTCCCTACACACAATATCACTGACACTGTCCCTACCTATCCTTCTCTCTCCTTACACACAATATCACTGACACTGTTCCCTACCTATCCTTCTCTCTCCTACACACAATATCACTGACACTGTCCTTACCTATCCTTCTCTCTCCCTACACACAATATCACTGACACTGTCCTTACCTATCCTTCTCTCTCCCTTACACACAATATCACTGACACTGTCCCTACCTATCCTTCTCTCTCCTACACACAATATCACTGACACTGTCCCTACCTATCCTTCTCTCTCCCTTACACACAATATCACTGACACTGTCCCTACCTATCCTTCTCTCTCCCTACACACAATATCACTGACACTGTCCCTTACCTATCCTTCTCTCTCCTTACACACAATATCACTGACACTGTCCCTACCTATCCTTCTCTCTCCTTACACACAATATCACTGACACTGTCCCTACCTATCCTTCTCTCTCCCTACACACAATATCACTGACACTGTCCTTACCTATCCTTCTCTCTCCTTACACACAATATCACTGACACTGTCCCTTACCTATCCTTCTCTCTCCTTACACACAATATCACTGACACTGTCCCTACCTATCCTTCTCTCTCCCTTACACACAATATCACTGACACTGTCCTTACCTATCCTTCTCTCTCCCTACACACAATATCACTGACACTGTCCTTACCTATCCTTCTCTCTCCCTACACACAATATCACTGACACTGTCCCTACCTATCCTTCTCTCTCCTTACACACAATATCACTGACACTGTCCCTACCTATCCTTCTCTCTCCCTTACACACAATATCACTGACACTGTCCCTTACCTATCCTTCTCTCTCCCTTACACACAATATCACTGACACTGTCCCTTACCTATCCTTCTCTCTCCTACACACAATATCACTGACACTGTCCCTACCTATCCTTCTCTCTCCCTACACACAATATCACTGACACTGTCCTTACCTATCCTTCTCTCTCCCTTACACACAATATCACTGACACTGTCCTTACCTATCCTTCTCTCTCCTACACACAATATCACTGACACTGTCCCTACCTATCCTTCTCTCCTACACACAATATCACTGACACTGTCCCTTACCTATCCTTCTCTCTCCCTACACACAATATCACTGACACTGTCCCTTACCTATCCTTCTCTCTCCTTACACACAATATCACTGACACTGTCCTTACCTATCCTTCTCTCTCCTTACACACAATATCACTGACACTGTCCCTACCTATCCTTCTCTCTCCTTACACACAATATCACTGACACTGTCCTTACCTATCCTTCTCTCTCCCTACACACAATATCACTGACACTGTCCTTACCTATCCTTCTCTCTCCCTTACACACAATATCACTGACACTGTCCCTTACCTATCCTTCTCTCTCCCTTACACACAATATCACTGACACTGTCCTTACCTATCCTTCTCTCTCCTACACACAATATCACTGACACTGTCCTTACCTATCCTTCTCTCTCCCTACACACAATATCACTGACACTGTCCTACCTATCCTTCTCTCTCCTACACACAATATCACTGACACTGTCCTTACCTATCCTTCTCTCTCCCTTACACACAATATCACTGACACTGTCCTTACCTATCCTTCTCTCTCCTTACACACAATATCACTGACACTGTCCCTTACCTATCCTTCTCTCTCCCTACACACAATATCACTGACACTGTCCTTACCTATCCTTCTCTCTCCCTACACACAATATCACTGACACTGTCCTTACCTATCCTTCTCTCTCCTACACACATATCACTGACACTGTCCTTACCTATCCTTCTCTCTCCTACACACATATCACTGACACTGTCCTTACCTATCCTTCTCTCTCCTTACACACAATATCACTGACACTGTCCCTTACCTATCCTTCTCTCTCCTTACACACAATATCACTGACACTGTCCTTACCTATCCTTCTCTCTCCTTACACACAATATCACTGACACTGTCCCTACCTATCCTTCTCTCTCCCTTACACACAATATCACTGACACTGTCCTTACCTATCCTTCTCTCTCCTTACACACAATATCACTGACACTGTCCTTACCTATCCTTCTCTCTCCCTACACACAATATCACTGACACTGTCCTTACCTATCCTTCTCTCTCCTTACACACAATATCACTGACACTGTCCCTTACCTATCCTTCTCTCTCCTTACACACAATATCACTGACACTGTCCTTACCTATCCTTCTCTCTCCTTACACCAATATCACTGACACTGTCCTTACCTATCCTTCTCTCTCCCTACACACAATATCACTGACACTGTCCTTACCTATCCTTCTCTCTCCCTTACACACAATATCACTGACACTTCCTACCTATCTCTCCTACACACAATATCACTGACACTGTCCTTACCTATCCTTCTCTCTCCCTACACACAATATCACTGACACTGTCCTTACCTATCCTTCTCTCTCCTTACACACAATATCACTGACACTGTCCTTACCTATCCTTCTCTCTCCTACACACAATATCACTGACACTGTCCTTACCTATCCTTCTCTCTCCTACACACAATATCACTGACACTGTCCTTACCTATCCTTCTCTCTCCCTACACACAATATCACTGACACTGTCCTTACCTATCCTTCTCTCTCCCTACACACAATATCACTGACACTGTCCTTACCTATCCTTCTCTCTCCCTACACACAATATCACTGACACTGTCCTTACCTATCCTTCTCTCTCCCTACACACAATATCACTGACACTGTCCTTACCTATCCTTCTCTCTCCCTACACACAATATCACTGACACTGTCCTTACCTATCCTTCTCTCTCCCTACACACAATATCACTGACACTGTCCTTACCTATCCTTCTCTCTCCCTACACACAATATCACTGACACTGTCCCTTACCTATCCTTCTCTCTCCCTACACACAATATCACTGACACTGTCCCTACCTATCCTTCTCTCTCCCTACACACAATATCACTGACACTGTCCTTACCTATCCTTCTCTCTCCCTACACACAATATCACTGACACTGTCCTTACCTATCCTTCTCTCTCCTTACACACAATATCACTGACACTGTCCTTACCTATCCTTCTCTCTCCCTACACACAATATCACTGACACTGTCCCTTACCTATCCTTCTCTCTCCCTACACACAATATCACTGACACTGTCCTTACCTATCCTTCTCTCTCCTACACACAATATCACTGACACTGTCCTTACCTATCCTTCTCTCTCCTTACACAATATCACTGACACTGTCCCTACCTATCCTTCTCTCTCCTTACACACAATATCACTGACACTGTCCTTACCTATCCTTCTCTCTCCCTACACACAATATCACTGACACTGTCCTTACCTATCCTTCTCTCTCCCTACACACAATATCACTGACACTGTCCTTACCTATCCTTCTCTCTCCTTACACACAATATCACTGACACTGTCCTTACCTATCCTTCTCTCTCCTTACACACAATATCACTGACACTGTCCTTACCTATCCTTCTCTCTCCTTACACACAATATCACTGACACTGTCCTACCTATCCTTCTCTCTCCTTACACACAATATCACTGACACTGTCCTTACCTATCCTTCTCTCTCCCTACACACAATATCACTGACACTGTCCTTACCTATCCTTCTCTCTCCCTACACACAATATCACTGACACTGTCCTTACCTATCCTTCTCTCTCCCTACACACAATATCACTGACACTGTCCTTACCTATCCTTCTCTCTCCCTTACACACAATATCACTGACACTGTCCTTACCTATCCTTCTCTCTCCTTACACACAATATCACTGACACTGTCCTTACCTATCCTTCTCTCTCCTTACACACAATATCACTGACACTGTCCTTACCTATCCTTCTCTCTCCCTACACACAATATCACTGACACTGTCCTTACCTATCCTTCTCTCTCCCTACACACAATATCACTGACACTGTCCCTTACCTATCCTTCTCTCTCCCTACACACAATATCACTGACACTGTCCTTACCTATCCTTCTCTCTCCTTACACACAATATCACTGACACTGTCCCTTACCTATCCTTCTCTCTCCCTTACACACAATATCACTGACACTGTCCTTACCTATCCTTCTCTCTCCCTACACACAATATCACTGACACTGTCCTTACCTATCCTTCTCTCTCCTACACACAATATCACTGACACTGTCCCTACCTATCCTTCTCTCTCCCTACACACAATATCACTGACACTGTCCTTACCTATCCTTCTCTCTCCCTACACACAATATCACTGACACTGTCCCTTACCTATCCTTCTCTCTCCCTACACACAATATCACTGACACTGTCCTTACCTATCCTTCTCTCTCCCTTACACACAATATCACTGACACTGTCCTTACCTATCCTTCTCTCTCCTTACACACAATATCACTGACACTGTCCCTTACCTATCCTTCTCTCTCCTTACACACAATATCACTGACACTGTCCTTACCTATCCTTCTCTCTCCCTACACACAATATCACTGACACTGTCCTTACCTATCCTTCTCTCTCCTTACACACAATATCACTGACACTGTCCTTACCTATCCTTCTCTCTCCTACACACAATATCACTGACACTGTCCCTACCTATCCTTCTCTCTCCCTACACACAATATCACTGACACTGTCCCTTACCTATCCTTCTCTCTCCCTACACACAATATCACTGACACTGTCCTACCTATCCTTCTCTCTCCCTACACACAATATCACTGACACTGTCCTTACCTATCCTTCTCTCTCCCTACACACAATATCACTGACACTGTCCCTTACCTATCCTTCTCTCTCCCTTACACACAATATCACTGACACTGTCCTTACCTATCCTTCTCTCTCCTTACACACAATATCACTGACACTGTCCCTTACCTATCCTTCTCTCTCCTACACACAATATCACTGACACTGTCCCTTACCTATCCTTCTCTCTCCCTTACACACAATATCACTGACACTGTCCTTACCTATCCTTCTCTCTCCCTACACACAATATCACTGACACTGTCCCTTACCTATCCTTCTCTCTCCCTACACACAATATCACTGACACTGTCCTTACCTATCCTTCTCTCTCCCTACACACAATATCACTGACACTGTCCTTACCTATCCTTCTCTCTCCCTACACACAATATCACTGACACTGTCCCTACCTATCCTTCTCTCTCCCTACACACAATATCACTGACACTGTCCTTACCTATCCTTCTCTCTCCCTGACACACAATATCACTGACACTGTCCTTACCTATCCTTCTCTCTCCTTACACACAATATCACTGACACTGTCCCTACCTATCCTTCTCTCTCCCTACACACAATATCACTGACACTGTCCTTACCTATCCTTCTCTCTCCTACACACAATATCACTGACACTGTCCTTACCTATCCTTCTCTCTCCCTTACACACAATATCACTGACACTGTCCCTACCTATCCTTCTCTCTCCCTACACACAATATCACTGACACTGTCCTTACCTATCCTTCTCTCTCCCTACACACAATATCACTGACACTGTCCCTACCTATCCTTCTCTCTCCCTACACACAATATCACTGACACTGTCCCTACCTATCCTTCTCTCTCCTTACACACAATATCACTGACACTGTCCTTACCTATCCTTCTCTCTCCCTACACACAATATCACTGACACTGTCCTTACCTATCCTTCTCTCTCCTTACACACAATATCACTGACACTGTCCTTACCTATCCTTCTCT
Source organism: Rana muscosa (assembly GCA_029206835.1). Lineage (NCBI taxonomy): Eukaryota > Metazoa > Chordata > Amphibia > Anura > Ranidae > Rana > Rana muscosa. Next base: position 217,141,907 of record CM055119.1, read on the forward strand.
CTCCTTACACACAATATCACTGACACTGTCCTTACCTATCCTTCTCTCTCCCTACACACAATATCACTGACACTGTCCCTACCTATCCTTCTCTCTCCCTACACACAATATCACTGACACTGTCCCTACCTATCCTTCTCTCTCCCTACACACAATATCACTGACACTGTCCTTACCTATCCTTCTCTCTCCCTACACACAATATCACTGACACTGTCCTTACCTATCCTTCTCTCTCCTTACACACAATATCACTGACACTGTCCTTACCTATCCTTCTCTCTCCTTACACACAATATCACTGACACTGTCCTTACCTATCCTTCTCTCTCCCTACACACAATATCACTGACACTGTCCCTTACCTATCCTTCTCTCTCCCTACACACAATATCACTGACACTGTCCTTACCTATCCTTCTCTCTCCCTTCACACAATATCACTGACACTGTCCCTACCTATCCTTCTCTCTCCCTACACACAATATCACTGACACTGTCCTTACCTATCCTTCTCTCTCCTTACACACAATATCACTGACACTGTCCTTACCTATCCTTCTCTCTCCTTACACACAATATCACTGACACTGTCCTTACCTATCCTTCTCTCTCCTTACACACAATATCACTGACACTGTCCCTACCTATCCTTCTCTCTCCTTACACACAATATCACTGACACTGTCCCTTACCTATCCTTCTCTCTCCCTACACACAATATCACTGACACTGTCCTTACCTATCCTTCTCTCTCCCTTACACACAATATCACTGACACTGTCCCTACCTATCCTTCTCTCTCCTTACACACAATATCACTGACACTGTCCTTACCTATCCTTCTCTCTCCCTACACACAATATCACTGACACTGTCCTTACCTATCCTTCTCTCTCCTTACACACAATATCACTGACACTGTCCTTACCTATCCTTCTCTCTCCCTGCACACAATATCACTGACACTGTCCCTTACCTATCCTTCTCTCTCCCTGCACACAATATCACTGACACTGTCCTTACCTAATCCTTCTCTCTCCCTGCACACAATATCACTGACACTGTCCCTACCTATCCTTCTCTCTCCCTGCACACAATATCACTGACACTGTCCCTTACCTATCCTTCTCTCTCCTTACACACAATATCACTGACACTGTCCCTACCTATCCTTCTCTCTCCCTGCACACAATATCACTGACACTGTCCCTTACCTATCCTTCTCTCTCCTTACACACAATATCACTGACACTGTCCTTACCTATCCTTCTCTCTCCCTACACACAATATCACTGACACTGTCCTTACCTATCCTTCTCTCTCCCTACACACAATATCACTGACACTGTCCCTACCTATCCTTCTCTCTCCTTACACACAATATCACTGACACTGTCCCTACCTATCCTTCTCTCTCCCTACACACAATATCACTGACACTGTCCCTACCTATCCTTCTCTCTCCCTACACACAATATCACTGACACTGTCCTTACCTATCCTTCTCTCTCCCTACACACAATATCACTGACACTGTCCTTACCTATCCTTCTCTCTCCCTACACACAATATCACTGACACTGTCCTTACCTATCCTTCTCTCTCCCTGCACACAATATCACTGACACTGTCCTTACCTATCCTTCTCTCTCCCTTACACACAATATCACTGACACTGTCCTTACCTATCCTTCTCTCTCACTGCACACAATATCACTGACACTGTCCCTACCTATCCTTCTCTCTCCTTACACACAATATCACTGACACTGTCCTCTACCTATCTTCTCTCCTTACACACAATATCACTGACACTGTCCCTACCTATCCTTCTCTCTCCTTACACACAATATCACTGACACTGTCCTTACCTATCCTTCTCTCTCCTTACACACAATATCACTGACACTGTCCTTACCTATCCTTCTCTCTCCCTACACACAATATCACTGACACTGTCCTTACCTATCCTTCTCTCTCCCTACACACAATATCACTGACACTGTCCTTACCTATCCTTCTCTCTCCCTACACACAATATCACTGACACTGTCCCTACCTATCCTTCTCTCTCCCTGCACACAATATCACTGACACTGTCCTTACCTATCCTTCTCTCTCCTTACACACAATATCACTGACACTGTCCTTACCTATCCTTCTCTCTCCCTACACACAATATCACTGACACTGTCCCTACCTATCCTTCTCTCTCCTTACACACAATATCACTGACACTGTCCTTACCTATCCTTCTCTCTCCCTGCACACAATATCACTGACACTGTCCCTACCTATCCTTCTCTCTCCTTACACACAATATCACTGACACTGTCCCCTACCTATCCTTCTCTCTCCTTACACACAATATCACTGACACTGTCTTACCTATCCTTCTCTCTCCCTGCACACAATATCACTGACACTGTCCTTACCTATCCTTCTCTCTCCCTACACACAATATCACTGACACTGTCCCTACCTATCCTTCTCTCTCCTTACACACAATATCACTGACACTGTCCTTACCTATCCTTCTCTCTCCTTACACACAATATCACTGACACTGTCCCTACCTATCCTTCTCTCTCCTTACACACAATATCACTGACACTGTCCTTACCTATCCTTCTCTCTCCTTACACACAATATCACTGACACTGTCCTTACCTATCCTTCTCTCTCCCTACACACAATATCACTGACACTGTCCTTACCTATCCTTCTCTCTCCTTACACACAATATCACTGACACTGTCCTTACCTATCCTTCTCTCTCCTGACACACAATATCACTGACACTGTCCTTACCTATCCTTCTCTCTCCCTACACACAATATCACTGACACTGTCCCTACCTATCCTTCTCTCTCCCTACACACAATATCACTGACACTGTCCTTACCTATCCTTCTCTCTCCCTGCACACAATATCACTGACACTGTCCCTTACCTATCCTTCTCTCTCCTTACACACAATATCACTGACACTGTCCTTACCTATCCTTCTCTCTCCTTACACACAATATCACTGACACTGTCCCTACCTATCCTTCTCTCTCCTTACACACAATATCACTGACACTGTCCCTACCTATCCTTCTCTCTCCCTGCACACAATATCACTGACACTGTCCTTACCTATCCTTCTCTCTCCCTACACACAATATCACTGACACTGTCCTTACCTATCCTTCTCTCTCCTTACACACAATATCACTGACACTGTCCTTACCTATCCTTCTCTCTCCTTACACACAATATCACTGACACTGTCCTTACCTATCCTTCTCTCTCCCTGCACACAATATCACTGACACTGTCCCTACCTATCCTTCTCTCTCCTTACACACAATATCACTGACACTGTCCTTACCTATCCTTCTCTCTCCCTGCACACAATATCACTGACACTGTCCTTACCTATCCTTCTCTCTCCTTACACACAATATCACTGACACTGTCCCTACCTATCCTTCTCTCTCCCTGCACACAATATCACTGACACTGTCCTTACCTATCCTTCTCTCTCCTTACACACAATATCACTGACACTGTCCTTACCTATCCTTCTCTCTCCTTACACACAATATCACTGACACTGTCCTTACCTATCCTTCTCTCTCCCTGCACACAATATCACTGACACTGTCCTTACCTATCCTTCTCTCTCCTACACACAATATCACTGACACTGTCCTTACCTATCCTTCTCTCTCCTTACACACAATATCACTGACACTGTCCCTACCTATCCTTCTCTCTCCTTACACACAATATCACTGACACTGTCCTTACCTATCCTTCTCTCTCCCTGCACACAATATCACTGACACTGTCCTTACCTATCCTTCTCTCTCCTTACACACAATATCACTGACACTGTCCTTACCTATCCTTCTCTCTCCCTACACACAATATCACTGACACTGTCCCTACCTATCCTTCTCTCTCCTTACACACAATATCACTGACACTGTCCCTACCTATCCTTCTCTCTCCTTACACACAATATCACTGACACTGTCCTTACCTATCCTTCTCTCTCCCTGCACACAATATCACTGACACTGTCCTTACCTATCCTTCTCTCTCCCTACACACAATATCACTGACACTGTCCTTACCTATCCTTCTCTCTCCCTACACACAATATCACTGACACTGTCCTTACCTATCCTTCTCTCTCCCTGCACACAATATCACTGACACTGTCCTTACCTATCCTTCTCTCTCCTTACACACAATATCACTGACACTGTCCCTACCTATCCTTCTCTCTCCCTACACACAATATCACTGACACTGTCCTTACCTATCCTTCTCTCTCCTTACACACAATATCACTGACACTGTCCCTACCTATCCTTCTCTCTCCCTACACACAATATCACTGACACTGTCCCTACCTATCCTTCTCTCTCCTTACACACAATATCACTGACACTGTCCTTACCTATCCTTCTCTCTCCTTACACACAATATCACTGACACTGTCCTTACCTATCCTTCTCTCTCCTTACACACAATATCACTGACACTGTCCTTACCTATCCTTCTCTCTCCCTGCACACAATATCACTGACACTGTCCTTACCTATCCTTCTCTCTCCTTACACACAATATCACTGACACTGTCCTTACCTATCCTTCTCTCTCCTTACACACAATATCACTGACACTGTCCTTAACCTATCCTTCTCTCTCCCTGCACACAATATCACTGACACTGTCCCTACCTATCCTTCTCTCTCCTTACACACAATATCACTGACACTGTCCCTACCTATCCTTCTCTCTCCTTACACACAATATCACTGACACTGTCCTTACCTATCCTTCTCTCTCCTTACACACAATATCACTGACACTGTCCTTACCTATCCTTCTCTCTCCCTACACACAATATCACTGACACTGTCCTTACCTATCCTTCTCTCTCCTTACACACAATATCACTGACACTGTCCTTACCTATCCTTCTCTCTCCCTACACACAATATCACTGACACTGTCCTTACCTATCCTTCTCTCTCACTGCACACAATATCACTGACACTGTCCTTACCTATCCTTCTCTCTCCTTACACACAATATCACTGACACTGTCCCTACCTATCCTTCTCTCTCCTTACACACAATATCACTGACACTGTCCTTACCTATCCTTCTCTCTCCTTACACACAATATCACTGACACTGTCCTTACCTATCCTTCTCTCTCCTTACACACAATATCACTGACACTGTCCTTACCTATCCTTCTCTCTCCTGCACACAATATCACTGACACTGTCCTTACCTATCCTTCTCTCTCCTTACACACAATATCACTGACACTGTCCCTACCTATCCTTCTCTCTCCTTACACACAATATCACTGACACTGTCCCTACCTATCCTTCTCTCTCCTTACACACAATATTACTGACACTGTCCTTACCTATCCTTCTCTCTCCTTACACACAATATCACTGACACTGTCCTTACCTATCCTTCTCTCTCCTTACACACAATATCACTGACACTGTCCCTACCTATCCTTCTCTCTCCTTACACACAATATCACTGACACTGTCCCTTACCTATCCTTCTCTCTCCTTACACACAATATCACTGACACTGTCCTTACCTATCCTTCTCTCTCCTACACACAATATCACTGACACTGTCCCTACCTATCCTTCTCTCTCCTTACACACAATATCACTGACACTGTCCCTACCTATCCTTCTCTCTCCTTACACACAATATCACTGACACTGTCCTTACCTATCCTTCTCTCTCCTTACACACAATATCACTGACACTGTCCCCTACCTATCCTTCTCTCTCCTTACACACAATATCACTGACACTGTCCTTACCTATCCTTCTCTCTCCTTACACACAATATCACTGACACTGTCCTTACCTATCCTTCTCTCTCCCTACACACAATATCACTGACACTGTCCTTACCTATCCTTCTCTCTCCTTACACACAATATCACTGACACTGTCCCTACCTATCCTTCTCTCTCCTTACACACAATATCACTGACACTGTCCTTACCTATCCTTCTCTCTCCCTGCACACAATATCACTGACACTGTCCCTACCTATCCTTCTCTCTCCTTACACACAATATCACTGACACTGTCCTTACCTATCCTTCTCTCTCCCTGCACACAATATCACTGACACTGTCCTACCTATCCTTCTCTCTCCCTGCACACAATATCACTGACACTGTCCCTACCTATCCTTCTCTCTCCTTACACACAATATCACTGACACTGTCCTTACCTATCCTTCTCTCTCCCTGCACACAATATCACTGACACTGTCCTTACCTATCCTTCTCTCTCCTTACACACAATATCACTGACACTGTCCTTACCTATCCTTCTCTCTCCCTACACACAATATCACTGACACTGTCCCTACCTATCCTTCTCTCTCCTTACACACAATATCACTGACACTGTCCTTACTATCCTTCTCTCTCCTTACACACAATATCACTGACACTGTCCTTACCTATCCTTCTCTCTCCCTACACACAATATCACTGACACTGTCCTTACCTATCCTTCTCTCTCCTTACACACAATATCACTGACACTGTCCTTACCTATCCTTCTCTCTCCCTGCGCACACAATATCACTGACACTGTCCCTACCTATCCTTCTCTCTCCCTGCACACAATATCACTGACACTGTCCCTACCTATCCTTCTCTCTCCTTACACACAATATCACTGACACTGTCCTTACCTATCCTTCTCTCTCCCTGCACACAATATCACTGACACTGTCCTTACCTATCCTTCTCTCTCCTTACACACAATATCACTGACACTGTCCTTACCTATCCTTCTCTCTCCCTACACACAATATCACTGACACTGTCCCTACCTATCCTTCTCTCTCCTTACACACAATATCACTGACACTGTCCCTACCTATCCTTCTCTCTCCTTACACACAATATCACTGACACTGTCCTTACCTATCCTTCTCTCTCCTTACACACAATATCACTGACACTGTCCTTACCTATCCTCCTATCCTTCTCTCTCCCTACACACAATATCACTGACACTGTCCCTACCTATCCTTCTCTCTCCCTACACACAATATCACTGACACTGTCCTTACCTATCCTTCTCTCTCCCTGCACACAATATCACTGACACTGTCCCTACCTATCCTTCTCTCTCCTTACACACAATATCACTGACACTGTCCCTACCTATCCTTCTCTCTCCTTACACACAATATCACTGACACTGTCCCTACCTATCCTTCTCTCTCCTTACACACAATATCACTGACACTGTCCTTACCTATCCTTCTCTCTCCCTACACACAATATCACTGACACTGTCCTTACCTATCCTTCTCTCTCCCTACACACAATATCACTGACACTGTCCCTACCTATCCTTCTCTCTCCCTACACACAATATCACTGACACTGTCCCTACCTATCCTTCTCTCTCCCTACACACAATATCACTGACACTGTCCCTACCTATCCTTCTCTCTCCTTACACACAATATCACTGACACTGTCCCTACCTATCCTTCTCTCTCCCTACACACAATATCACTGACACTGTCCCTACCTATCCTTCTCTCTCCTTACACACAATATCACTGACACTGTCCTTACCTATCCTTCTCTCTCCTTACACACAATATCACTGACACTGTCCCTACCTATCCTTCTCTCTCCCTACACACAATATCACTGACACTGTCCCTACCTATCCTTCTCTCTCCCTACACACAATATCACTGACACTGTCCCTACCTATCCTTCTCTCTCCTTACACACAATATCACTGACACTGTCCTTACCTATCCTTCTCTCTCCCTACACACAATATCACTGACACTGTCCTTACCTATCCTTCTCTCTCCCTACACACAATATCACTGACACTGTCCCTACCTATCCTTCTCTCTCCTTACACACAATATCACTGACACTGTCCCTACCTATCCTTCTCTCTCCCTGCACACAATATCACTGACACTGTCCTTACCTATCCTTCTCTCTCCTTACACACAATATCACTGACACTGTCCCTACCTATCCTTCTCTCTCCCTACACACAATATCACTGACACTGTCCTTACCTATCCTTCTCTCTCCCTACACACAATATCACTGACACTGTCCTTACCTATCCTTCTCTCTCCTTACACACAATATCACTGACACTGTCCCTACCTATCCTTCTCTCTCCCTACACACAATATCACTGACACTGTCCTTACCTATCCTTCTCTCTCCCTACACACAATATCACTGACACTGTCCCTACCTATCCTTCTCTCTCCTTACACACAATATCACTGACACTGTCCTTACCTATCCTTCTCTCTCCTTACACACAATATCACTGACACTGTCCTTACCTATCCTTCTCTCTCCCTACACACAATATCACTGACACTGTCCTTACCTATCCTTCTCTCTCCTTACACACAATATCACTGACACTGTCCCTACCTATCCTTCTCTCTCCTTACACACAATATCACTGACACTGTCCTTACCTATCCTTCTCTCTCCTTACACACAATATCACTGACACTGTCCTTACCTATCCTTCTCTCTTCTTACACACAATATCACTGACACTGTCCCTACCTATCCTTCTCTCTCCTTACACACAATATCACTGACACTGTCCTTACCTATCCTTCTCTCTCCCTACACACAATATCACTGACACTGTCCTTACCTATCCTTCTCTCTCCCTACACACAATATCACTGACACTGTCCTTACCTATCCTTCTCTCTCCTTACACACAATATCACTGACACTGTCCTTACCTATCCTTCTCTCTCCCTACACACAATATCACTGACACTGTCCTTACCTATCCTTCTCTCTCCCTACACACAATATCACTGACACTGTCCTTACCTATCCTTCTCTCTCCCTGCACACAATATCACTGACACTGTCCTTACCTATCCTTCTCTCTCCCTACACACAATATCACTGACACTGTCCTTACCTATCCTTCTCTCTCCTTACACACAATATCACTGACACTGTCCTTACCTATCCTTCTCTCTCCCTACACACAATATCACTGACACTGTCCTTACCTATCCTTCTCTCTCCTTACACACAATATCACTGACACTGTCCCTACCTATCCTTCTCTCTCCTTACACACAATATCACTGACACTGTCCTTACCTATCCTTCTCTCTCCCTACACACAATATCACTGACACTGTCCTTACCTATCCTTCTCTCTCCCTACACACAATATCACTGACACTGTCCTTACCTATCCTTCTCTCTCCCTACACACAATATCACTGACACTGTCCTTACCTATCCTTCTCTCTCCTTACACACAATATCACTGACACTGTCCCTACCTATCCTTCTCTCTCCTTACACACAATATCACTGACACTGTCCTTACCTATCCTTCTCTCTCCCTACACACAATATCACTGACACTGTCCTTACCTATCCTTCTCTCTCCCTACACACAATATCACTGACACTGTCCTTACCTATCCTTCTCTCTCCTTACACACAATATTACTGACACTGTCCCTACCTATCCTTCTCTCTCCCTACACACAATATCACTGACACTGTCCTTACCTATCCTTCTCTCTCCCTGCACACAATATCACTGACACTGTCCTTACCTATCCTTCTCTCTCCCTACACACAATATTACTGACACTGTCCCTACCTATCCTTCTCTCTCCCTACACACAATATCACTGACACTGTCCTTACCTATCCTTCTCTCTCCCTACACACAATATCACTGATACTGTCCTTACCTATCCTTCTCTCTCCTTACACACAATATCACTGATACTGTCCTTACCTATCCTTCTCTCTCCTTACACACAATATCACTGACACTGTCCTTACCTATCCTTCTCTCTCCTTACACACAATATCACTGACACTGTCCCTACCTATCCTTCTCTCTCCTTACACACAATATCACTGACACTGTCCTTACCTATCCTTCTCTCTCCTTACACACAATATCACTGACACTGTCCCTACCTATCCTTCTCTCTCCTTACACACAATATCACTGACACTGTCCCTACCTATCCTTCTCTCTCCCTACACACAATATCACTGACACTGTCCTTACCTATCCTTCTCTCTCCTTACACACAATATCACTGACACTGTCCTTACCTATCCTTCTCTCTCCCTACACACAATATCACTGACACTGTCCCTACCTATCCTTCTCTCTCCCTACACACAATATCACTGACACTGTCCTTACCTATCCTTCTCTCTCCTTACACACAATATCACTGACACTGTCCTTATCTATCCTTCTCTCTCCTTACACACAATATCACTGACACTGTCCCTACCTATCCTTCTCTCTCCCTACACACAATATCACTGACACTGTCCTTACCTATCCTTCTCTCTCCTTACACACAATATCACTGACACTGTCCCTACCTATCCTTCTCTCTTCCTGCACACAATATCACTGACACTGTCCCTACCTATCCTTCTCTCTCCCTACACACAATATCACTGACACTGTCCTTACCTATCCTTCTCTCTCCTTACACACAATATCACTGACACTGTCCTTACCTATCCTTCTCTCTCCTTACACACAATATCACTGACACTGTCCTTACCTATCCTTCTCTCTCCTTACACACAATATCACTGACACTGTCCCTACCTATCCTTCTCTCTCCCTACACACAATATCACTGACACTGTCCTTACCTATCCTTCTCTCTCCTTACACACAATATCACTGACACTGTCCTTACCTATCCTTCTCTCTCCCTACACACAATATCACTGACACTGTCCTTACCTATCCTTCTCTCTCCCTACACACAATATCACTGACACTGTCCTTACCTATCCTTCTCTCTCCCTACACACAATATCACTGACACTGTCCTTACCTATCCTTCTCTCTCCTTACACACAATATCACTGACACTGTCCTTACCTATCCTTCTCTCTCCTTACACACAATATCACTGACACTGTCCCTACCTATCCTTCTCTCTCCCTACACACAATATCACTGACACTGTCCCTACCTATCCTTCTCTCTCCCTGCACACAATATCACTGACACTGTCCTTACCTATCCTTCTCTCTCCTTACACACAATATCACTGACACTGTCCCTACCTATCCTTCTCTCTCCTTACACACAATATCACTGACACTGTCCTTACCTATCCTTCTCTCTCCTTACACACAATATCACTGACACTGTCCTTACCTATCCTTCTCTCTCCCTACACACAATATCACTGACACTGTCCTTACCTATCCTTCTCTCTCCTTACACACAATATCACTGACACTGTCCTTACCTATCCTTCTCTCTCCTTACACACAATATCACTGACACTGTCCCTACCTATCCTTCTCTCTCCCTACACACAATATCACTGACACTGTCCCTACCTATCCTTCTCTCTCCCTGCACACAATATCACTGACACTGTCCTTACCTATCCTTCTCTCTCCCTACACACAATATCACTGACACTGTCCTTACCTATCCTTCTCTCTCCTTACACACAATATCACTGACACTGTCCCTACCTATCCTTCTCTCTCCCTACACACAATATCACTGACACTGTCCCTACCTATCCTTCTCTCTCCCTACACACAATATCACTGACACTGTCCCTACCTATCCTTCTCTCTCCTTACACACAATATCACTGACACTGTCCTTACCTATCCTTCTCTCTCCTTACACACAATATCACTGACACTGTCCTTACCTATCCTTCTCTCTCCTTACACACAATATCACTGACACTGTCCCTACCTATCCTTCTCTCTCCTTTACACACAATATCACTGACACTGTCCCTACCTATCCTTCTCTCTCCTTACACACAATATCACTGACACTGTCCTTACCTGTCCTTCTCTCTCCCTACACACAATATCACTGACACTGTCCTTACCTATCCTTCTCTCTCCTTACACACAATATCACTGACACTGTCCTTACCTATCCTTCTCTCTCCCTACACACAATATCACTGACACTGTCCCTACCTATCCTTCTCTCTCCCTACACACAATATCACTGACACTGTCCTTACCTATCCTTCTCTCTCCTTACACACAATATCACTGACACTGTCCCTACCTATCCTTCTCTCTCCCTACACACAATATCACTGACACTGTCCTTACCTATCCTCCTATCCTTCTCTCTCCTTACACACAATATCACTGACACTGTCCTTACCTATCCTTCTCTCTCCCTACACACAATATCACTGACACTGTCCTTACCTATCCTTCTCTCTCCTTACACACAATATCACTGACACTGTCCTTACCTATCCTTCTCTCTCCCTACACACAATATCACTGACACTGTCCCTACCTATCCTTCTCTCTCCTTACACACAATATCACTGACACTGTCCTTACCTATCCTTCTCTCTCCTTACACACAATATCACTGACACTGTCCTTACCTATCCTTCTCTCTCCCTACACACAATATCACTGACACTGTCCTTACCTATCCTTCTCTCTCCTTACACACAATATCACTGACACTGTCCTTACCTATCCTTCTCTCTCCTTACACACAATATCACTGACACTGTCCTTACCTATCCTTCTCTCTCCCTACACACAATATCACTGACACTGTCCTTACCTATCCTTCTCTCTCCTTACACACAATATCACTGACACTGTCCCTACCTATCCTTCTCTCTCCTTACACACAATATCACTGACACTGTCCTTACCTATCCTTCTCTCTCCTTACACACAATATCACTGACACTGTCCTTACCTATCCTTCTCTCTCCTTACACACAATATCACTGACACTGTCCTTACCTATCCTTCTCTCTCCCTGCACACAATATCACTGACACTGTCCTTACCTATCCTTCTCTCTCCCTACACACAATATCACTGACACTGTCCCTACCTATCCTTCTCTCTCCTTACACACAATATCACTGACACTGTCCTTACCTATCCTTCTCTCTCCTTACACACAATATCACTGACACTGTCCTTACCTATCCTTCTCTCTCCTTACACACAATATCACTGACACTGTCCCTACCTATCCTTCTCTCTCCTTACACACAATATCACTGACACTGTCCTTACCTATCCTTCTCTCTCCTTACACACAATATCACTGACACTGTCCTTACCTATCCTTCTCTCTCCTTACACACAATATCACTGACACTGTCCTTACCTATCCTTCTCTCTCCTTACACACAATATCACTGACACTGTCCTTACCTATCCTTCTCTCTCCCTACACACAATATCACTGACACTGTCCTTACCTATCCTTCTCTCTCCTTACACACAATATCACTGACACTGTCCCTACCTATCCTTCTCTCTCCCTGCACACAATATCACTGACACTGTCCCTACCTATCCTTCTCTCTCCTTACACACAATATCACTGACACTGTCCTTACCTATCCTTCTCTCTCCCTGCACACAATATCACTGACACTGTCCTTACCTATCCTTCTCTCTCCCTACACACAATATCACTGACACTGTCCTTACCTATCCTTCTCTCTCCCTACACACAATATCACTGACACTGTCCTTACCTATCCTTCTCTCTCCTTACACACAATATCACTGACACTGTCCTTACCTATCCTTCTCTCTCCCTACACACAATATCACTGACACTGTCCTTACCTATCCTTCTCTCTCCTTACACACAATATCACTGACACTGTCCTTACCTATCCTTCTCTCTCCCTACACACAATATCACTGACACTGTCCCTACCTATCCTTCTCTCTCCCTACACACAATATCACTGACACTGTCCTTACCTATCCTTCTCTCTCCTTACACACAATATCACTGACACTGTCCTTACCTATCCTTCTCTCTCCCTACACACAATATCACTGACACTGTCCTTACCTATCCTTCTCTCTCCTTACACACAATATCACTGACACTGTCCTTACCTATCCTTCTCTCTCCTTACACACAATATCACTGACACTGTCCTTACCTATCCTTCTCTCTCCCTACACACAATATCACTGACACTGTCCTTACCTATCCTTCTCTCTCCTTACACACAATATCACTGACACTGTCCCTACCTATCCTTCTCTCTCCCTGCACACAATATCACTGACACTGTCCCTACCTATCCTTCTCTCTCCTTACACACAATATCACTGACACTGTCCTTACCTATCCTTCTCTCTCCCTGCACACAATATCACTGACACTGTCCTTACCTATCCTTCTCTCTCCCTACACACAATATCACTGACACTGTCCTTACCTATCCTTCTCTCTCCCTACACACAATATCACTGACACTGTCCTTACCTATCCTTCTCTCTCCTTACACACAATATCACTGACACTGTCCTTACCTATCCTTCTCTCTCCCTACACACAATATCACTGACACTGTCCTTACCTATCCTTCTCTCTCCTTACACACAATATCACTGACACTGTCCTTACCTATCCTTCTCTCTCCCTACACACAATATCACTGACACTGTCCTTACCTATCCTTCTCTCTCCCTACACACAATATCACTGACACTGTCCCTACCTATCCTTCTCTCTCCTTACACACAATATCACTGACACTGTCCTTACCTATCCTTCTCTCTCCCTACACACAATATCACTGACACTGTCCCTACCTATCCTTCTCTCTCCCTACACACAATATCACTGACACTGTCCTTACCTATCCTTCTCTCTCCTTACACACAATATCACTGACACTGTCCTTACCTATCCTTCTCTCTCCTTACACACAATATCACTGACACTGTCCCTACCTATCCTTCTCTCTCCCTACACACAATATCACTGACACTGTCCCTACCTATCCTTCTCTCTCCTTACACACAATATCACTGACACTGTCCTTACCTATCCTTCTCTCTCCTTACACACAATATCACTGACACTGTCCTTACCTATCCTTCTCTCTCCCTACACACAATATCACTGACACTGTCCCTACCTATCCTTCTCTCTCCTTACACACAATATCACTGACACTGTCCTTACCTATCCTTCTCTCTCCTTACACACAATATCACTGACACTGTCCTTACCTATCCTTCTCTCTCCTTACACACAATATCACTGACACTGTCCTTACCTATCCTTCTCTCTCCTTACACACAATATCACTGACACTGTCCTTACCTATCCTTCTCTCTCCCTACACACAATTTCTCTAACACTGTCCCTGCCTATGTACGTCTTTCCCTGCAAGCCAACACACTACACAAGGCCGCCGCGCTGGCGGCCTTTTATAGTGTGGGGCGTGTACTAAACCCCCCTGAGCTATAATTGGCCACAGGCATCCTGCCTGTGGCCAATTATGGCTCTCCTCGCTGTCGGCGCTGTGATTGGCCAAGCATGCGGGGTCACAGTGCATGCTTGGCCAATCACAGCGTCGGGATTTTGGCCGTTTGCGTCACTCAAATTTGGCGCGAACGACCCAAAACGTTCGATCTTCGTCGACCGATCGAACACACGATGTTCGAGTCGAACGTATGTTCGACTCGAACGCGGAGCTCATCCCTATTCAGTATATACCCCTCTGTATAGTCCAGTATATACCCCTCTGTATAGTCCAGTATATACCCCTCTGTATAGTCCAGTATATACCCCGCTGTATAGTCCAGTATATACCCCCCTGTATAGTCCAGTATATACCCCCCTGTATAGTCCAGTATATACACCCTGTATAGTACAGTATATACCCCCTGTATAGTCCAGTATATACACCCTGTATAGTCCAGTATATACCCCTCTGTATAGTCCAGTATATACCACCCTGTATAGTCCAGTATATACCCCTCTGTATAGTCCAGTATATACCCCTCTGTATAGTCCAGTATATACCCCCTGTATAGTCCAGTATATACCCCCTGTATAGTCCAGTATATACCCCTCTGTATAGTCCAGTATATACCCCCCTGTATAGTCCAGTATATACCCTCTGTATAGTACAGTATATACCCCTCTGTATAGTCCAGTATATACCCCCTGAATAGTCCTGTATATACCCCTCTGTATAGTCCAGTATATACCCCTCTGTATAGTCCAGTATATATCCCCTGTATAGTCCAGTATATACCCCTCTGTATAGTCCAGTATATACCCCTCTGTATAGTCCAGTATATACCCATCTGTATAGTCCAGTATATACCCCTCTGTATAGTCCAGTATATACCCCTCTGTATAGTCCAGTATATACCCCTCTGTATAGTCCAGTATATACCCTGTGTATAGTCCAGTATATACCCCCCTGTATAGTCCAGTATATATTCCCCTGTATAGTCCAGTATATACACCCTGTATAGTACAGTATATACCCCCTGTATAGTCCAGTATATACACCCTATATAGTCCAGTATATACCCCTCTGTATAGTCCAGTATATACCCCTCTGTATAGTCCAGTATATACCCCTTGCATAGTCCAGTATATACCCCCTGTATAGTCCAGTATATACCCCTCTGTATAGTCCAGTATATACCCCCTGTATAGTCCAGTATATACCCCCTGTATAGTCCAGTATATACCCTCTGTATAGTCCAGTATATACCCCTCTGTATAGTCCAGTATATACCCCCCTGTATAGTCCAGTATATACCCCCTGTATAGTCCAGTATATACCCTCTGTATAGAACAGTATATATCCCTCTGTATAGTCCAGTATATACCCCCTGAATAGTCCTGTATATACCCCTCTGTATAGTCCAGTATATACCCCTCTGTATAGTCCAGTATATATCCCCTGTATAGTCCAGTATATACCCCTCTGTATAGTCCAGTATATACCCCTCTGTATAGTCCAGTATATACCCATCTGTATAGTCCAGTATATACCCCCTGTATAGTCCAGTATATACCCCTCTGTATAGTCCAGTATATACCCCTCTGTATAGTCCAGTATATACCCTCTGTATAGTCCAGTATATACCCCTCTGTATAGTCCAGTATATACCCTGTGTATAGTCCAGTATATACCCCCCTGTATAGTCCAGTATATACCCCCCTGTATAGTCCAGTATATACACCCTGTATAGTACAGTATATACCCCCTGTATAGTCCAGTATATACACCCTGTATAGTCCAGTATATACCCCTCTGTATAGTCCAGTATATACCACTCTGTATAGTCCAGTATATACCCCTCTGTATAGTCCAGTATATACCCCTCTGTATAGTCCAGTATATACCCCCTGTATAGTCCAGTATATACCCCTCTGTATAGTCCAGTATATACCCCTCTGTATAGTCCAGTATATACCCCCTGTATAGTCCAGTATATACCCCCTGTATAGTCCAGTATATACCCCTCTGTATAGTCCAGTATATACCCCTCTGTATAGTCCAGTATATACCCCCTGTATAGTCCAGTATATACCCCTTGTATAGTCCAGTATATACCCTCTGTATAGTACAGTATATACCCCTCTGTATAGTCCAGTATATACCCCCTGAATAGTCCTGTATATACCCCTCTGTATAGTCCAGTATATACCCCTCTGTATAGTCCAGTATATATCCCCTGTATAGTCCAGTATATACCCCTCTGTATAGTCCAGTATATACCCTATGTATAGTCCAGTATATAACCCACTGTATAGTCCAGTATATACCCCTCTGTATAGTCCAGTATGTACCTCCTTGTATAGTCCAGTATATACCCCTTGTAAAGTCTAGTATATACCCCTCTGTATAGTCCAGTATATACCTCCTTGTATAGTCCAGTATATACCCCCTGTATAATCCAGTATATACCACCTGTATAGTCCAGTATATAACTCCTTGTATAGTCCAGTATATACCCCCCTGTATAGTCCAGTATATACCCTCTGTATAGTCCAGTATATACCCCTCTGTATAGTCCAGTATATACACCCTGTATAGTCCAGTATATACCCCTCTGTATAGTCCAGTATATACCTCCTTGTATAATCCAGTATATACCCCCTGTATAATCTAGTATATACCGCCTGTATAGTCCAGTATATACCTCCTTGTATAGTCCAGTATATACCCCTCTGTATAGTCCAGTATATACACCCTGTATAGTCCAGTACATACCCCTCTGTATAGTCCAGTATATACCCCTCAGTATAGTCCAGTATATACCCCCTATATATATATATATATATATATATATATATATATATATATATATATATACCTTCCTGTATATTCCAGTATATACCCCTCTGTATAGTCCAGTATATACCCCCTGTATATATACCCCCTGTATAGTCCAGTATATACCCCCTGTATAGTCCAGTATATACCCCCTGTATAGTCCAGTATATACCCCTCTGTATAGTCCAGTATATACCCCTCTGTATAGTCCAGTATATACCACTTCTGTATAGTCCAGTATATACCTCCTTGTATAGTCCAGTATATACCCCTCTGTATAGTCCAGTATATATCTCCTTGTATAGTCAAGTATATACCCCCTGTATAGTCCAGTATATACCCCCCTGTATAGTCCAGCATATACCCTCTGTATAGTCCAGTATATACCCCCCTGTATAGTCCAGTATATACCCTCTGTATAGTTTAGTATATACCCTTCTGTATAGTCCAGTATATACACCCTGTATAGTCCAGTATATACCCCTCTGTAAAGTCCAGTATATACCCCCCTGTATAGTCCAGCATATACCCTCTGTATAGTCCAGTATATACCCCCCTGTATAGTCCAGTATATACCCTCTGTATAGTTTAGTATATACCCTTCTGTATAGTCCAGTATATACACCCTGTATAGTCCAGTATATACCCCTCTGTAAAGTCCAGTATATACCCCTCTGTATAGTCCAGTATATACACCATGAATATATACCCTTCTGTATAGTCCAGTATATACCCCCTGTATAGTCCAGTATATACCCCCTATATATATACCCTCTGTATAGTCCAGTATATACCCCTCTGTATAGTCCAGTATATACACCCTGTATATATACCCCTCTGTATAGTCCAGTATATACCCCCTGTATAGTCCAGTATATACTTCCTATATATATACCTCCCTGTATAGTCCAGTATATACCCCCCTGTATAGTCCAGTATATACCCCCTGTATAGTCCAGTATATACCCTCTGTATAGTCCAGTATATACACCCTTTATAGTCCAGTATATACCCCTCTGTATAGTCCAGTATATACCCCTATGTATAGTCCAGTATATACCCTCTGTATAGTCCAGTATATACCCCCATATAGACCAGTATATACCCTCTGTATAGTCCAGTATATACCCCTCTGTATAGTCCAGTATATACCCTCTGTATAGTCCAGTATATACACCCTGTATAGTCCAGTATATACCCCTCTGTATAGTCCAGTATATACCCCTCTGTATAGTCCAGTATATACCACTCTGTATAGTCCAGTATATACCCCTCTGTATAGTCCAGTATATAGCCCCTGTATAGTCCAGTATATACCCCTCTGTATAGTCCAGTATATACCCCTCTGTATAGTCCAGTATATACCCCTCTGTATAGTCCAGTATATACCCCTCTGTATAGTCCAGCATATACCCCTCTGTATAGTCCAGTATATACCCCTCTGTATAGTCCAGTATATACCCCTCTGTATAGTCCAGCATATACCCCTCTGTATAGTCCAGCATATACCCCTCTGTATAGTCCAGTATATACCCATCTGTATAGTCCAGTATATATCTCCCCTCTATATTCCAGTATATACCCTCTGTATAGTCCAGTATATACCCCTCTGTATAGTCCAGTATATACCCTCTGTATAGTCCAGTATATACCCCTCTGTATAGTCCAGTATATACCCCTCTGTATAGTCCAGTATATACCCTCTGTATAGTCCAGTATATACCCCTCTGTATAGTCCAGTATATACCCCTCTGTATAGTCCAGTATATACCCTCTGTATATTCCAGTATATACCCCTCTGTATAGTCCAGTATATACCCCTCTGTATAGTCCAGTATATACCCTCTGTATAGTCCAGTATATACCCCTCTGTATAGTCCAGTATATACCCCTCTGTATAGTCCAGTATATACCCTCTGTATAGTCCAGTATATACCCCTCTGTATAGTCCAGTATATACCCCCTGTATAGTCCAGTATATACCCCTCTGTATAGTCCAGTATATACCCCTCTGTATAGTCCAGTATATACCCCTCTGTATAGTCCAGTATATACCCCCTGTATAGTCCAGTATATACCCCTCTGTATAGTCCAGTATATACCCCTCTGTAAAGTCCAGTATATACCCCTCTGTATAGTCCAGTATATACCCCTCTGTATAGTCCAGTATATATCTCCCATATAGTCCAGTTAATACCCCCCTATATATACTCCCGTATAGTAAAATAAATACCCACTATTTAACCTACTATATACCTCCCACTATATCTCCCCTCCATAGTCCTGTCCAATATATCCCCCCATATAGTCCAGTATATAAACCCCCCCTCCCCCACCCTGTGTAGGATATCCTTCCTCTATATTGCTGCCCCCCTTCTGTTAAACTCTGCAGAGTTTAGTGCGGTATCGGGGGTGGGGGGGTAAATTCTCCTCCAATCTGGACCCCCCTCTGTAGTTTCGTGCCCCCCCCAGGGGGGGGGTGAGGAGTTGAAAACTTCTCTGATCAGAGCCCCCCCCCCATCATGTGAAGTTCTCCCCGGGATAGGATGGAGAGGGGGGAGGGTGTCTTCTTCCAATCAGAGCCCCCCCCTCTATAGTATCGTGCCCCCCTTCAAGTGAAGTTTAGTGGAGTATTAAGGTATTGGGGGGGTGAATTATTCTCCAATCCAATCTGGAGCCCCTGTATAGTTTCGTGTCCCCCCCCCCCCTTCTCTGCAGAGCTATAAAGCTATTAATGAAGTTCTCCCCGGGAGGGAGGGGGGGGTAAATTCTCTCGCGGGAGGGGGGTGAAGCCTCCTCCAATCAGAGCCCCCCTCTATAATATCGTGCCCCCCCCCATCAAATGAACTTCTCCCCGGGATGGAATGGGGGGGGGTTCTCCTCCAATCAGAGCCCCCCTCTATAATATCGTGCCCCCCCCATCATATGAACTTCTCCCCGGGATGGGGGGGGGTTATCCTCCAATCAAAGCCCCCTCTATAATATCGTGCCCCCCCCATCATATGAACTTCTCCCCGGGATGGGGGGGTTCTCCTCCAATCAGAGCCCCCCTCTATAATATCGTGCCCCCCCATCATATGATCTTCTCCCCGGGATGGGGGGGTTCTCCTCCAATCAGAGCCCCCCTCTATAATATCGTGCCCCCCCCATCATATGAACTTCTCCCCGGGATGGAGGGGGGGTTCTCCTCCAATCAGAGCCCCCCTCTATAATATCGTGCCCCCCCCATCATATGAACTTCTCCCCGGGATGGAGGGGGGGTTCTCCTCCAATCAGAGCCCCCCTCTATAATATCGTGCCCCCCCATCATATGAACTTCTCCCCGGGATGGAGGGGGGGTTCTCCTCCAATCAGAGCCCCCCTCTATAATATCGTGCCCCCCATCATATGAACTTCTCCCCGGGATGGAGGGGGGGTTCTCCTCCAATCAGAGCCCCCCTCTATAATATCGTGTCCCCCCCCCCCATCATATGAACTTCTCCCCGGGATGGAGGGGGGGTTCTCCTCCAATCAGAGCCCCCCTCTATAATATCGTGCCCCCCCATCATATGAACTTCTCCCCGGGATGGAGGGGGGGTTCTCCTCCAATCAGAGCCCCCCTCTATAATATCGTGCCCCCCCATCATATGAACTTCTCCCCGGGATGGGGGGGGGTTCTCCTCCAATCAGAGCCCCCCTCTATAATATCGTGCCCCCCCCCATCAAATGAACTTCTCCCCGGGATGGAATGGGGGGGGTTCTCCTCCAATCAGAGCCCCCCTCTATAATATCGTGCCCCCCCCATCATATGAACTTCTCCCCGGGATGGGGGGGGTTATCCTCCAATCAAAGCCCCCCTCTATAATATCGTGCCCCCCCCATCATATGAACTTCTCCCCGGGATGGAGGGGGGGTTCTCCTCCAATCAGAGCCCCCCTCTATAATATCGTGCCCCCCCCATCATATGAACTTCTCCCCGGGATGGAGGGGGGGGGTTCTCCTCCAATCAGAGCCCCCCTCTATAATATCGTGCCCCCCATCATATGAACTTCTCCCCGGGATGGGGGGGTTCTCCTCCAATCAGAGCCCCCCTCTATAATATCGTGCCCCCCCATCATATGAACTTCTCCCCGGGATGGAGGGGGGTTCTCCTCCAATCAGAGCCCCCCTCTATAATATCGTGCCCCCCCCCCCCATCATATGAACTTCTCCCCGGGATGGGGGGGTTCTCCTCCAATCAGAGCCCCCTCTATAATATCGTGCCCCCCCATCATATGAACTTCTCCCCGGGATGGGGGGGTTCTCCTCCAATCAGAGCCCCCCTCTATAATATCGTGCCCCCCCCCATCATATGAACTTCTCCCCGGGATGGGGGGGGGTTCTCCTCCAATCAGAGCCCCCCTCTATAATATCGTGCCCCCCCCATCATATGAACTTCTCCCCGGGATGGAGGGGGTTCTCCTCCAATCAGAGCCCCCCTCTATAATATCGTGTCCCCCCCCCATCATATGAACTTCTCCCCGGGATGGAGGGGGTTCTCCTCCAATCAGAGCCCCCCTCTATAATATCGTGTCCCCCCCCCCATCATATGAACTTCTCCCCGGGATGGAGGGGGGGGTTCTCCTCCAATCAGAGCCCCCCTCTATAATATCGTGCCCCCCCATCATATGAACTTCTCCCCGGGATGGAGGGGGGGTTCTCCTCCAATCAGAGCCCCCCTCTATAATATCGTGCCCCCCCCCATCATATGAACTTCTCCCCGGGATGGAGGGGGGGGGGGTGAGGGAGGTGTCCTCCTCCAATCAGATCCCCTCGGGGAGGTGCCGGTCCGGGATTGGTCGCCCCCCCCCCCCTATAAGAAGGACAGGTGTCCCGCACAGGGGGAGACGCGGAGATGGAGTTGCTGTCGGTCGGAGCGCCCCCAGTGGCCGATCTCGGGGACTCGTGTCTGTACGATCTGTACGATGATCTCAGCTTCTTGGAGGATCTGGAGCCGCGGTTGGTGACTTTGCTGAAGCCGGAGGGTGGCCCCGAGGAGGAGGAGCATATCCGCGCCCCCAGCGGCCACCACCAAGCTGGCCGATGTCTTCTCTGGGCGTGTAAAGCGTGTAAGAGGAAGACCAGCTCGGCCGATCGGAGAAGAGCCGCCACCATGCGGGAGAGAAGGAGACTCAGCAAAGTCAATGAAGCCTTTGAGACCCTAAAGAGGTGCACCAGCCCAAACCCCAACCAGCGCCTCCCGAAGGTGGAGATCCTCCGCAACGCCATCAGATACATCGAGAGCCTGCAGAACCTTCTCCGAGACCACCAACCGGACACCTACCTCCGGGACCACCAACCGGACACCTACCTCCGGGACCACCAACCGGACACCTACCTCCGAGACCACCACTCCTACCCATACAACATAGAACCCTACTCCGGGGACTCCGACTCCTCCAACCCCGGGTCCAACTGCTCAGATGGCATGGTGAGTCCGATAGGGGGGCACCGGGGGTGGGGGGACTATGAGGGATGGAAGGGCGTATTACCAACCGACAGTAAATTTACTGACAGTTCCTAAAAATCAATACAACTGTCCATAAATATCCGGGGCTGATAATGTGTGTCTGGGGCAGATAATGTGTCACTGGGGTCGATAACCTGTCGCTGGGGCCAATAAAGTGTCGACGGGGACCGATAACGTGTCGCTAGGGCCAATAATGTGTTGGCGGGGCCAATAATGTGTCGCCGGGACCGATAACTTGTCGTTGGGGCTGATAGCCTGTTGCCGGGGCAATAACCTGTCGCCGGGGCCGATAACCTGTCACTGGGGCCAATAATGTGTCGCCGGGGCCGATAAAGTGTCGCCGGGGCCGATAAAGTGTCACAGAGCCCAATAATAAGTCACTGGGGCCGATAATGTGTCGCTGGGGCCAATAATGTGTCACTGGGGCCGATAACCTGTCGCCGGGGCAATATCGTGTCGCCAGGGTAATAACTTGTCGCCAGGGCCGATAACGTGTCGCCAGGGCCAATAATGTGTCACTGGGGCCGATAATGTGTCACTGGGGCCGATAATGCATCGCCAGGGCTGATAATGTGTCGCTGGGGCCAATAATAAGTCACCGGGGCCGATAACGTGTCGCCGGGACCGATAACGTTTTGCCGGGCCAAAAACCTGTCGCCGGGGCCGATAACCTGTCGCCAGGGCCAATAATGTAATGTGTCAGCAGGACTGATAATGTGTCGCCGGGGCCAAAAATGTGTCGCCGGGGCCGATAATGTGTCGCCGGGGCCGATAATGTGTCGCCGGGGCCAATAATGTGTCGCCGGGGCCGATTACGTGTCACCGGGGCAAATAATGTGTAGCCGGGGCCAATAATGTGTCGCCGGGGCCAATAACGTGTCGCTAACCCAATAATTAGTCACTGGGGCCGATAATGTGTCGCCGGGGCCAATAATGTGTCACTGGGGCCGATAACCTGTCGTGGGGCCACTAATGTGTCCGCGGGGCCAATAATGTGTCGCCGGGGCCAATAACGTGTCGCTAAGCCCAATAATTAGTTACTGGGGCCGATAATGTGACGCTGGGGCCGATAACCTGTCGCCGGGGCCAATAATGTGTCGCCGGGGCCGATAACGTGTCGCCGGGGTTAATAATAAGTTACTGGGCCCGATAATGTGTCACGGGAGCCAATTATGTGTCGATGGGGCCCATAATGTGTCGCCGGAGGGGCGATAATGTGTTCCTGGGGCAGATAACCGTTCGTCTGAGCCAATAATAAGTCACTGGGGCCGATAATGTGTCGCTGGGGCAGATAATGCATCGCCAGGGCCGATAATGTGTTTCCGGGGCCGATAATGTGTCACTGGGGCCAATAACCTGTCGCGGGGCAAATAATGTGTCGCCAGGGCAATAACATGTCGCCGGAGCCGATAACGAGTCACAGGGCCGATAATGTGTCTCTAGGGCCGATAATGTGTCTCTGGGGCCGATAACGTGTCGCCGGGGCAGTTAACGTGTCGCTGGGGCAGATAAGGTGTCGCCGGGGCAGATAAGGTGTCGCCGGGGCAGATAAGGTATTGGTATGAGCAGAAAGTATATTTCTCCGGCGTCGTAAGCGGTATTGGTGAGAAGTGATTTCAGATGGTGGGTTGGTGTGGGATAAACATGCGAATCCCACTGCCTAGACTGACCTGGGGGGTCCGTAGAGAGCCAAGTGAAAAGAGAGGAAGAACGCGCGTGATCGAACGCATGGATACAGTTTATTAAAACCAAGTAGATAAATAAATAGAAAGAAATGACTTTGTATTCATAGAGACTGGGTTACAAAATGTTCATTTGAAATGAGTGGCGCCCATACAGCTGCTGCGTCTCTCTTTGCAGCACAGAACAGCATTATGTCAGGAGGACCGCAGTGCCCCGGAGGAGACTCAGTGCCCCGGAGGAGACTCGGTGCCCCGGAGGAGACTCGGTGCCCCGGAGGAGACTCGGTGCCCCGGAGGAGACGCGGTGCCCCGGAGGAGATGCGGTGCCCCGGAGGAGACTCGGTGCCCCGGAGGAGACGCGGTGCCCCGGAGGAGACGCAGTGCCTCGGAGGAGACTCAGTGCCCCGGAGGAGACTCAGTGCCCCGGAGGAGACTCGGTGCCCCGGAGGAGACTCGGTGCCCCGGAGGAGACGCAGTGCCTCGGAGAAGACGCAGTGCCCCTGAGGAGACGCAGTGCCCCTGAGGAGACTCAGCGCCCCGGAGGAGACTCAGTGCCCCGGAGGAGACACAGTGCCCCGGAGGAGACACAGTGCCCCGGAGGAGACTCAGTGCCCCGGAGGAGACTCAGTGCCCCGGAGGAGACTCAGTGCCCCGGAGGAGACTCAATACCCCGGAGGAGACGCAGTGCCCCGGAGGAGACGCCGTGCCCCGGAGGAGACTCAGTGCCCCGGAGGAGACTCAGTGCCCCGGAGGAGACTCAGTGCCCCGGAGGAGAGTCAGTGCCCCGGAGGAGACGCAGTGCCCCGGAGGAGACGCAGTGCCACGGAGGAGACTCAGTGCCCCGGAGGAGACGCAAAGCCCCAGAGGAGACGCAGTGCCCCGAAGGAGACTCAGTGCCCCAGAGGAGACTTAGTGCCCCGGAGGAGACGCAGTTCCCCGGAGGAGACTCAGTGCCCCGGAGGAGACGCAGTTCCCCCGGAGGAGACTCAGTGCCCCAGGGGAGACGCAGTGCCCCGGAGGAGACTCAGTGCCCCGGAGGAGACGCAGTTCCCCCGGAGGAGACGCAGTGCCCCGGAGGAGACTCAGTGCCCCGGAGGAGACGCAGTGCCCCGGAGAAGACGCAGTGCCCCGGAGGAGACTCAGTGCCCCGGAGGAGACGCAGTGCCCCGGAGGAGACGCAGTTCCCCCGGAGGAGACTCAGTGCCCCGGAGGAGACGCAGTGCCCCGGAGGAGACTCAGTGCCCCGGAGGAGACTCAGTGCCCCGGAGGAGACGCAAGGCCCCGGAGGAGACTCAGTGCCCCAGAGGAGACTCAGTGCCCCGGAGGAGACGCAGTGCCCCGGAGGAGACGCAGTGCCCCGGAGGAGACTCAGTGCCCCGGAGGAGACTCAGTGCCCCGGAGGATGTCGCTGGGGCAGATAATGCATCGCCAGGGCCGATAATGTGTTTCCGGGGCCGATAATGTGTCACTGGGGCCAATAACCTGTCGCGGGGCAAATAATGTGTCGCCAGGGCAATAAAATGTCGCCGGAGCCGATAACGAGTCACAGGGCCGATAATGTGTCTCTGGGGCCGATAACGTGTCGCCGGGGCAGTTAACGTGTCGCTGGGGCAGATAAGGTGTCGCCGGGGCAGATAAGGTGTCGTCGGGGCAGATAAGGTATTGGTATGAGCAGAAAGTATATTTCTCCGGCGCTCGTAAGCGGTATTGGTGAGAAGTGATTTCAGATGGTGGGTTGGTGTGGGATAAACATGCGAATCCCACTGCCTAGACTGACCTGGGGGGTCCGTAGAGAGCCAAGTGAAAAGAGAGGAAGAACGCGCGTGATCGAACGCATGGATACAGTTTATTAAAACCAAGTAGATAAATAAATAGAAAGAAATGACTTTGTATTCATAGAGACTGGGTTACAAAATGTTCATTTGAAATGAGTGGCGCCCATACAGCTGCTGCGTCTCTCTTTGCAGCACAGAACAGCATTATGTCAGGAGGACCGCAGTGCCCCGGAGGAGACTCAGTGCCCCGGAGGAGACTCGGTGCCCCGGAGGAGACTCGGTGCCCCGGAGGAGACGCGGTGCCCCGGAGGAGACTCGGTGCCCCGGAGGAGACGCGGTGCCCCGGAGGAGACTCAGTGCCCCGGAGGAGACTCGGTGCCCTGGAGGAGACGCAGTGCCTCGGAGAAGACGCAGTGCCCCTGAGGAGACTCAGCGGCCCGGAGGAGACGCAGTGCCCCTGAGGAGACTCAGCGCCCCGGAGGAGACTCAGTGCCCCGGAGGAGACGCAGTGCCCCGGAGGAGACGCAGTGCCCCGGAGGAGACTCAGTGCCCCGGAGGAGACTCAGTGCCCCGGAGGAGACTCAATGCCCCGGAGGAGACGCAGTGCCCCGGAGGAGACTCAGTGCCCCGGAGGAGACTCAGTGCCCCGGAGGAGACGCAGTGCCCCGGAGGAGACGCAGTGCCCCGGAGGAGACTCAGTGCCCCGGAGGAGACGCAGTGGCCCGGAAGAGACTCAGTGCCCCGGAGGAGACTCGTGCCCTGGAAGAGACGCAGTGCCCCGGAGGAGATGCAGTGCCCCGGAGGAGACGCAGTGCCACGGAGGAGACGCAGTGCCACGGAGGAGACTCAGTGCCCCGGAGGAGACGCAGTGCCCCGGAGGAGACGCAGTGCCCCGGAGGAGACGCAGAGCCCCAGAGGAGACGCAGTGCCCCGAAGGAGACTCAGTGCCCCAGAGGAGACTTAGTGCCCCGGAGGAGACGCAGTTCCCCGGAGGAGACGCAGTTCCCCGGAGGAGACTCAGTGCCCCGGAGGTGACGCAGTGCCCCGGAGGAGACGCAGTTCCCCCGGAGGAGACTCAGTGCCCCAGGGGAGACGCAGTGCCCCGGAGGAGACTCAGTGCCCCGGAGGAGACGCAGTTCCCCCGGAGGAGACGCAGTGCCCCGGAGGAGACTCAGTGCCCCGGAGGAGACGCAGTGCCCCGGAGGAGACTCAGTGCCCCGGAGGAGACTCAGTGCCCCGGAGGAGACGCAAGGCCCCGGAGGAGACTCAGTGCCCCAGAGGAGACTCAGTGCCCCAGAGGAGACGCAGTGCCCCAGAGGAGACTCAGTGCCCCGGAGGAGACTCAGTGCCCCGGAGGAGACTTAGTGCCCCGGAGGAGACTCAGTGCCCCGGAGGACACTCAGTATCCCGGAGGAGACTCAGTGCCCCGGAGGAGACGCAGTGCCCCGGAGGAGACTCAGTGCCCCGGAGGAGACGCAGTGCCCCGGAGGAGACTCAGTGCCCCGGAGGAGATGCAGTGCCCCGAGGAGACGCAGTGCCCCGGAGGAGACTCAGTACCCCGGAGGAGACTCAGTGCCCCGGAGGAGACGCAGTGCCCCCGAGGAGACTCATTCCCCCGGAGGAGACTCAGTGCCCCGGAGGAGACTCAGTGCCCCGGAGGAGACGCAGTGCCCCGGAGGAGACTCAGTGCCCCGGAGGAGACTCAGTGCCCCGGAGGAGACGCAGTGCCCCGGAGGAGACTCAGTGCCCGGGAGGAGACGCAGTGCCCCGGAGGAGACTCTATCCCCCTGGAGGAGACGCAGTGCCCCGGAGGAGACTCTATCCCCCTGGAGGAGACTCTATCCCCCTGGAGGAGACTCAGTGCCCCGGAGGAGACTCAGTGCCCCGGAGGAGACGCAGTGCCCCCGAGGAGACTCATTCCCCCGGAGGAGACTCATTCCCCCGGAGGAGACTCAGTGCCCCGGAGGAGACGCAGTGCCCCGGAGGAGACGCAGTGCCCCGGAGGAGACTCAGTGCCCCGGAGGAGACTCAGTGCCCCGGAGGAGACGCAGTGCCCCGGAGGAGACTCAGTGCCCGGGAGGAGACGCAGTGCCCCGGAGGAGACTCTATCCCCCTGGAGGAGACGCTGTGAACCCCGGAGGAGACTCTATCCCCCTGGAGGAGACTCAGTGCCCCGGAGGAGACTCAGTGCCCCGGAGGAGACTCAGTGCCCCGGAGGAGATGTAGTGCCCCGGAGGAGACTCAGTGCCCCGGAGGAGACTCAGTGCCCTGGAGGAGACGCAGTGCCCCGGAGGAGTGCCCCGGAGGAGACGCAGTGCCCCGGAGGAGACGCAGTGCCCCGGAGGAGTCGCAGTGCTCCGGAGGAGACACAGTGCCCCGGAGGAGACTCAGTGCCCCGGAGGAGACGCAGTGCCCCGGAGGAGACTCAGTGCCTCGGAGGAGACTCAGTGCCCCGGAGGAGACTCAGTGCCCCGGAGGAGACGCAGTGCCCCAGAGAAGACTCAGTGCGCCGGAGGAGACTCAGTGCCCCGGAGGAGACTCAGTGCCCCGGAGGAGACGCTGTGCCCCGGAGGAGACTCAGTGCCCCGGAGGAGACTCAGTGCCCCGGAGGAGACGCTGTGCCCCGGAGGAGACTCAGTGCCCCGGAGGAGACTCAGTGCCCCGGAGGAGACGCAGTGCCCCGGAGGAGTCGCAGTGCTCCGGAGGAGACACAGTGCCCCGGAGGAGACTCAGTGCACTGGAGGAGACGCAGTGCCCCGGAGGAGACGCAGTGCCCCGGAGGAGACTCAGTGCCCCGGAGGAGACTCAGTGCCCCGGAGGAGACGCAGTGCCCCAGAGAAGACTCAGTGCCCCGGAGGAGACTCAGTGCCCCGGAGGAGACTCAGTGCCCCGGAGGAGACGCTGTGCCCCGGAGGAGACTCAGTGCCCCGGAGGAGACTCAGTGCCCCGGAGGAGACGCTGTGCCCCGGAGGAGACGCTGTGCCCCGGAGGAGACTCAGTGCCCCGGAGGAGACTCAGTGCCCCGGAGGAGACTCAGTGCCCCGGAGGAGACTCAGTGCCAGGGAGGACACTCAGTGCCCCGGAGAAGACTCAGTGCCCCGGAGGAGACTCAGTGCCCCGGAGGAGACTCAGTGCCCCGGAGGAGACTCAGTGCCCCGGAGGAGACGCTGTGCCCCGGAGGAGACGCTGTGCCCCGGAGGAGACTCAGTGCCCCGGAGGAGACGCTGTGCCCCGGAGGAGACTCAGTGCCCCGGAGGAGACTCAGTGCCCCGGAGGAGACTCAGTGCCAGGGAGGACACTCAGTGCCCCGGAGGAGACTCAGTGCCCCGGAGGAGACGCAGTGCCCCGGAGGAGACTCAGTGCCCCGGAGGAGACTCAGTGCCCCGGAGGAGATGCAGTGCCCCGAGGAGACGCAGTGCCCCGGAGGAGACGCAGTGCCCCGGAGGAGACTCAGTGCCCCGCAGGAGACTCAGTGCCCCGGAGGAGACTCAGTGCCCCGGAGGAGACTCAGTGCCCCGGAGGAGACTCAGTGCCCCGGAGGAGACGCAGTGCCCCGGAGGAGACTCTATCCCCCTGGAGGAGACTCAGTGCCCCGGAGGAGACTCAGTGCCCCGGAGGAGACGTAGTGCCCCGGAGGAGACTCAATGCCCCGGAGGAGACGCAGTGCCCCGGAGGAGACGCAGTGCCCTGGAGGAGACGCAGTGCCCCGGAGGAGTGCCCCGGAGGA
Organism: Rana muscosa; assembly: GCA_029206835.1. Lineage (NCBI taxonomy): Eukaryota > Metazoa > Chordata > Amphibia > Anura > Ranidae > Rana > Rana muscosa. Next base: position 217,172,802 of record CM055119.1, read on the forward strand.
GACGCAGTGCCCCGGAGGAGACTCAGTGCCCCGGAGGAGACGCAGTGCCCCGGAGGAGTCGCAGTGCTCCGGAGGAGACACAGTGCCCCGGAGGAGACTCAGTGCCCCGGAGGAGACTCAGTGCCCCGGAGGAGACTCAGTGCCCCGGAGGAGACTCAGTGCCCCGGAGGAGACGCTGTGCCCCGGAGGAGACGCAGTGCCCCGGAGGAGACGCAGTGCCCCGGAGGAGACTCAGTGCCAGGGAGGACACTCAGTGCCCCGGAGAAGACTCAGTGCCCCGGAGGAGACTCAGTGCCCCGGAGGAGACTCAGTGCCCCGGAGAAGACTCAGTGCCCCGGAGAAGACTCAGTGCCCCGGAGGAGACTCAGTGCCCCGGAGGAGACTCAGTGCCCCGGAGGAGAGTCAGTGCCTCGGAGGAGACTCAGTGCCCCGGAGGAGACTCAGTGCCAGGGAGGACACTCAGTGCCCCGGAGGAGAGTCAGTGCCTCGGAGGAGACTCAGTGCCCCGGAGGAGACTCAGTGCCCCGGAGGAGACTCAGTGCCCCGGAGGAGACTCAGTGCCCCGGAGAAGACTCAGTGCCCCGGAGAAGACTCAGTGCCCTGGAGGAGACTCAGTGCCCCGGAGAAGACTCAGTGCCCCGGAGGAGACTCAGTGCCAGGGAGGACACTCAGTGCCCCTGAGGAGAGTCAGTGCCCCGGAGGAGAGTCAGTGCCCCGGAGGAGACTCAGTGCCCCGGAGAAGACTCAGTGCCCCGGAGAAGACTCAGTGCTCCGGAGGAGACTCAGTGCCCCGGAGAAGACTCAGTGCCCCGGAGGAGACTCAGTGCCAGGGAGGACACTCAGTGCCCCGGAGAAGACTCAGTGCCCCGGAGGAGACTCAGGCAATGATGACAAACATAAATAACAACAACAAAAAAACAATCTACTCCATGGAGAGTGGAGCGCTGGGATGTGGACACCTATTAAGCAAAGCAGAATTTAACATCCATTATGTGATCCAATCAGCCGCTCTTTTATAAATCTATTACACTGCAGACATTTGGCTCTGATGAAGAGGGAACCACTCGAAACCCGTCAGCTTACCACTAAGCATCTGTCCTTCCATGGGCAACACTCATTTTAAATGAACATTTTGTAACCCAATCTATGAATACGAAGTCATTTCTTTCTATTTATTTATCTACTTCTAATAAACTGTATCCATGCGTTAGATCACGCGCGTTCTTCCTCTCTTTTCACTTGGCAGATAATGTGTCACCGGGGCCAATAATAAGTCTGGTATGGTGAGGAGGAAGGAGGTATGGTGAGGAGGAAGGAGGTATGGTGAGGAGGAAGGAGAGGGAAGTAGGTATGGTGAGGAGGAAGGAGGTATGGTGAGGAGGAAGGAGAGGGAAGGAGGTATGGTGAGGAGGAAGGAGAGGGAAGTAGGTGTGGTGAGGAGGAAGGAGAGGGAAGGAGGTATGGTGAGGAGGAAGGAGGTATGGTGAGGAGGAAGGAGAGGGAAAGAGGTACGGTGAGGAGGAAGGAGAGGGAAGGAGGTATGGTGAGGAGGAAGGAGGTATGGTGAGGAGGAAGGAGAGGGAAGGAGGTACGGTGAGGAGGAAGGAGAGGGAAGGAGGTATGGTGAGGAGGAAGGAGAGGGAAGGAGGTATGGTGAGGAGGAAGGAGGTATGGTGAGGAGGAAGGAGAGGGAAGGAGGTACGGTGAGGAGGAAGGAGAGGGAAGGAGGTATGGTGAGGAGGAAGGAGAGGGAAGGAGGTGTGGTGAGAAGGAAGGAGAGGGAAGGAGATATGGTGAGGAGGAAGGAGAGAGAAGGAGGTGTGGTGAGGAGGAAGGAGGTGTGGTGAGGAGGAAGAAGATATGGTGAGGAGGAAGGAGAGGGAAGGAGATATGGTGAGGAGGAAGGAGAGGGAAGGAGGTGTGGTGAGGAAGAAGGAGGTGTGGTAAGGAGGTATGGTGAGGAGGAAGGAAGTGTGGTGAGGAGGAAGGAGGTATGGTGAGGAGGAAGGAGGTGTGGTGAGAGGGAAGGAGGTATGGTGAGGAGGAAGGAGAGGGAAGGAGGTATGGTGAGGAGGAAGGAGGTGTGGTGAGGAGGAAGGAGGTATGGTGAGGAGGAAGGAGGTGTGGTGAGAGGGAAGGAGAGGGAAGGAGGTGTGGTGAGGAGGAAGGAGGAGTGGTGAGGAGGAAGGAGAGGGAAGGAGGTGTGGTGAGGAGGAAGGAGAGGGAATGAGGTGTGGTGAGGAGGAAGGAGGTATGGTGAGGAGGAAGGAGTGGGAAGGAGCTATGGTGAGGAGGAAGGAGGTGTGGTGAGGAGGAAGGAGGTATGGTGAGGAGGAAGGCGAGGGAAGGAGGTGTGGTGAGGAGGAAGGAGAGGGAAGGAGGTGTGGTGAGGAGGAAGGAGAGGGAAGGAGGTGTGGTGAGGAGGTAGGAAGAGCGGTGAGGAGGAAGGAGGTGTGGTGAGGAGGAAGGAGGAGTGGTGAGGAGGAAGGAGAGGGAAGAAGGTGTGGTGAGGAGGAAGGAGGAGTGATGAGGAGGAAGGAGAGGGAAGGAGGTGCGGTGAGGAGGAAGGCAAGGGAAGGAGGAATGATGAGGAGGAAGGAGGAATGATGAGGAGGAATGAGGTGTGGTGAGGAGGAAGGAAGAGTGGTGAAGAGGAAGGAGGTGTGGTGAGGAGGAAGGAGGAGTGGTGAGGAGGAAGGAGGAGTGGTGACGAGGAAGGAGGTGTGGTGAGGAGGAAGGAGGTGTGGTGAGGAGGAGTGGTGAGGAGGAAGGAGGAATGATGAGGAGGAAGGAGGTGTGGTGAGGAGGAAGGAGAGGGAAGGAGGTGTGGTGAGGAGGAAGGAGGAGTGGTGAGGAGAAATGAGGTGTGGTGAGGAGGAAGGAGGTATGGTGAGGAGGAGTGGTGAGGAGGAAGGAGGAATGATGAGGAGGAAGGAGGAGTTGTGAGGAGGAAGGAGAGGGAAGGAGGTGTGGTGAGGAGGAAGGAGGAATGATGAGGTGGAAGGAGGTGTGGTGAGGAGGAAGGCGAGGGAAGGAGGTGTGGTGAGGAGGAAGGAGGAGTGGTGAGGAGGAAGGAGGTGTGGTGAGGAGGAAGGCGAGGGAAGGAGGGTGTGGTGAGGAGGAAGGAGGAGTTGTGAGGAGGAAGGAGAGGGAAGGAGGTGTGGTGAGGAGGAAGGAGGAATGATGAGGAGGAAGGAGGTGTGGTGAGGAGGAAGGCGAGGGAAGGAGGTGTGGTGAGGAGGAAGGAGGTGTGGTGAGAGGGAAGGAGGTATGGTGAGGAGGAAGGAGAGGGAAGGAGGCGTGATGAGGAGGAAGGAGGAGCGGTGAGGAGGAAGGAGGTGTGGTGAGGAGGAAGGAGGAGTGGTGAGGAGGAAGGAGGAGTGGTGAGAAGGAAGGAGAAGGAAGAAGGTGTGGTGAGGAGGAAGGAAGAGTGATGAGGAGGAAGGAGAGGGAAGGAGGTGCGGTGAGGAGGAAGGAGGTATGGTGAGGAGGAAGGAGAGGGAAAGAGGTACGGTGAGGAGGAAGGAGAGGGTAGGAGGTACGTGAGGAGGAAGGAGAGGGAAGGAGGTATGGTGAGGAGGAAGGAGAGGGAAGGAGGTATGGTGAGGAGGAAGGAGGTATGGTGAGGAGGAAGGAGAGGGAAGGAGGTACGGTGAGGAGGAAGAAGAGGGAAGGAGGTATGGTGAGGAGGAAGGAGAGGGAAGGAGGTATGGTGAGGAGGAAGGAGAGGGAAGGAAGTGTGGTGAGGAGGAAGGAGAGGGAAGGAGGTATGGTGAGGAGGAAGGAGGTATGGTGAGGAAGAAGGAGAGGGAATGAGGTATGGTGAGGAGGAAGGAGAGGGAAGGAGGTATGGTGAGGAGGAAGGAGAGGGAAGGAGGTGTGGTGAGGAGGAAGGAGAGGGAAGGAGATATGGTGAGGAGGAAGGAGAGAGAAGGAGGTGTGGTGAGGAGGAAGTAGGTGTGGTGAGGAGGAAGAAGATATGGTGAGGAGGAAGGAGAGGGAAGGAGATATGGTGAGGAGGAAGGAGAGGGAAGGAGGTGTGGTGAGGAAGAAGGAGGTGTGGTAAGGAGGTATGGTGAGGAGGAAGGAAGTGTGGTGAGGAGGAAGGAGGTATGGTGAGGAGGAAGGAGGTGTGGTGAGAGGGAAGGAGGTATGGTGAGGAGGAAGGAGGTGTGGTGAGAGGGAAGGAGAGGGAAGGAGGTGTGGTGAGGAGGAAGGAGGAGTGGTGAGGAGGAAGGAGAGGGAAGGAGGTGTGGGGAGGAGGAAGGAGAGGGAATGAGGTGTGGTGAGGAGGAAGGAGGTATGGTGAGGAGGAAGGAGATGGAAGGAGCTATGGTGAGGAGGAAGGAGGTGTGGTGAGGAGGAAGGAGGTATGGTGAGGAGGAAGGCGAGGGAAGGAGGTGTGGTGAGGAGGAAGGAGAGGGAAGGAGGTGTGGTGAGGAGGAAGGAGAGGGAAGGAGGTGTGGTGAGGAGGTAGGAAGAGCGGTGAGGAGGAAGGAGGTGTGGTGAGGAGGAAGGAGGAGTGGTGAGGAGGAAGGAGGAGTGGTGAGGAGGAAGGAGAGGGAAGAAGGTGTGGTGAGGAGGAAGGAGGAGTGATGAGGAGGAAGGAGAGGGAAGGAGGTGCGGTGAGGAGGAAGGCAAGGGAAGGAGGAATGATGAGGAGGAAGGAGGTGTGGTGAGGAGGAAGGAAGAGTGGTGAAGAGGAAGGAGGTGTGGTGAGGAGGAAGGAGGAGTGTTGAGGAGGAAGGAGGAGTGGTGACGAGGAAGGAGGTGTGGTGAGGAGGAAGGAGGTGTGGTGAGGAGGAGTGGTGAGGAGGAAGGAGGAATGATGAGGAGGAAGGAGGTGTGGTGAGGAGGAAGGAGAGGGAAGGAGGTGTGGTGAGGAGGAAGGAGGAGTGGTGAGGAGAAATGAGGTGTGGTGAGGAGGAAGGAGGTATGGTGAGGAGGAGTGGTGAGGAGGAAGGAGGAATGATGAGGAGGAAGGAGGAGTTGTGAGGAGGAAGGAGAGGGAAGGAGGTGTGGTGAGGAGGAAGGAGGAATGATGAGGTGGAAGGAGGTGTGGTGAGGAGGAAGGCGAGGGAAGGAGGTGTGGTGAGGAGGAAGGAGGAGTGGTGAGGAGGAAGGAGGTGTGGTTAGGAGGAAGGCGAGGGAAGGAGGTGTGGTGAGGAGGAAGGAGGAGTTGTGAGGAGGAAGGAGAGGGAAGGAGGTGTGGTGAGGAGGAAGGAGGTGTGGTGAGAGGGAAGGAGGTATGGTGAGGAGGAAGGAGAGGGAAGGAGGCGTGATGAGGAGGAAGGAGAAGCGGTGAGGAGGAAGGAGGTGTGGTGAGGAGGAAGGAGGAGTGGTGAGGAGGAAGGAGGAGTGGTGAGAAGGAAGGAGAAGGAAGAAGGTGTGGTGAGGAGGAAGGAAGAGTGATGAGGAGGAAGGAGAGGGAAGGAGGTGCGGTGAGGAGGAAGGCAAGGGAAGGAGGAATGATGAGGAGGAATGATGAGGAGGAAGGAGTTGTGGTGAGGAGGAAGAAGGAGTGGTGAGGAGGAGTGGTGAGGAGGAAGGAGGAATGATGAGGAGGAAGGAGGTGTGGTGAGGAGGAAGGGGTTGTGGTGAGGAGGAAGGAGGTGTGGTGAGGAGGAGTGGTGAGGAGGAAGGAGGAATGATGAGGAGGAAGAAGGTGTGGTGAGGAGGAAGGAGAGGGAAGGAGGTGTGGTGAGGAGGAAGGAGGAATGATGAGGAGGAAGTAGGTGTGGTGAGGAGGAAGGCGAGGGAAGGAGGTGTGGTGAGGAGGAAGGAGGAGTGGTGAGGAGGAAGGAGAGGGAAGGAGGAGCGGTGAGGAGGAAGGCGAGGGAAGGAGGTGTGGTGAGGAGGAAGGAGGAATGATGAGGAGGAAGGAGGTGTGGTGAGGAGGAAGGCGAGGGAAGGAGGTGTGGTGAGGAGGAAGGAGGTGTGGTGAGGAGGAAGGAGGTGTGGTGAGGAGGAAGGCGAGGGAAGGAGGTGTGGTGAGGAGGAAGGAGGTTTGGTGAGGAGGAAGGAGGAGTGGTGAGGAGGAAGGAGGTGTGGTGAGGAGGATGGAGGTGTGGTGAGGAGGAGTGGTGAGGAGGAAGGAGGAATGATAAGGAGGAGTGGTGAGGAGGAAGGAGAGGGAAGGAGGTGTGGTAAGGAGGAGTGGTGAGGAGGAAGGAGGAGTGGTGAGGAGGAAGGAGGTGTGAGGAGGAGTGGTGAGGAGGAAGGAGGAATGATGAGGCGGAAAGAGGAGTTGTGAGGAAGAAGGAGAGGGAAGGAGGAATGATGAGGCGGAAGGAGGAGTTGTGAGGAAGAAGGAGAGGGAAGGAGGTGTGGTGAGGAGGAATGATGAGGAGGAAGGAGGTGTGGTGAGGAGGAGGGCGAGGGAAGGAGTTGTGGTGAGGAGGAGTGGTGAGGAGGAAGGAAGAGTGGTGAGGAGGAAGGAGGAGCGGTGAGGAGGAAGGCGAGGGAAGGAGGTGTGGTGAGGAGGAAGGAGGTGTGGTGAGAGGGAAGGAGGTATGGTGAGGAAGAAGGAGAGGGAAGGAGGTGTGGTGAGGAGGAAGGAGGAGCGGTGAGGAGGAAGGAGGTGTGGTGAGGAGGAAGGAGGTGTGGTGAGGAGGAAGGAGGAGTGGTAAGGAGGAAGGAAGAAGGTGTGGTGAGGAGTAAGGAGAGGGAAGGAGGTGCGGTGAGGAGGAAGGCAAGGAAAGGAGGAATGATGAGGAGGAAGGAGGTGTGGTGAGGAGGAAGGAGGAGTGGTGAGGAGGAAGGAGGTGTGGTGAGGAGGAAGGAGGAGTGGTGATGAGTAAGGAGGTGTGGTGAGGAGGAAGGAGGTGTGGTGAGGAGGAGTGGTGAGGAGGAAGGAGGAATGATGAGGAAGAAGGAGGTGTGGTGAGGAGGAAGGAGAGGGAAGGAGGTGTGGTGAGGAGGAAGGAGGTGTGGTGAGAGGGAAGGAGGTATGGTGAGGAGGAAGGAGAGGGAAGGAGGCGTGATGAGGAGGAAGGAGGAGCGGTGAGGAGGAAGGAGGTGTGGTGAGGAGGAAGGAGGAGTGGTGAGGAGGAAGGAGGAGTGGTGAGAAGGAAGGAGAAGGAAGAAGGTGTGGTGAGGAGGAAGGAAGAGTGATGAGGAGGAAGGAGAGGGAAGGAGGTGCGGTGAGGAGGAAGGCAAGGGAAGGAGGAATGATGAGGAGGAAGGAGGAATGATGAGGAGGAAGGAGGTGTGGTGAGGAGGAAGGAGGAGTGGTGAGGAGGAAGGAGGTGTGGTGAGGAGGAAGGAGGTGTGGTGACGAGAAAGGGGTTGTGGTGAGGAGGAAGGAGGAGTGGTGAGGAGGAAGGAGGAATGATGAGGAGGAAGGAGGTGTGGTGAGGAGGAAGGAGAGGGAAGGAGGTGTGGTGAGGAGGAAGGAGGAATGATGAGGAGGAAGGAGGTGTGGTGAGGAGGAAGGCGAGAGAAGGAGGTGTGGTGAGGAGGAAGGAGGAGTGGTGAGGAGGAAGGAGAGGGAAGGAGGAGCGGTGAGGAGGAAGGCGAGGGAAGGAGGTGTGGTGAGGAGGAAGAAGGAATGATAAGGAGCAAGGAGGTGTGGTGAGGAGGAAGGCGAGGGAAGGAGGTGTGGTGAGGAGGAAGGAGGTGTGGTGAGAGGGAAGGAGGTATGGTGAGGAGGAAGGAGGTGTGGTGAGAGGGAAGGAGGTGCAGTGAGGAGGAAGGAGAGGGAAGGAGGAATGATGAGGAGGAATGGTGAGGAGGAAGGAGGTTTGGTGAGGAGGAAGGAGGAGTGGTGAGGAGGAAGGAGGTGTGGTGAGGAGGATGGAGGTGTGGTGAGGAGGAGTGGTGAGGAGGAAGGAGGAATGATAAGGAGGAGTGGTGAGTGGTGAGGAGGAAGGAGGTGTGGTGAGGAGGAAGGAGGTGTGAGGAGGAGTGGTGAGGAGGAAGAAGGAATGATGAGGAGGAAGGAGGAGTTGTGAGGAAGAAGGAGAGGGAAGGAGGTGTGGTGAGGAGGAAGGAGGAATGATGAGGAGGAAGGAGGTGTGGTGAGGAGGAGGGCGAGGGAAGGAGGTGTGGTGAGGAGGAGTGGTGAGGAGGAAGGAGGAGTGGTGAGGAGGAAGGAGGAGCGGTGAGGAGGAAGGCGAGGGAAGGAGGTGTGGTGAGGAGGAAGGAGGTGTGGTGAGAGGGAAGGAGGTATGATGAGGAGGAAGAAGAGGGAAGGAGGTGTGGTGAGGAGGAAGGAGGAGCGGTGAGGAGGAAGGAGGTGTGGTGAGGAGGAAGGAGGAGTGGTGAGGAGGAAGGAGAAGGAAGAAGGTGTGGTGAGGAGTAAGGAGAGGGAAGGAGGTGCGGTGAGGAGGAAGGCAAGGGAAGGAGGAATGATGAGGAGGAAGGAGGTGTGGTGTGGAGGAAGGAGGAGTGGTGACGAGGAAGGAGGTGTGGTGAGGAGGAAGGAGGAGTGGTGACGAGTAAGGAGGTGTGGTGAGGAGGAAGGAGGTGTGGTGAGGAGGAGTGGTGAGGAGGAAGGAGGAATGATGAGGAGGAAGGAGGTGTGGTGAGGAGGAAGGAGAGGGAAGGAGGTGTGGTTAGGAGGAAGGAGGAATGATGAGGAGGAAGGAGGTGTGGTGAGGAGGAAGGCGAGGGAAGGAGGTGTGGTGAGGAGGAAGGAGGAGTGGTGAGGAGGAAGGAGAGGGAAGGAGGAGCGGTGAGGAGGAAGGCGAGGGAAGGAGGTGTGGTGAGGAGGAAGGAGGAATGATGAGGAGGAAGGAGGTGTGGTGAGGAGGAAGGCGAGGGAAGGAGGTGTGGTGAGGAGGAAGGAGGTGTGGTGAGGAGGAAGGAGGTGTGGTGAGAGGGAAGGAGGTTTGGTGAGGAGGAATGAGGTGTGGTGAGGAGGAAGGAGAGGGAAGGAGGTGTGGTGAGGAGGAAGGAGGAGTGATGAGGAGGAAGGAGAGGGAAGGAGGTGCGGTGAGGAGGAAGGCAAGGGAAGGAGGTGCAGTGAGGAGGAATGCAAGGGAAGGAGGAATGATGAGGAGGAAGGAGGAATGATGAGGAGAAAAGAGGTTTGGTGAGGAGGAAGGAGGAGTGGTGAGGAGGAAGGAGGTGTGGAGAGGAGGAAGGAGGTGTGGTGAGGAGGAGTGGTGAGGAGGAAGGAGGAATAAAAAGGAGGAGTGGTGAGGAGGAAGGAGAGGGAAGGAGGTGTGGTGAGGAGGAAGGAGGTGTGGTGAGGAGGAAGGAGGTGTGAGGAGGAGTGGTGAGGAGGAAGGAGGAATGATGAGGAGGAAGGAGGAGTTGTGAGGAGGAAGGAGAGGGAAGGAGGTGTGGTGAGGAGGAAGGAGGTTTGGTGAGGAGGAAGGCGAGGGAAGGAGGTGTGGTGAGGAGGAAGGAGGAGTGGTGAGGAGGAAGGAGGAGCGGTGAGGAGGAAGGCGAGGGAAGGAGGTGTGGTGAGGAGGAAGGAGGAATGATGAGGAGGAAGGAGGTGTGGTGAGGAGGAAGGCGAGGGAAGGAGGTGTGGTGAGGAGGAGTAATGAGGATGAAAGAGGAGTGGTGAGGAGGAAGGAGGAGCGGTGAGGAGGAAGGCGAGGGAAGGAGGTGTGGTGAGGAGGAAGGAGGAGTGGTGAGGAGGAAGGAGAAGGAAGAAGGTGTGGTGAGGAGGAAGGAGGAGTGATGAGAAGGAAGGAGAGGGAAGGAGGTGCGGTGAGGAGGAAGGCAAGGGAAGGAGGAATGATGAGGAGGAAGGAGGTGTGGTGAGGAGGAAAGAGGAGTGGTGAGGAGGAAGGAGGAATGATGAGGAGGAAGGAGGTGTGGTGAGGAGGAAGGAGAGGGAAGGAGGTGTGGTGAGGAGGAAGGAGGAATGATGAGGAGGAAGGAGGTGTGGTGAGGAGGAAGGCGAGGGAAGGAGGTGTGGTGAGGAGGAAGAAGGAGTGGTGAGGAGGAAGGAGAGGGAAGGAGGAGCGGTGAGGAGGAAGGCGAGGGAAGGAGGTGTGGTGAGGAGGAAGGAGGAATGATGAGGAGGAAGGAGGTGTGGTGAGGAGGAAGGCGAGGGAAGGAGGTGTGGTGAGGAGGAAGGAGGTGTGGTGAGGAGGAAGGAGAGGGAAGGAGGTGTGGTGAGGAGGAAGAAGGAGTGATGAGGAGGAAGGAGAGGGAAGGAGGTGCGGTGAGGAGGAAGGCAAGGGAAGGAGGAATGATGAGGAGGAAGGAGGAATGATGAGGAGGAAGGAGGTTTGGTGAGGAGGAAGGAGGTGTGGTGAGGAGGAAGGAGGTGTGGTGAAGAGGAGTGGTGAGGAGGAAGGAGGAATGATAAGGAGGAGTGGTGAGGAGGAAGGAGAGGGAAGGAGGTGTGGTGAGGAGGAAGGAGGTGTGGTGAGGAGGAAGGAGGTGTGGTGAAGAGGAGTGGTGAGGAGGAAGGAGGAATGATAAGGAGGAGTGGTGAGGAGGAAGGAGAGGGAAGGAGGTGTGGTGAGGAGGAAGGAGAGGGAAGAAGGTGTGGTGAGGAGGAAGGAGAGGGAAGGAGGTGTGGTAAGGAGGAGCGGTGAGGAGGAAGGAGGTGTGGTGAGGAGGAAGGAGGTGTGAGGAGGAGTGGTGAGGAGGAAGGAGGAATGATGAGGAGGAAGGAGGAGTTGTGAGGAAGAAGGAGAGGGAAGGAGGTGTGGTGAGGAGGAAGAAGAAATGATGAGGAGGAAGGAGGTGTGGTGAGGAGGAGGGCGAGGGAAGGAGGTGTGGTGAGGAGGAGTGGTGAGGAGGAAGGAGGAGTGGTGAGTAGGGATGAGCTTCGTGTTCGAGTCGAACATACGTTCGACTCGAACATCGGCTGTTCGATCGTTCGACGAAGATCGAACGATTTGGGCCGTTCGCGCCAAATTCGAGTGACGCGAACGGCCCACAATGCACTACGCCATCGCAGTGTCATCCAGGCGCTGTGATTGGCCAAGCATGCACTGTGACCCCGCATGCTTGGCCAATCACAGCGCCGGCAGCGAGGAGAGCAATGATTGGCCACAGGCAGGATGCCTGTGGCCAATTATTGCTGAGGGTGTTTAGTACACGCCCCACACTATAAAAGGCCGCCAGCACGGCGGCCTAGTGTAGTGTGTTCCGGAGCAGGGAAAGAGCAGCATAGGCAGGGACAGTGACATTTATTTCTTTCTTGCTTAACCTGGATTCCTTTAGTTTAGGGAAAGAGAAGGATAGGTAGGGAGAGTGTCAGTGTGTTTTACTGTGCGAGTCCTTGTTTCTAGGGACAAAGAAGGAAAGTGAGGGGAATTCTCCTTGTGCTATAGTGTGCTTTAAAAAAACATTTTTTCTAGGGACAGAAAACTGTAGGTAGGGAGAGTGTCAGTTTCTTTCACTGTGCCAGTCCTTGTTTCTAGGGACAAAGAAGGAAAGTGAGGGGAATTCTCCTTGTGCTATAGTGTGCTTTAAAAATAGGATTTTTATAACAGCTTACCTGTAAAATCCTTTTCTTAGGAGTACATCACGGGACACAGAGCGACATAGTCATTACTAATGGGTTATATAGATACCGTCAGGTGCTGGCACTGGCAACTTCCAAAACCGGAAGTACCCTCCCCTATATAAGCCCCTCCCATCCGGGAGCACCTCAGTTTTGTAGCAAAGCAATAAGTGTCCCCAAAGAGGGGCGGGAGCTCTGTGTCCCGTGATGTACTCCTAAGAAAAGGATTTTACAGGTAAGCTGTTATAAAAATCCTATTTTCTTTCTCGTACATCACGGGACACAGAGCGACATAGTCATTACTAATGGGATGTCCTAAAGCAATGCCCAATGAGGGGGGGGATACACCATATATAAGCTGAGCGCTATCAGACATGAGGATCTTTTGCGGCCTGCAACACACTGCGCCCAAAGGCGACATCCTCCTGACTTCTAACGTCCACCTGGTAGAACCTAGTAAACGTGTGAACTGAAGACCACGTTGCGGCCTTACAGATTTGAGCCAGGGAGGCCTGGTGATGCACTGCCCATGAAGTTCCAACTGCTCTTGTGGAGTGCGCCCTAACTTTGAACGGAGGCGGTCTCCTTCTCAAGCCATAAGCTTGCATAATGACCTGTCGAATCCACTTGGCTAAAGTAGATTTTGACGCTGCCTGACCCTTTCTGGGGCCTTCCGGCAGAATAAACAAAGTATCCGTTCTGCGAATCTGAGCAGTGGCTTTTAGATAAGCTTTAACTGCTCTTACTACATCCAAAGAATGCAATAACTTTTCCTCTACCGAAGTAGGTTTGGGGAAAAAAGAAGGAAGAACCACATCTTGGTTCAAATGAAACCTCGATACCACCTTAGGAAGAAAGGCTGGATGAGGACGTAACACTACTCTGTCCTTATGGATAACCAGATATGGCTCCTTACAGGACATAGCTGCTAATTCCGATACTCTTTTAGCCGAACAAATGGCTACTAGAAAAATCAATTTCCTGGTGAGAAGCACCAAGGAAATATGCTGTAATGGTTCAAATGGTTGTTTCTGTGGAACCGACAGAACCAAGTTTAGATCCCATGGACATATGGGAATATTAACCGGAGGACTAATACGCATCACTCCTTGTATAAAGGCTTTGACTAGTGAATGCGAAGCCAAGGGCCTTTGAAAAAATATTGACAAGGCCGAAATCTGACCCTTGATAGTACTCAAGGCAAGCTTCCTATCTACAGCCCACTGTAGGAAGTCCAGAATCCTACCTATTACGTACTTATGTGGATGCCATTTCTTGGCCTCACACCACGCGATGTACGCCTTCCAGATTCTATAGTAGATCTGCCTGGATACCGGCTTCCTGGCATTGATCATGGTAGATACCACAGCATTAGAGAGCCCTCTCTTTTTTAGAATGTGGGCTTCAATAGCCAGGCCGTCAAACCTAGGGCTGGTAAGGAAGGGTGGTATATCGGTCCTTGCGAAAGCCGGACGACGTGGGAGAGTCCAAGGACTCCCCACTGAAATTTTACAATCTCCGCGTACCACGCTCTTCGGGGCCACGCTGGAGCCACCGGAATCACCGGTTTCTTTTCTACCCTGATTCTGCGGAGTAATCGAGGTAACCATTGTGGCGGTGTGAATGCATATATCAGCTTGAACTGATCCCAAGGGAACACTAGGGCATCCGAGCCGCAAGCTAGGGGATCCCTTGTCCGAGAGACAAACCTGTCCCCCTTTGCGTTGAATCTGGATGCTAGAAGATCTACATCCGATGTTCCCCACCGCTGACATATTGTCCAGAAAACCTCGGGGTGAAGGGACCCTTCCTCTGGGCCTAATTGCTGGCGACTTAGAAAGTCCGCCTTCCAATTCTCCACTCCTGGAATGAATACCGCAGATATGGCTGGGACATATTTTTCTGCCCATTTCAGGATGTAATTTACTTCCCTCTGGGCTGCACGACTCCTGGTGCCCCCCTGATGATTGATATATGCCACTGCTGTGGCATTGTCTGATTGCATTCTGACAGGGGACCCTTGGAGTTTGGATGTCCATGCTACTAGGGCATACCGGGCTGCTCGTATCTCTAAGAGATTGATGGGCAGGGCCTTTTCTGCATCCGACCATCTGCCCTGGAGAGACTATTGCTCCAGTACTGCTCCCCAGCCTATAAGGCTGGCATCTGTAGTGACCACCTTCCAAGAAATCGGACTGAAGGATTTCCTTTTTTCCAGATTCTGGGGAACCAACCACCAACGGAGGCTCTTGCGAACGGAAGGGGACAAGGACATTGTAAGTCTAGGGCCTGAACTTTTTTGTTCCAGGCTGACAGTATGGCCCCTTGCAAATTCCTTGAATGGAATTGACCGTAGGGTACTGCTTCGAATGATGCCACCATTTTTCCCAGCAGCCTCATATACAGGCGTATGGACGGCTGTCTTTTTTGTACCCACTAAGTGGATCAAATCTTTCAAAGACAACACCTTTCCTCGAGGCAAGAATATTTTTCTCTGGCCTGAATCCAACCTTAGCCCCAAGTATTCCAGACTTTTGACTGGTTTTTAGGGCTGACTTGTCTCGGTTGATAATCCAACCGTGAGATTCCAGATACTTGATCGTCTTGTGAACGACCACGTCTAGTTTTTTCACTGAGTGGTCTATCAGCAACAAGTCATCCAGATATGCCATTATCATTACACCTTGTGTTCTTAGATTGGCCAATAAAGGGCCAGAATTTTTGTAAACACTCGTGGTGCTGTGGCCAAACCGAAGGGTAAGGCTCTGAACTGAAAATGGCGCCCTTCTACTGCAAAGCGTAGAAATTTTTGGTGGACTGGAAAGATGGGAATGTGCAAATAAGCATCTTTGATGTCGATCGTGGCTAACCAATCCTCCCCTTGTAGGGCAGTGGCCACCGATCGGATCGACTCCATCGGAAAGTCCTGATATACAGGAATTTGTATAGCCCTTTTAGAATTAATATGGGCCTCCCGTCCGCGTTTGCTTCGGGACTGTAAAGAGGTTTGAGTAAAACCCGAACCCTCATTCTTCCAGGGGAACCTCCATAATTACTCCTTGGAGCAATAGTTGTTCTAGTGCCAACAGGAGGGACTCTCTCTTCCGGGGATCCCTTGGCACGTTTGACCTCAAAAATGGGAAGGAGGAGAGTCTTTTAACTCCAAACTGTATCCCAAACCTACTGCGGAGAGCACCTATCTGTCTTGATCGTGTCCCGCCAGGTCTCTTGCGAACAACTGGAGTCCTCCCCCCACCCGACTGAGTGGGGGCTTCATGAATTTAACTTTGGGGGAGGTTTTGTACCTCCCCTGACCCAGGGTTTCTCATTACCCTGCTACTGTCCCTGTTTTTTACCCCCGGGATTTGACCGAGGAGGCCGTCGGAACTGTTACACAGCCGATGCCCCAGGGACTGGAGAAGCAGGCCTCTTAAAGAGGGACCTCTAACTCTGCTTTTAACCGGCAAGAGCGTATTTTTACCGCTGGAAATTTTCTGGATATTTGTCCAGGTTTTCCCTGAATAAGCGTTCACCATGAAATGGGACGCTAACCAGCCATTCTTTACAGGGAGCTTCAGCAGACCAGTTTTTGAGCCATAGGAGCCTACGCATATGTACTATAGACAGCGTAAGGCGGGAGGCCTGATGGACTGAATCCTCTATGGCGTCAACCGCAAAGCCTAAGGCTCTAGGTAGATCAGCTAGGGCAAAGCCTGCTGATCTGTCAAGTCCCTCAAGACCTGTTTCAACTGATCCTTCACTGCTTAGCAGACCCCAATAGCTGCTACTGCTGGTTGTATCACCAAGCAGATTTTCATAAGGACTCCAATCTTTTATCTATTGGGTTCTTGAACATTTGGACATTATCCACTGGACATGTCAGTGATTTATACATACAAGAGATGGCTGCGTCCATTGTAGGGACCTTCCATTTTTTTTTTTTTTTTTTGATGAACTTATCCTCCATGGGATAGACCACCGGAAATCTCTTGGGGGAATAAATATTTTCTCAGGACGTTCCCAATCCTGGTAAATGAGCCCTTTCAGTAAAGGGTGAAGTGGAAAAGAACAAACAGTCTGGGGGCTTCTAGCGACCCCAACGAGGATACAGTAGTGGTTGATGGTTCCGCAAGGTGCATTTTTAAATGCTGATCGGACCATGTTAGTCAGAGACTGAACCCATAATCTTTCAGCTTGAGATGCTGAGAAAAGGTTCCCCCACTGTTGATTCCTCTATAACAGAATCAACCTTATCCTGATCCCCTTCAGGCAGGTCGATCCCTGTATGGGACTGTTGCTCTGCTAACAGGCATTCTGAAGGAGGAGACGGAGATCGGGCGTGCTTTCCCTGACAGGGAGGCAGCCTCTCTAATCCTCCCAGAGCTGAGGAAAAAACCTCCTCTGTTACATACACAGGAGCAGGTGACTGAGGACAGCCACAGTACCAAGTACCCCTGCGGGGTCTCTACGGTCACTTACCTCTGAACTTCAGGGGAGACTGGTGCAGCAGGAGTATGCCCAAGATCCTCCGAGCCCGATGAGACCCCCTTCGCTTCCTGGAAGATTCAGTTCCGGAGCTTCTGGACGGCATATTCCTAAGCCTAAAGCTGAGGTATTCCAGCCGTAATACACCACTTTTACTGAGAATAGTCTAGCACAATTGCTGCTATATCACAGTTGGTGTCTACTAATGTGCCTTTCTAGGGGATGCCTGTATCAACCGCTTGCTGTATGCCTTTAAATGTTGCCAGCTCTGTCTCTGTACTTCATAGCCAGCTCACTACAACATTGTGGTTTTTTTAAACTGCTGGGACGCCCGCACATGCGCAGAAGCGCTGCGGCGCGCACAGAGCGTCATCCCCCAGGCTCCGCCCCCTTTCCCGGCTCACCTCTATATATAGAGGCGCGTGCACGCGCACGCGCGCGGGCACGTGCGCCTTCGGCGCTAATTTCAAATATGGTAACAAGGGACAGGAGCCAGGGCCCCTCTTTGCCGCAGGCCGGGGGATGGACGAGCACTGCAACATGGCAGAGGAAGCAGTTTCCTATAAGAGAACTCACCATCTGCCTGGACTTTGCTCTGCTGAGAAGAAGCTAGTCCACATGACAAGAAAACATTCCACAGCGGCCTCTAGTGGACAAACACAGGTACCGCAGTCTAATATATTAAATATATATATATAAAAAAAATATATATTTTTTTTTTTTTCTTGACCACCATTAAAAATTATTACATTTTTTTAGTAGTTACAGGCATGCACAGAATTTTGCGGGAATACCATTAGGTAACAGACAGAAAGACAAATTAGGCTTGGGGGTCCCCCAATAGAACCAAGTTCCTGGGGGCCCCCACTTACCTGTTCCCCGCCGCAGGACTTTGTTTGGTCCACAAAAGCCCAAACTTCACCTATCACGGCAGGCATTGTAATCAAACCTTCAGGGACCGGGTTCCCAAGGATTCCACTCCCCTGGACCTGTATAGCACCCTGCACAGAAAACATCTTGGTCGTGGGTATGACCAGAGCTCTGGATCCCAGGGTCCAGCCCTCCTAAGAGAAGCATTACAGGCAAAACCTTGCTCTTCTCTGCAAGGCCCGGGTACCGACCGTTTAGCTATGAAGCTTTTTTGGTCGGATCCGGAATAGCTTACTGAGGCCCAAAAGAACCTGTACGCAAGCTCAGTGAAAAACACATGTTTCTTCTTGGCCAACACCTTAGACACTGGCAAAAAACTGAGGTGCTCCCGGATGGGAGGGGCTTATATAGGGGAGGGTACTTCCGGTTTTGGAAGTTGCCAGTGCCAGCACCTGACGGTATCTATATAACCCATTAGTAATGACTATGTCGCTCTGTGTCCCGTGATGTACGAGAAAGAAAAAACATTTTTTCTAGGGACAGAAAACTCTAGGTAGGGAGAGTGTCAGTTTCTTTCACTGTGCCAGTCCTTTTTTCTAGGGACAAAGAAGGACAGTGAGTGAATTCTCCTTGTGCTATAGTGTGCTTTAAAAAAACATTTTTTCTAGGGACAGAAAACTGTAGGTAGGGAGAGTGTCAGTTTCTTTCACTGTGCCAGTCCTTGTTTCTAGGGACAAAGAAGGAAAGTGAGGGGAATTCTCCTTGTGCTATAGTGTGCTTTAAAAAAACTTTTTTTCTAGGGACAGAAAACTCTAGGTAGGGAGAGTGTCAGTTTCTTTCACTGTGCCAGTCCTTGTTTCTAGGAACAAAGAAGGAAAGTGAGGGGAATTCTCCTTGTGCTATAGTGTGCTTTAAAAAAACATTTTTTCTAGGGACAGAAAACTGTAGGTAGGGAGAGTGTCAGTTTCTTTCACTGTGCCAGTCCTTGTTTCTAGGGACAAAGAAGGAAAGTGAGGGGAATTCTCCTTGTGCTATAGTGTGCTTTAAAAAAACATTTTTTCTAGGGACAGAAAACTCTAGGTAGGGAGAGTGTCAGTTTCTTTCACTGTGCGAGTCCTTGTTTCTAGGGACAAAGAAGGAAAGTGAGGGGAATTCTCCTTGTGCTATAGTGTGCTTTAAAAAAAACATTTTTTCTAGGGACAGAAAACTCTAGGTAGGGAGAGTGTCAGTTTCTTTCACTGTGCGAGTCCTTGTTTCTAGGGACAAAGAAGGAAAGTGAGGGAAATTCTCCTTGTGCTATAGTGTGCTAAAGCATTCCTCATCAACCATCTTTGAAATCCTTGTTTTTTGGACAGTCAGGGAAATTGTCGTTGTGCTATTCTGTGCAAAAGCAATAATCCTCAACCATATTTAGAAATCCTTAAGTAAAGGGACAGAGAAGGACACCTGAAGGTAGCCCTTATTGCTTTTTTCCCATCTCCCTGCAGGCCATCTATTAGAATGTCTGGAAGGCAAACAAGGAGAGGCAGACAGTCAGGAGGCAATAAAAGAGGGCAAGCAGGCTCTGTGTCTGGGGGCAACAGTGCTGGTCGTGGACGCGGTGCATTGTCATCAGCACATGGCCATGGGACACGCTTGTCCTTCTTTTCGGCAGCTGGACATGTTGAGCCACATCATGCCGAAGACTTGGTAGAGTGGATGACCAAGCCCTCCTCCTCCTCCTCCTCATCCTCTCTCACCCAGGCTCAGGGTACTGGCAAAGCAGCTGCCAAAGCGTCCTCTTCCCTGGTATCAATGGCAGACTCATCATCAGTCACTCCTTCCCTAGACCCACCATGTCCTCCTCCTGAGGAGTCCCCCGAACTGTTTGAGCACAGTGTTGGGTACATGCTCCAGGAGGATGCCCAGCGTTTCGAAGGGTCTGATGATGAAACCCAGCTACAGGAAGGCAGTAGCGTGAGAGCAGACAGAGGGGATGCTCAAGAAGGACACCAATCTGGCAGTCATGTTCCAGCAGCTGCAGCATACTGCCAGATTGGCTCCAGTGATGAGGAGGGAGGGGATGATGAGGTCACTGACTCCACGTGGGTGCCTAATAGGAGAGAGGAGGAGGAGGAGGCAGGCTGCCCTTTGGTGGCCAGCGTAAGGGCAGTACACCAACGGAATCACACCGCAGAGCTCCGCCTGTGCAGGGCGCAGCCTCTGCCCGTCATTCAAAAAGTTCCTTGGTGTGGGCCTTTTTTGAGGCGAGTGCATCAGATCGCACAGCTGCTGTTTGCAACATATGTCTCAAGCGTATATCGCGTGGCCAAAACATCAGCCGCTTGGGTACCACATGCCTGACCAGACATATGTTGACCTGCCATGCAGCTCGTTGGCAAGCCTACCTCAAAGACCCACACCAAAGAACAAAGCGGACCTCTCCTTGCACCGCATCAGCTGGGATCTCCAACCCCACTATAACTTCAGTCCTCTCTGAAACATGCACTGAGAGGAATGAAGGTGTAGAATTAGGTGTGTCACAGCCAAGTACTTGCGGCCACTCTGCTAGCAGTACACCGACGTCCGATTCTAGCAGGCAAATTTCCCTGCCCCAGCTGCTGGACCGTCGAAAGAAGTTCACTCCCAGCCATCCACATGCCCAGCGGTTGAATGCTAGCTTGGCTAAATTGCTAGCGCTTCAACTGCTGCCTTTTCAGTTGGTAGACTCGGCCCCCTTCCGTGAGTTTGTGCAATGTGCGGTTCCTCAGTGGCAGGTTCCCAAACGCCACTTTTTCTCACGGAAGGCTATTCCGGCTCTCTACCGGCATGTGGAAGGCAATGTCTTGGCCTCGCTGGACAGGGCGGTCAGCGGTAAGGTGCATATTACCGCTGACTCATGGTCCAGCAGGCATGGACAGGGACGTTACCTTTCTTTCACGGCCCATTGGGTCACTCTTTTGGCAGCTGGGAAGGATGCAGGACAAGGTGCAGTAGTGTTGGAGGTTGTTCCACCGCCACGCCTCCAAAATGCTACTACTGGTTGTGACACACCTCTCTCCTCCACCCCCTCCTCTTCTTCTTCCTCCATGGCCTCTTCCTGTGGTTTGTCCTATGAACCAGCGGTGCTCCGTAGCCGTTCACGGGGCTACGCAAGTACGCAGGCAAAAAGATGCCATGCCGTGCTTGCGCTGGTGTGTTTGGGGGACAGAAGCCACACTGGGGCAGAGGTCCTGTCTGCTCTGCAGGGCCAGGCCGAGAGGTGGTTGACGCCACGCCAGCTTAAGCCAGGAATGGTGGTTTGCGACAATGGCACCAACCTCCTCTCCGCCCTCCGACAGGGACAACTGACCCATGTGCCCTGTGTGGCTCACGTCCTTAACCTGGTGGTGCAGCGGTTCTTGGGCAGGTACCCGGGCTTACAGGATGTCCTGAGGCAGGCCAGGAAAGTCTGTGTGCATTTCCGCAGATCTTATAATGCCAGTGCTCGCCTGGCTGAGCTGCAAAAGGAGTTGAACCTGCCCAAGAACCGCCTTATATGTGACATGCCCACCAGGTGGAACTCAACGTTGGCCATGCTGCAGCGGCTGCACACGCAGCAGAGGGCCATCAATGAGTACCTGTGCGACTACGGCACCAGGACAGGGTCAGGGGAGCTTGGTTTTTTTTTCTCCACGCCAGTGGGGCATGATCAGGGATGCATGCACTGTCCTGGCACCATTTGAGGAGGCCACGAGGATGGTGAGCAGTGACAGTGCATGCATCAGTGACACTGTACCTCTTGTCCACCTGTTGGAGCACACGCTGCGTGGAATAATGGACAGGGCACTTGAGGCAGAACAGAGGCAGGAAGAGGAGGACTTCCTTGCCTCTCAAGGCCCCCTTTACCCAGACAGTGTTCCTTCTGTCCCACCCATCGCACAGGAAGAGGAGGAGAAGGAGGAGGAGGATTGTGTCAGCATGGAGGTGGAGGCTGGCACTCAGCATCATCAGCAGCAGTCTTTTAGGGATGATTTACAGTCCCAAGAAACCAGTGGACTTGTACGTGGCTGGGAGGAGGTGGCTGCGGATCATGTCGTCCTTAGTGACCCAGAGGACTCCGGAGCGAATGCCTCAGCAAACCTACGCTGCATGGCCTCCCTGATCCTGCAAAGTCTGCGGAAGGATCCTCGTATTCTTCGGATCAAGGAGAGGGACCATTACTGGCTGGCCACTCTCCTTGATCTACGGTACAAGGGTAAGGTTGCGGACCTTATGTTACCTTCGCAGAGGGAGCAGAGGATGAGACAACTCCGGGAGGCCTTGCAGAAAGGTCTGTGCAACGCGTTCCCAGAGACTGGGAGGTTACAAACTCCTGGTCCTGGACAACGAGTTGCTGAGGCTTCGGCCAGTCAAAGAAGGAGCGGTGGGGAAGGTGGCCGTCTGACCGATGCGTTCAGACAATTCTTTAGTCCGCAGCCCCAAAGTATGATTGGTTCCAGCAACCATCGCCAGCGTCTGATAAACATGGTGCAGGAATATCTAGGGGCAAGGTCAGACTTGGACACCTTCCCCACCGAAAATCCTCTGGCTTACTGGGTCTTGAGGATGGATCACTGGCCAGAGCTTGCACAGTATGCAATTGAGCTACTGGCCTGTCCTGCATCCAGCGTTCTTTCGGAACGCACATTCAGTGCTGCTGGAGGATTTGTCACGGATCACAGGGTGCGCCTGTCCACCGACTCGGTTGATCGACTGACTTTCATCAAGATGAACCAGTCTTGGATCACCACCAGCTACCACACACCTGATGCTGATATAACAGACTAATTGATTTTAACATGTCACATCCCTTCAAGACTGATGCTGATGCTGAGTGCCTGTGCTGTTATGTTGACTGGCTATCCTCCTCCTCCGAGTCCTCAATGATACGATTGATGATGATAGCTTGGAAGATCATTTTTGTTTATGGGTGCCGCCACCAGTGGCTAAGGCCCAATTTTTCAGCCCCTGTTTTACAGGGGCGTGTAATTACAATTTTTTTAGCAATAATTTGCCATAGGGCTCATTGCTGTGCTCCAAGTACAGTATCTGTGAGGGGTTGTAGTGTTGTGCCACCAGTGCCTAAGGCCCAATTTTTCAGCCCCTGTTTAACAGGGGCGTGTCATTACAATTTTTGAAGCAATACTTTGCAACAGGGCTCATTGCTGTGCTCCAAGTACAGTATCTGTGAGGGGTTGTAGTGTTGTGCCACCAGTGCCTAAGGCCCAATTTTTCAGCCCCTGTTCAACAGGGGCATGCAATTACAATTCTTGATCTAATAATTCACAGCAGGGCCCATTGCTGCACCCACCAAGAGTAACTCTGAGGGCTTACAGTGTTGTGGCAACGCCACCACCACCACCACCACCACGAAAGGCCCAATTTTTCAGCCCCTGTTCAAAAGGGGCATGCAATTACAATTCTTGATCTAATAATTCACAGCAGGGCCCATTGCTGCACCCACCAAGAGTAACTGTCAGTGGTTACAGTGTTGTGGCACCAGCACCACCATCAAAGGCCCAATTTTTACTACCACTGTTCAACAATTATATGTAATTAAAATTCCTGATATAATAGTTGACAGCAGGGCGTTCCAGCACCAACCAAGAGTAACTGTGAGTGCTTACAGTGTTGTGCCAACACCAACTAAGGGGCCTATTTCTGCAGATTATATACGGCAGGTCCCTACTTTCAAACATCCAACTTACAAACGACTCCTACTTGCAAACGCAAGAAGACAACAGGAAGTGAGAGGAAATCTACCACTAGGAAGGAAAATTCTCTCCTGTAAGAATAAATATGGGAGAAAGGTGTCTCCTCTGTACTGATGCTTTATCAGCAATCCTTGTTTCAAGAAAAACACCACATTTCAAAAACAGTTGTCATTGGGACGGAAAGTGAGGTGAAATGTTCTGAACAGGGGCACAGACAGCAAAAAAAATGTGACAGGGGTGATAACCGTTCCCTATGTTTTCCAAAAAGCTAAAAAAAAGGAATTTGCCATGGAGCTCCACTTAAACAATGCAGCTGTTCAAAATTATAAACAGATTCTACATAAGAACAAACCTACAGTCCCTGTCTTGTATGCACCGCCTGTATACGGCTGTTCAGAGTATATAGGGCTTTTTTATTTTGGGTTCGGGGTTCCCCTTAATATCCATACAAGACCCAAAGGGGCTGGTAATGTGCTGGGGTAGGGGGGGGGTCATGGGGTAGCTATGCCATTTTTCTTAAAGAATTTCATCCATATTACCGGGACCAGACATTACATTAAAGCCGCAAGCAGTTTTAAATGGCTTTTTTTCCCTTTAGAAGTGTCATTTTGTGCAGGGACAGTTCTAAACACGGGAAACACGTGGCACTTCACAGGCATACTTTAGACACCCCCCAGGTACGATATTTAAAGGAATATTTGACTTTTTTTTTTCACTTTATGCATCATTAAAATGACTGCTCCCGAAAAACGACCGTTTTTAAAACTTCTTTTTGCATTGATACATGTCCCCTGGTGCAGAACCCGGTGAGGAGGAAGGAGAGGGAAGGAGGTGTGGTGAGGAGGAAGGAGGAGCGGTGAGGAGGAAGGAGGTGTGGTGAGGAGGAAGGAGGAGTGGTGAGGAGGAAGGAGATGGAAGAAGGTGTGGTGAGGAGTAAGGAGAGGGAAGGAGGTGCGGTGAGGAGGAAGGCAAGGGAAGGAGGAATGATGAGGAGGTGTGGGTGAGGAGGAAGGAGGAGTGGTGAGGAGGAAGGTGGTGTGGTGAGGAGGAAGGAGGAGTGGTGACGAGTAAGGAGGTGTGGTGAGGAGGAAGGAGGTGTGGTGAGGAGGAGTGGTGAGGAGGAAGGAGGAATGATGAGGAGGAAGGAGGTGTGGTGAGGAGGAAGGAGAGGGAAGGAGGTGTGGTTAGGAGGAAGGAGGAATGATGAGGAGGAAGGAGGTGTGGTGAGGAGGAAGGCGAGGGAAGGAGGTGTGGTGAGGAGGAAGGAGGAGTGGTGAGGAGGAAGGAGAGGGAAGGAGGAGCGGTGAGGAGGAAGGCGAGGGAAGGACGTGTGGTGAGGAGGAAGGAGGAATGATGAGGAGGAAGGAGGTGTGGTGAGGAGGAAGGCGAGGGAAGAAGGTGTGGTGAGGAGGAAGGAGGTGTGGTGAGAGGGAAGGAGGTATGTTGAGGAGGAAGGAGAGGGAAGGAGGTGTGGTAAGGAGGAGTGATGAGGAGGAAGGAGAGGGAAGGAGGTGCGGTGAGGAGGAAGGCAAGGGAAGGAGGTGCAGTAAGGAGGAATGATGAGGAGGAAGGAGGAATGATGAGGAGGAAGGAGGTTTGGTGAGGAGGAAGGAGGAGTTGTGAGGAGGAAGGAGGTGTGGAGAGGAGGAAGGAGGTGTGGTGAGGAGGAGTGGTTGATGAGGAAGGAGGAATAAAAAGGAGGAGTGGTGAGGAGGAAGGAGAGGGAAGGAGGTGTGGTGAGGAGGAAGGAGGTGTGGTGAGGAGGAAGGAGGTGTGAGGAGGAGTGGTGAGGAGGAAGGAGGAATGATGAGGAGGAAGGAGGAGTTGTGAGGAGGAAGGAGAGGGAAGGAGGTGTGGTGAGGAGGAAGGAGGTGTGGTGAGGAGGAAGGCGAGGGAAGGAGGTGTGGTGAGGAGGAGTGGTGAGGAGGAAGGAGGAGTGGTGAGGAGGAAGGAGGAGCGGTGAGGAGGAAGGCGAGGGAAGGAGGTGTGGTGAGGAGTAATGATGAGGAGGAAGGAGGTGTGGTGAGGAGGAAGGCGAGGGAAGGAGGTGTGGTGAGGAGGAGTGGTGAGGAGGAAGGAGGAGTGGTGAGGAGGAAGGAGGAGCGGTGAGGAGGAAGGCGAGGGAAGGAGGTGTGGTGAGAGGGAAGGAGGTATGGTGAGGAGGAAGGAGGTGTGGTGAGAGGGAAGGAGGTATGGTGAGGAGGAAGGAGGTGTGGTGAGGAGGAAGGAGGAGTGGTGAGGAGGAAGGAGAAGGAAGAAGGTGTGGTGAGGAGGAAGGAGGAGTGATGAGGAGGAAGGAGAGGGAAGGAGGTGCGGTGAGGAGGAAGGCAAGGGAAGGAGGAATGATGAGGAGGAAGGAGGTGTGGTGAGGAGGAAGGAGGAGTGGTGAGGAGGAAGGAGGAATGATGAGGAGGAAGGAGGTGTGGTGAGGAGGAAGGAGAGGGAAGGAGGTGTGGTGAGGAGGAAGGAGGAATGATGAGGAGGAAGGAGGTGTGGTGAGGAGGAAGGCGAGGGAAGGAGGTGTGGTGAGGAGGAAGGAGGAGTGGTGAGAAGGAAGGAGAGGGAAGGAGGAGCGGTGAGGAGGAAGGCGAGGGAAGGAGGTGTGGTGAGGAGGAAGGAGGAATGATGAGGAGGAAGGAGGTGTGGTGAGGAGGAAGGCGAGGGAAGGAGGTGTGGTGAGGAGGAAGGAGGTGTGGTGAGAGGGAAGGAGGTGTGGTGAGGAGGAAGGAGAGGGAAGGGGGTGTGGTGAGGAGGAAGGAGAGGGAAGAAGGTGTGGTGAGGAGGAAGGAGGAGTGATGAGGAGGAAGGAGAGGGAAGGAGGTGCGGTGAGGAGGAAGGCAAGGGAAGGAGGAATGATGAGGAGGAAGGAGGTTTGGTGAGGAGGAAGGAGGTGTGGTGAGGAGGAAGGAGGTGTGGTGAGGAGGAGTGGTGAGGAGGAAGGAGGAATGATGAGGAGGAAGGAGGAGTTGTGAGGAGGAAGGAGAGGGAAGGAGGAATGATGAGGAGGAAGGAGGTGTGGTGAGGAGGAAGGTGAGGGAAGGAGGTGTGGTGAGGAGGAGTGGTGAGGAGAAAGGAGGAATGATGAGGAGGAAGGAGGAGTTGTAAAGGAGGAAGGTGGGGGAAGGAGGTGTGGTGAGGAGGAGTGGTGAGGAGGAAGGAGGAGTGGTGAGGAGGAAAGAGGAGCGGTGAGGAGGAAGGTGAGGCAAGGAGGTGTGGTGAGGAGGAAGGCGGTGTGGTGAGGAGGAGTGGTGAGGAGGAAGGGGGAATGATAAGGAGGAGTGGTGAGGAGGAAGGAGAGGGAAGGAGGTGTGGTGAGGAGAAAGGAGGAGTGGTGAGGAGGAAGGAGGTGTGGTGAGGAGGAAGGAGGTGTGGTGAGGAGGAGTGGTGAGGAGGAAGGAGGAATGATGAGGAGGAAGGAGGAGTTGTGAGGAGGAAGGAGAGGGAAGGAGGAGTGGTGAGGAGGAGTGGTGAGGAGGAAGGAGGAATGATGAGGAGGAAGGAGGTGTGGTGAGGAGGAAGGTGAGGGAAGGAGGTGTGGTGAGGAGGAGTGGTGAGGAGGAAGGAGGAATTATGAGGAGGAAGGAGGAGTTGTGAGGAGGAAGAAGAGGGAAGGAGGTGTGGTGAGAAGGAAGGAGGAGTGGTGACGAGGAGTGGTGAGGAGGAAGGAGGAATGATGAGGAGGAAGGAGGTGTGGTGAGGAGGAAGGTGAGGGAAGGAGGTGTGGTGAGGAGGAAGGTGAGGGAAGGAGGTGTGGTGAGGACGAAGGAGGAATGATGAGGAGGAAGGAGGTTTGGTGAGGAGGAAGGTGAGGGAAGGAGGTGTGGTGAGGAGGAAGGTGAGGGAAGGAGGTGTGGTGAGGAGGAAGGAGGAATGATGAGGAGGAAGGAGGAGTTGTGAGGAGGAAGAAGAGGGAAGGAGGTGTGGTGAGAAGGAAGGAGGAGTGGTGACGAGGAGTGGTGAGTAGGAAGGAGGAATGATGAGGAGGAAGGAGGTGTGGTGAGGAGGAAGGTGAGGGAAGGAGGTGTGGTGAGGAGGAAGGAGGAATGATGAGGAGGAAGGAGGTGTGGTGAGGAGGAAGGTGAGGGAAGGAGGTGTGGTGAGGAGGAAAGTGAGGGAAGGAGGTGTGGTGATGAGGAGTGGTGAGGAGGAAGGAGGAATGATGAGGAGGAAGGAGGAGTTGTGAGAAGGAAGAAGAGGGAAGGAGGTGTGGTGAGAAGGAAGGAGGAGTGGTGACGAGGAAGGAGGAGCGGTGAGGAGGAAGGCGAGGGAAGGAGGTGTGGTGAGGAGGAAGGCGGTGTGGTGAGGAGGAAGGAGGGGGATGTGACAGGATTATTGGTGGGTCATCTTTCTGATATAACGGGCGAGATTCATTCATAATAGTGATGACAGTGGATCGAAGATGGAGGAATGTCTGAATTTCAGGGATACCCAACACCCGGGGGCAGAGAGGAGGAGGGGTGGAGGGGAAGAGGGGAGGTGGGGCAGAGGGGAGGAGGGAAGGTGGGGCAGAGGGCAGGAGGGGCAGAGGGGAGGAGGGGCAGAGAGAAGGAGGGGAGGAGGGAAGGTGGGGCAGAGGGGAGGTGGGGAGGAGGGGCAGAGGGGAGGAGGGGCAGAATCTGAACTAAGATTGAGGGGTCCGCAGGCTGACCAGTGTGCTCCTTCTTCACAGATAGACTACAGTGCACCTCCCCCATGTACCAGCCGGAGGAGGAACAGCTACGACAGTAATTATTTTTCTGACAGCACCAGCGGTAAGTCCCTCCCCCTGGATATTATGGATCATTTGTGTCTTATTATAGTCTCTCTATCTATTTGGGTCGTTATGTAATTTGGTGTATATTGTGTATGTGGTGATATGATGGGGGAGGGGGAGGTGATTCGGAAAGCAATGTCTGTAGATTATATCCAGCGGGAGACAATAATAATGTCATCTAATACTTATCTTGACTCTAAGGGTGAACCCTAAACACAGCCTCAGCTTTAAAGCCTCGTTCACACAGTTTTCTCGTCGGGAAACAGGCCGCCGAGAATCCCGATGAGAAATACAGAGCAGGTTTTCTATTTCTTTCTCGTACATCACGGGACACAGAGCGGCATAGTCATTACTAATGGGTTATATAGATTACCTTCAGGTGTTGGCACTGGCCAATTCCAAACCGGAAGTACCCTCCCCTATATAAGCCCCTCCCATCCGGGAGCACCTCAGTTTTTTGCCAGTGTCTAAGGTGTTGGCCAAAGAGTAACATGTGTTTTTCACTGGGCTTGCGTACAGGTTCTTTTGGGCCTTAGTAAGCTGTTCCGGATCCGACCAAAAAAGCTTCATAGCTAAACGGTCGGTACCCGGGCCTTGCAGAGAAGAGCAAGGTTTTGCCTGTAATGCTTCTCTTAGGAGGGCTGGACCCTGGGATCCAGAGCTCTGGTCATACCCACGACCAAGATGTTTTCTGTGCAGGGTGCTATACAGGTCCAGGGGAGTGGAATCCTTGGGAACCCGGTCCCTGAAGGTTTAATTACAATGCCTGCCGTGATAGGTGAAGTTTGGACTTCTGTGGACCAAACAAAGTCCTGCGGCGGGGATCAGGTAAGTGGGGGCCCCCAGGAACTTGGTTCTATTGGGGGACCCCCAAGCCTAATTTGTCTTTCTGTCTGTTACCTAACGGTATTCCCGCTAAATATCTGTGTTTGCCTGTAACTACTGAAAATGTAAAATTTTAATAGTAGTCAAGAAAAAAAAAAAAAAAGGGACCGCGGTACCTGTGTTAAACCACTAGAGGCCGCTGTAGTCCATTTTTCTTGTCATGTGGATCTTTGGTTTTCTCAAGTCAAAAGATCCAGGCAGTTGGTAAGTTTCCTCTGTGGGAATCCACTTCCTCTGCCCTGTTGCTGCGCTCA
This sequence comes from Rana muscosa, assembly GCA_029206835.1. Classification (NCBI taxonomy): domain Eukaryota; kingdom Metazoa; phylum Chordata; class Amphibia; order Anura; family Ranidae; genus Rana; species Rana muscosa. Next base: position 217,201,182 of record CM055119.1, read on the forward strand.
TCCACCGCACAGGCCCTCCGGCAAAAAGGGCCCTGGCTCCTAGTCCTGTTTGATTTCGAAAAGGGCGCCAATGGCGCACGGGCGCGGGCGCGTGCACGCGCCTCCTATGAAAAAAAAAGGGGCGGGGCGGGTGGATGACGCTCGATGCGCACCGCGGCGCTTCTGCGCATGTGCAGGCGTCCCAGCATGGATAAAAGACACAGTACAAGTGTCAGCTGGATGCAAACAGAGCTAGCAACAAACAGTGGCACACAGAGGCGGTTGATGCAGGCATCCCCATAGAAAGGCACTTTAGTGGACACCAGCTGGTATATAGCAGCAACTGTGTTAGACTATTACCAGCAAAAATTGGTGTATGACGGGAATACCTCAGCTTTGTGCTTAAAGGATATGTCGTCCAGACGCTCCGGAAATAGGTCTTCCAGGAAGCCAAAGGGGTCTCCATCGGGCTCTGAGGATATTGGGCATGCTTGTACTCTGCCAATCTCCCCTAAGAATTCAGAGGTCAGTAGCCGTAGAAACCCCGCAGGAGTGCCTGGTGCTGCGGCTGTCCCCAGTCCACCTGCTCCTGTATATATAACAGAGGAGGTTTTATCCTCAACTCTGGGAGGATTGGAAGAGAGATTAACAGCATTGATCGCTGCTTCCCTGTCACAGGGAAAGCGCGTCCGATCTCCGTCTCCTCCTTCAGAGTGCCTGTTAGTGGAGGAACAGCCTCACACAGAGATCGACCTACCTGAAGGGGATCAGGTGAGGTTGATTCAGTTATGGAGGAATCAACAGTGGAAGAACCTTTCTCAGCATCTCAGGCTGAAAGATTATGGGTTCAGTCTCTGACTAACATGGTCCGATCAGCATTTAAAATGCCTCTGGCGGAAACCACCATCCACTACGGTTTCCTCGCTGGGGTCGCTAAAAGCCTCCCCAGGCTGTCTGTTCCTTCCCAATCCACCCTTTATTAGAAGGGCTTATTTACCAGGATTGGGAGCATCCTGATAAAATATTTGCTCCCCCCAAGAGATTTCCGGTGATCTATCCCATGGAGGATAAGTTCATAAAAAAATGGAGGGTCCCTACAGTGGACGCAGCCATCTCTTCTGTGAACAAATCACTGACATGTCCAGTAGATAATGTTCCAATGTTCAAAGACCCAATAGATAAAAAATTGGAGTCTTTACTAAAATCTGCTTTCTCTACAGCAAGCATGGTGACACAACCTGCGGTAGCAGCGATTGGAGTCTGCCAAGCAGTGAAAGATCAGTTGAAACAAGTCTTAAGGGACTTACCAGATCAGCAGGCTCTTGCCCTAGCTGACCTACCTAGAGCCTTGTGTTTTGCGGTGGACGCCATAAAGGATACAATCCAACAGGCCTCCCGCTTTACGCTGTCTATAGTACATATGCGTAGGCTTCTGTGGCTCAAAAACTGGTCTGCTGAAGCTCCTGTAAAAAACTGCTGGTTAGCTTCCCATTTCATGGAGAACGCTTATCTGGAGAAGATCTGGACAAATATATCCAGAAAATTTCTGCCGGTAAAAGTTCACTCTTACCGGTTAAGAACAAGGGTAGAAGTCCTTCTTTTAAGAGGCCTACTTCTCCAGTCCCTGGCACATCGGCTGTGAAACAGTTCCGACGGCCTCCGCGGTCAAATTCAGGGGGCAGAAATCAGGGACAATCACAGGGTAACAAGAAGCCCTGGATCAAGAGAGGTACAAAACCTCCCCCCAAGTCATGAAGCGTTGCCCCCACTCAATCGGGTGGGGGGAAGACTTCAGTTGTTCACAGAGACCTGGCGGGACACCATCAGAGACAGATGGGTGCTCTCCGCAGTAAGTCTGGGATACAAGCTGGAGTTAAAAGGCACTCCTCCTGCCCAATTTATGAGGTCAAACGTGCCAAGAGATCCCCAGAAGAGAGGATCCCTCCTTCTGGCACTAGAACAACTATTGCCCCAAGGGTAATCATGAAGGTTCCCCTGGAAGAAATCGGATTCGGGTTTTACTCGAACCTTTTCACAGTCCCCAAACCAAATGGGGACGTGAGGCCCATATTAAATCTAAAAGGGCTAAACAAGTTCCTAAATATCAGGACTTTTCGGATGGAGTCGATCCGATCGGTGGCCACCGCCCTACAAGGGCAGGAATGGTTAGCCTCGATCGACATAAGGGATGCTTATCTGCATATTCCCATCTTTCCGGCCCACCAGAAATTTCTACGCTTTGCAGTAGAAGGGCGCCATTTTCAGTTCAGAGCCTTACCTTTCGGTCTGGCCACAGCACCACGAGTGTTCACAAAAATTCTGGCCCCATTATTGGCCAATCTAAGAACACAGGGTGTAACGATAATGGCATATCTAGACGACCTGCTACTAATAGACCACTCAGTGGAAAAGCTGGAAGTAGCTATTCACAAGACAATCAAGTATCTGGAATATCACGGTTGGATTATCAACCGGGACAAGTCAGCTCTAAGACCAGTCAAAAGTCTGGAATACTTAGGGCTAAGGCTGGATTCAAATCAGAGAAAGATTTTCTTACCTCCAGAGAAGGTGTCGTCTTTAAAAGATTTGACCCACTTAGTGGGTACAAAAAGAAAACCATCCATACGCCTCTGCATGAGGCTGCTGGGAAAAATGGTGGCTTCATTCGAAGCGGTACCCTACGGTCAATTCCATTCAAGGAATTTGCAAAGGGCCATACTGTCAGCCTGGAACAAAAAAGTTCAGGCTTTAGACTTACCAATGTCCCTGTCCCCTTCCGTTCGCAAGAGCCTCCATTGGTGGTTGGTGCCCCAGAATCTGGAAAAAGGGAAACCCTTCAGTCTGGTTTCTTGGAAGGTAGTCACTACAGATGCCAGCCTCATAGGCTGGGGGGCAGTACTGGAGCAATGGTCTCTCCAGGGCAAGTGTCAGAAGCAGAAAAGGCCCTGCCCATCAATCTCTTAGAGATACGAGCAGCCCGGTATGCCCTAGTAGCATGGACATCCAAACTCCAAGGGTCCCCTGTCAGAATTCAATCAGACAATGCCACAGCAGTGGCATATATCAATCACCAGGGTGGCACCAGGAGTCGTGCAGCCCAGAGGGAAGCAAATTGCATCCTGGAGTGGGCAGAAAAATATGTCCCAGCCATATCCGCGGTTTTCATCCCAGGAATGGAAAATTGGAGAGCGGACTTTTTAAGTCGCCAACAATTATGCCCGGGGAATGGTCTCTTCACCCCGAGGTTGTCCAGGCAATATGCCAGCGGTGGGGAACGCCGGATGTAGATCTGCTAGCATCCAGATTCAACGCAAAGGTGGACAGATTTGTGTCTCGCACAAGGGATCCTCTAGCTTGCGGCTCGGATGCCCTAGTGTTCCCTTGGGATCAGTTCAAGCTGATATATGCATTCCCACCGCCACAATTGTTACCCGCGATTACTCCGCAGAATCAGGGTAGAAAAGAAACCAGTGATTCTGGTGGCTCCAGCGTGGCCCCGAAGGGCATGGTACGCAGAGATTGTAAAGATGTCTATGGGGAGTCCTTGGACCCTCCCACATCATCCGGACCTGCTGTCGCAAGGACCGATATACCACCCTTCCTTACCAGCCCTAGGTTTGACGGCCTGGCTATTGAAGCCCACATTCTGAAAAAGAGAGGGCTCTCTAATTCTGTGGTATCTACCATGATCAATGCCAGGAAGCCGGTATCCAGGCAGATCTATTATAGGATCTGGAAAACGTACATTAAGTGGTGTGAGGCCAAGAATGGCATCCACGTAAGTACGTGATAGGGAGGATTTTGGACTTCCTACAGTGGGCTGTAGATAGGAAGCTGGCCTTGAGTACTATCAAGGTCAGATTTCGGCCTTGTCAATATTTTTTCAAAGGCCCTTGGCTTCGCATTCACTAGTCAAAGCTTTCATACAAGGAGTGATGTGTATTAGCCCTCCGGTTAGTATTCCCATATGTCCTTGGGACTTAAACCTGGTTCTGTCAGTTCTACAGAAACAACCGTTTGAACCATTGCAACACATTTCCTTGGTTCTTCTCACCAGGAAATTGATTTTCTTAGTAGCCGTTTGTTCGGCTAAAAGAGTATCGGAATTAGCCGCCTTGTCCTGTAAGGAGCCATATCTGGTTGTCCATAAGGACAGAGTAGTGTTACGTCCTCATCCAGCCTTTCTTCCTAGGGTGGTATCGAGGTTTCATTTGAACCAAGATGTGGTTCTTCCTTCTTTTTTCCCCAAACCTAGTTCAGTAGAAGAAAAGTTATTGCATTCTTTGGATGTAGTAAGAGCAGTTAAAGCTTATCTAAAAGCCACTGCTCAGATTCGCAGAACGGATACTTTGTTTATCCTGCCGGAAGGCCCCAGAAAGGGTCAGGCAGCATCAAAATCTACTTTAGCCAAGTGGATTCGACAGGTCATAATACAAGCCTATGGCTTGAGAAAGAGACCGCCTCCGTTCAAAGTTAGGGCGCACTCCACAAGAGCAGTTGGAACTTCATGGGCAGTGCATCACCAGGCCTCCCTGGCTCAAGTATGTAAGGCCGCAACATGGTCTTCAGTTCACACGTTTACTAGATTCTATCAGGTAGACGTTAGAAGTCAGGAGGATGTCGCCTTTGGGCGCAGTGTGTTGCAGGCCGCAAAAGATCCTCATGCCTGATGGCGCCCAGCTTATGTATCCCTCCCCTCATTGGGCATTGCTTTGGGACGTCCCATTAGTAATGACTAAGTCGCTCTGTGTCCGAAAAAGAAAAAGGGATTTTTATAACAGCTTACCTGTAAAATCCTTTTCTTGGAGTACATCACGGGACACAGAGCTCCCACCCCTCTTTTTGGGACACTTATTGCTTGGCTACAAAACTGAGGTGCTCCCGGATGGGAGGGGCTTATATAGGGGAGGGTACTTCCGGTTTGGAATTGGCCAGTGCCAACACCTGAAGGTAATCTATATAACCCATTAGTAATGACTAAGTCGCTCTGTGTCCCGTGATGTACTCCAAGAAAAGGATTTTACAGGTAAGCTGTTATAAAAATCCCTTTTTTTCTCGTCGAGATTCCCGGCAGTTTTCTTGATGGTTTCTTGCCGAGAAAACCGGTCGTGTGTACGAGGCCTGACCCCAACTGTAACCCCAAACCTAACCCTCATCCCCAACCCTAACCAGGAACCTAACCCCGACTCCACCCTAACCCCAAACCTAACCCTGACTCCAACCCTAACCCCAACTGTAACCCCAAACCTAAGCCTCATCCCCAACCCTAACCCCCACTGTAACCCCAAACCTAACCCCAACCTCAACCCTAACCAGGAACCTAACCCCGACTCCAACCCTAACCCCAACCTAACCCTAACCCCAACCTCAACCCTAACCCCAACAGTAACCCCAAACCCAACCCTCATCCCCAACCCTTACCAGGAACCTAACCCTGACTCCAACCCTAACCCCAACTGTAACCCCAAACCTAAACCTCATCCCCAAACCTAACCCCCACTGTAACCCAACCTCAACCCTAACCAGGAACCTAACCCCGACTCCAACCCTAACCCCAAACCTAACCCTAACTCCAACCTCAACCATAACCCCCAACCTCAACCCTAACCCCAACAGTAACCCCAAACCCAACCCTCATCCCAACCCTTACCAGGAACCTAACCCTGACTCCAACCCTAACCCCAACTGTAACCCCAAACCTAACCCACATCCCCAACCCTAACCCCCACTGTAACCCCAAACCTAACCCCAACCTCAACCCCAACCCTAACCAGGAACCTAACCCTGACTCCAACCCTAACCCCAAACCTAACCCTAACTCCAACCTCAACCCTAACCCCCACTGTAAGCCCAAACCTAACCCTGACTCCAACCTCAACCCTAACCCCCAACCTCAACCCTAACCCCCACTGTAACCCCAAACCTAACTCTGACTCCAACCTCAACCCTAACCCCCAACCTCAACCCTAACCCCACTGTAACCCCAAACCTAACCCTGACTCCAACCTCAACCCTAACCCCCAACCTCAACCCTAACCCCCACTGTAACCCCAAACCTAACCTGACTCCAACCTCAACCCTAACCCCCAACCTCAACCCTAACCCCCACTGTAACCCCAAACCTAACCCTGACTCCAACCTCAACCCTAACCCCCAACCTCAACCCTAACCCCCACTGTAACCCCAAACCTAACCCTGACTCCAACCTCAACCCTAACCCCCAACCTCAACCCTAACCCCCACTGTAACCCCAAACCTAACCCCGACTCCAACCCTAACCCCAAACCTAACCTCAACCCTAACCCCCAACCTCAACCCTAACCCCAACAGTAACCCCAAACCCAACCCTCATCCCCGCCCTTACCAGGAACCTAACCCTGACTCCAACCCTAACCCCAACTGTAACCCCAAACCTAACCCTCATCCCCAACCCTAACCCCCACTGTAAGCCCAAACCTAACCCCAACCCTAACCAGGAACCTAACCCTGACTCCAACCCTAACCCCAAACCTAACCCTAACTCCAACCTCAACCCTAACCCCCAACCTCAACCCTAACCCCCACTGTAACCCCAAACCTAACCCTGACTCCAACCTCAACCCTAACCCCCAACCTCAACCCTAACCCCCACTGTAACCCCAAACCTAACTCTGACTCCAACCTCAACCCTAACACCCAACCTCAACCCTAACCCCCACTGTAACCCAAACCTAACCCTGACTCCAACCTCAACCCTAACCCCCAACCTCAACCCTAACCCCCACTGTAACCCCAAACCTAACCCTGACTCCAACCTCAACCCTAACCCCCAACCTCAACCCTAACCCCCACTGTAACCAAAACCTAACCCTGACTCCAACCTCAACCCTAACCCCCAACCTCAACCCTAACCCCCACTGTAACCCCAAACCTAATCCCAACCTCAACCCCAACCCTAACCCCGACTCCAAACCTAACCCTGACTCCAACCTCAACCCTAACCCCAACTGTAACCCCAACCTCAACCCTAACCCCAACTGTAACCCCAACCCTAACCAGGAACCTAACCCCGACTCCAACCCTAACCCCAAACCTAACCCTGACTCCAACTGTATCCCCAAACCTAACCCTAACCCCAAACCTAACCCTAACCTCAACACTAACCCTAACCAGGAACCTAACCCCAACCTCAACCCTAACTGTAACCCCAAACCTAACCCTCATCCCTAACCCTAACCCCAACCCTAACCAGGAACCTACCCCGACTCCAACCCTAACCCAAAACCTAACCCTGACTCCAACCTCAACCCTAACCCCCAACCTCAACCCTAACCCCCGCTGTAACCCCAAAACCTAACCCAACCTCAACCCTAACCCCAACCCTAACCAGGAACCTAACCCCGACTCCAACCCTAACCCCAAACCTAACCCTAACTCCAACCTCAACCCTAACCCCAACTGTAACCCCAACCCTAACCCCCAACCTCAACCCTAACCCCCACTGTAACCCCAAACCTAACCCTGACTCCAACCTCAACCCTAACCCCCAACCTCAACCCTAACCCCCACTGTAACCCCAAACCTAACCCTGACTCCAACCTCAACCCTAACCCCAACTGTAACCCCAAACCTAACCCTAACCCCAACCCTAACCCCCAACCTCAACCCTAACCCCCACTGTAACCCCAAACCTAACCCTGACTCCAACCTCAACCCTAACCCCCAACCTCAACCCTAACCCCCACTGTAACCCCAAACCTAACCCTGACTCCAACCTCAACCCTAACCCCCAACCTCAACCCTAACCCCCACTGTAACCCCAAACCTAACCCTGACTCCAACCTCAACCCTAACCCCCAACCTCAACTCTAACCCCCACTGTAACCCCAAACCTAACCCTGACTCCAACCTCAACCCTAACCCCCAACCCTAACCCCCACTGTAACCCCAAACCTAACCCTGACTCCAACCTCAACCCTAAACCCCAACCTCAACCCTAACCCCCACTGTAACCCCAAACCTAACCCTGACTCCAACCTCAACCCTAACCCCCACTGTAACCCCAAACCTAACCCTGACTCCAACCTCAACCCTAACCCCTAACCTCAACCCTAACCCCCACTGTAACCCCAAACCTAACCCTGACTCCAACCTCAACCCTAACCCCCACTGTAACCCCAAACCTAACCCCAACCCTAACCAGGAACCTAACCCTGACTCCAACCTCAACCCTAACCCCAACTGTAACCCCAACCCCAACCCTAACCCCAACTGTAACCTCAACCCTAACCAAGAACCTAACCCCGACTACAACCCTAACCCCATACCTAACCCTGACTCCAACTGTATCCCCAAACCTAACGCTATCCCCAAACCTAACCCTAACCTCAACACTAACCCTAACCAGGAACCTAACCCCAACCTCAACCCTAACTGTAACCCAAGCCTAACCCTCATCCCTAACCCTAACCCCCAACCTCAACCCTAACCCCCAACTGTAACCCCAAACCTAGCCCCAACTGTAACCCCAACCTCAACCCCAACTGTAACCCCAACCCCAACTGTAACCCCAAACCTAACCCTCATCCCCAACCCTAACCAGGAACCTAACCCCGACTCCAACCCTAACCCCAAACCTAACCCTGACTCCAACTGTATCCCCAAACCTAACCCTAACCCTAAACCTAACCCTAACCTCAACACTAACCCTAACCAGGAACCTAACCCCAACTGTAACCCCAAACCTAACCCTCATCCCTAACCCCCAACCTCAACCCTAACCCCCAACTGTAACCCCAAACCTAACCCCAACTGTAACCCCAAACCTAACCCCAACCTCAACCCTAACCCCAACTGTAACCCCAACCTCAACCCTAACCCCAAACCTAACCCCAACCCTAACCAGGTACCTAACCCCGACTCCAACCCTAACTCCAACTGTAACCCCAAACCTAACCCTAACCCTAACCCCCAACCTCAACCCTAACCCCAACAGTAACCCCAAACCTAACCCTCATCCCCAACCCTAACCAGGAACCTAACCCCGACTCCAACCCTAACTCCAACTGTAACCCCAACCCTAACCCTAACCCCCAACCTCAACCCTAACCCTAACCCCAACAGTAACCTCAAACCTAACCCTCATCCCCAACCCTTACCAGGAACCTAACCCTGACTCCAACCCTAACCCCAACTGTAACCCCAAACTTAACCCTGACCTCAACCCCAACCCTAACCAGGAACCTAACCCCGACTCCAACCCTAACCCCAAACCTAACCCTGACTCCAACCTCAACCCTAACCCCCAACCTCAACCCTAACCCCCACTGTAACCCCAAGCCTAACCCCAACCTCAACCCCAACCCTAACCAGGAACCTAACCCCGACTCCAACCAAACCTAACCCTGACTCCAACCCTAACCCCAACTGTAACCCCAAACCTAACCCCAACCCCAACCCTAACCAGGAACCTAACCCTGACTCCAACCCTAACCCCAAACCTAACCCTAACTCCAACCTCAACCCTAACCCCCACTGTAACCCCAAACCTAACCCTGACTCCAACCTCAACCCTAACCCCCAACCTCAACCCTAACCCCCACTGTAACCCCAAACCTAACTCTGACTCCAACCTCAACCCTAACCCCCAACCTCAACCCTAACCCCCACTGTAACCCCAAACCTAACCCTGACTCCAACCTCAACCCTAACCCCCAACCTCAACCCTAACCCCCACTGTAACCCCAAACCTAACCCTGACTCCAACCTCAACCCTAACCCCCAACCTCAACCCTAACCCCCACTGTAACCCAAAACCTAACCCTGACTCCAACCTCAACCCTAACCCCCAACCTCAACCCTAACCCCCACTGTAACCCCAAACCTAATCCCAACCTCAACCCCAACCCTAACCCCGACTCCAAACCTAACCCTGACTCCAACCTCAACCCTAACCCCAACTGTAACCCCAACCTCAACCCTAACCCCAACTGTAACCCCAACCCTAACCAGGAACCTAACCCCGACTCCAACCCTAACCCCAAACCTAACCCTGACTCCAACTGTATCCCCAAACCTAACCCTAACCCCAAACCTAACCCTAACCTCAACACTAACCCTAACCAGGAACCTAACCCCAACCTCAACCCTAATTGTAACCCCAAACCTAACCCTCATCCCTAACCCTAACCCCAACAGTAACCCCAAACCTAACCCCAACCCTAACCAGGAACCTAACCCCGACTCCAACCCTAACCCAAAACCTAACCCTGACTCCAACCTCAACCCTAACCCCCAACCTCAACCCTAACCCCCGCTGTAACCCCAAACCTAACCCCAACCTCAACCCTAACCCCAACCCTAACCAGGAACCTAACCCCAACTCCAACCCTAACCCCAAACCTAACCCTAACTCCAACCTCAACCCTAACCCCAACTGTAACCCCAAACCTAACCCTAACCCCAACCCTAACCCCCAACCTCAACCCTAACCCCCACTGTAACCCCAAACCTAACCCTGACTCCAACCTCAACCCTAACCCCCAACCTCAACCCTAACCCCCACTGTAACCCCAAACCTAACCCTGACTCCAACCTCAACCCTAACCCCAACTGTAACCCCAAACCTAACCCTAACCCCAACCCTAACCCCCAACCTCAACCCTAACCCCCACTGTAACCCCAAACCTAACCCTGACTCCAACCTCAACCCTAACCCCCAACCTCAACCCTAACCCCCACTGTAACCCCAAACCTAACCCTGACTCCAACCTCAACCCTAACCCCCAACCTCAACCCTAACCCCCACTGTAACCCCAAACCTAACCCTGACTCCAACCTCAACCCTAACCCCCAACCTCAACTCTAACCCCCACTGTAACCCCAAACCTAACCCTGACTCCAACCTCAACCCTAACCCCCAACCCCAACCCTAACCCCCACTGTAACCCCAAACCTAACCCTGACTCCAACCTCAACCCTAAACCCCAACCTCAACCCTAACCCCCACTGTAACCCCAAACCTAACCCTGACTCCAACCTCAACCCTAACCCCCACTGTAACCCCAAACCTAACCCTGACTCCAACCTCAACCCTAACCCCTAACCTCAACCCTAACCCCCACTGTAACCCCAAACCTAACCCTGACTCCAACCTCAACCCTAACCCCCACTGTAACCCCAAACCTAACCCCAACCCTAACCAGGAACCTAACCCCGACTCCAAACCTAACCCTGACTCCAACCTCAACCCTAACCCCAACTGTAACCCCAACCTCAACCCTAACCCCAACTGTAACCTCAACCCTAACCAAGAACCTAACCCCGACTACAACCCTAACCCCATACCTAACCCTGACTCCAACTGTATCCCCAAACCTAACGCTATCCCCAAACCTAACCCTAACCTCAACACTAACCCTAACCAGGAACCTAACCCCAACCTCAACCCTAACTGTAACCCAAGCCTAACCCTCATCCCTAACCCTAACCCCCAACCTCAACCCTAACCCCCAACTGTAACCCCAAACCTATCCCCAACTGTAACCCCAACCTCAACCCCCAACTGTAACCCCAACCCCAACTGTAACCCCAAACCTAACCCTCATCCCCAACCCTAACCAGGAACCTAACCCCGACTCCAACCCTAACCCCAAACCTAACCCTGACTCCAACTGTATCCCCAAACCTAACCCTAACCCTAAACCTAACCCTAACCTCAACACTAACCCTAACCAGGAACCTAACCCCAACTGTAACCCCAAACCTAACCCTCATCCCTAACCCCCAACCTCAACCCTAACCCCCAACTGTAACCCCAAACCTAACCCCAACTGTAACCCCAAACCTAACCCCAACCTCAACCCTAACCCCAACTGTAACCCCAACCTCAACCCTAACCCCAAACCTAACCCCAACCCTAACCAGGTACCTAACCCCGACTCCAACCCTAACTCCAACTGTAACCCCAAACCTAACCCTAACCCTAACCCCCAACCTCAACCCTAACCCCAACAGTAACCCCAAACCTAACCCTCATCCCCAACCCTAACCAGGAACCTAACCCCGACTCCAACCCTAACTCCAACTGTAACCCCAACCCTAACCCTAACCCCCAACCTCAACCCTAACCCTAACCCCAACAGTAACCTCAAACCTAACCCTCATCCCCAACCCTTACCAGGAACCTAACCCTGACTCCAACCCTAACCCCAACTGTAACCCCAAACTTAACCCTGACCTCAACCCCAACCCTAACCAGGAACCTAACCCCGACTCCAACCCTAACCCCAAACCTAACCCTGACTCCAACCTCAACCCTAACCCCCAACCTCAACCCTAACCCCCACTGTAACCCCAAGCCTAACCCCAACCTCAACCCCAACCCTAACCAGGAACCTAACCCCGACTCCAACCAAACCTAACCCTGACTCCAACCCTAACCCCAACTGTAACCCCAAACCTAACCCCAACCCCAACCCTAACCAGGAACCTAACCCTGACTCCAACCCTAACCCCAAACCTAACCCTAACTCCAACCTCAACCCTAACCCCCACTGTAACCCCAAACCTAACCCTGACTCCAACCTCAACCCTAACCCCCAACCTCAACCCTAACCCCCACTGTAACCCCAAACCTAACTCTGACTCCAACCTCAACCCTAACCCCCAACCTCAACCCTAACCCCCACTGTAACCCCAAACCTAACCCTGACTCCAACCTCAACCCTAACCCCCAACCTCAACCCTAACCCCCACTGTAACCCCAAACCTAACCCTGACTCCAACCTCAACCCTAACCCCCAACCTCAACCCTAACCCCCACTGTAACCCAAAACCTAACCCTGACTCCAACCTCAACCCTAACCCCCAACCTCAACCCTAACCCCCACTGTAACCCCAAACCTTATCCCAACCTCAACCCCAACCCTAACCCCGACTCCAAACCTAACCCTGACTCCAACCTCAACCCTAACCCCAACTGTAACCCCAACCTCAACCCTAACCCCAACTGTAACCCCAACCCTAACCAGGAACCTAACCCCGACTCCAACCCTAACCCCAAACCTAACCCTGACTCCAACTGTATCCCCAAACCTAACCCTAACCCCAAACCTAACCCTAACCTCAACACTAACCCTAACCAGGAACCTAACCCCAACCTCAACCCTAATTGTAACCCCAAATCTAACCCTCATCCCTAACCCTAACCCCAACAGTAACCCCAAACCTAACCCCAACCCTAACCAGGAACCTAACCCCGACTCCAACCCTAACCCAAAACCTAACCCTGACTCCAACCTCAACCCTAACCCCCAACCTCAACCCTAACCCCCGCTGTAACCCCAAACCTAACCCCAACCTCAACCCTAACCCCAACCCTAACCAGGAACCTAACCCCAACTCCAACCCTAACCCCAAACCTAACCCTAACTCCAACCTCAACCCTAACCCCAACTGTAACCCCAAACCTAACCCTAACCCCAACCCTAACCCCCAACCTCAACCCTAACCCCCACTGTAACCCCAAACCTAACCCTGACTCCAACCTCAACCCTAACCCCCAACCTCAACCCTAACCCCCACTGTAACCCCAAACCTAACCCTGACTCCAACCTCAACCCTAACCCCAACTGTAACCCCAAACCTAACCCTAACCCCAACCCTAACCCCCAACCTCAACCCTAACCCCCACTGTAACCCCAAACCTAACCCTGACTCCAACCTCAACCCTAACCCCCAACCTCAACCCTAACCCCCACTGTAACCCCAAACCTAACCCTGACTCCAACCTCAACCCTAACCCCCAACCTCAACCCTAACCCCCACTGTAACCCCAAACCTAACCCTGACTCCAACCTCAACCCTAACCCCCAACCTCAACTCTAACCCCCACTGTAACCCCAAACCTAACCCTGACTCCAACCTCAACCCTAACCCCCAACCCCAACCCTAACCCCCACTGTAACCCCAAACCTAACCCTGACTCCAACCTCAACCCTAAACCCCAACCTCAACCCTAACCCCCACTGTAACCCCAAACCTAACCCTGACTCCAACCTCAACCCTAACCCCCACTGTAACCCCAAACCTAACCCTGACTCCAACCTCAACCCTAACCCCTAACCTCAACCCTAACCCCCACTGTAACCCCAAACCTAACCCTGACTCCAACCTCAACCCTAACCCCCACTGTAACCCCAAACCTAACCCCAACCCTAACCAGGAACCTAACCCCGACTCCAAACCTAACCCTGACTCCAACCTCAACCCTAACCCCAACTGTAACCCCAACCTCAACCCTAACCCCAACTGTAACCTCAACCCTAACCAAGAACCTAACCCCGACTACAACCCTAACCCCATACCTAACCCTGACTCCAACTGTATCCCCAAACCTAACGCTATCCCCAAACCTAACCCTAACCTCAACACTAACCCTAACCAGGAACCTAACCCCAACCTCAACCCTAACTGTAACCCAAGCCTAACCCTCATCCCTAACCCTAACCCCCAACCTCAACCCTAACCCCCAACTGTAACCCCAAACCTATCCCCAACTGTAACCCCAACCTCAACCCCAACTGTAACCCCAACCCCAACTGTAACCCCAAACCTAACCCTCATCCCCAACCCTAACCAGGAACCTAACCCCGACTCCAACCCTAACCCCAAACCTAACCCTGACTCCAACTGTATCCCCAAACCTAACCCTAACCCCAAACCTAACCCTAACCTCAACACTAACCCTAACCAGGAACCTAACCCCAACTGTAACCCCAAACCTAACCCTCATCCCTAACCCCCAACCTCAACCCTAACCCCCAACTGTAACCCCAAACCTAACCCCAACTGTAACCCCAAACCTAACCCCAACCTCAACCCTAACCCCAACTGTAACCCCAACCTCAACCCTAACCCCAAACCTAACCCCAACCCTAACCAGGTACCTAACCCTGACTCCAACCCTAACTCCAACTGTAACCCCAAACCTAACCCTAACCCTAACCCCCAACCTCAACCCTAACCCCAACAGTAACCCCAAACCTAACCCTCATCCCCAACCCTAACCAGGAACCTAACCCCGACTCCAACCCTAACTCCAACTGTAACCCCAACCCTAACCCTAACCCCCAACCTCAACCCTAACCCTAACCCCAACAGTAACCTCAAACCTAACCCTCATCCCCAACCCTTACCAGGAACCTAACCCTGACTCCAACCCTAACCCCAACTGTAACCCCAAACTTAACCCTGACCTCAACCCCAACCCTAACCAGGAACCTAACCCCGACTCCAACCCTAACCCCAAACCTAACCCTGACTCCAACCTCAACCCTAACCCCCAACCTCAACCCTAACCCCCACTGTAACCCCAAGCCTAACCCCAACCTCAACCCCAACCCTAACCAGGAACCTAACCCCGACTCCAACCAAACCTAACCCTGACTCCAACCCTAACCCCAACTGTAACCCCAAACCTAACCCACATCCCCAACCCTAACCCCCACTGTAACCCCAACCCTAACCAGGAACCTAACCCTGACTCCAACCCTAACCCCAAACCTAACCCTAACTCCAACCTCAACCCTAACCCCCAACCTCAACCCTAACCCCAACAGTAACCCCAAACCCAACCCTCATCCCCAACCCTTACCAGGAACCTAACCCTGACTCCAACCCTAACCCCAACTGTAACCCCAAACCTAAACCTCATCCCCAAACCTAACCCCCACTGTAACCCCAACCTCAACCCTAACCAGGAACCTAACCCCGACTCCAACCCTAACCCCAAACCTAACCCTAACTCCAACCTCAACCATAACCCCCAACCTCAACCCTAACTCCAACAGTAACCCCAAACCCAACCCTCATCCCAACCCTTACCAGGAACCTAACCCTGACTCCAACCCTAACCCCAACTGTAACCCCAAACCTAACCCACATCCCCAACCCTAACCCCCACTGTAACCCCAAACCTAACCCCAACCTCAACCCCAACCCTAACCAGGAACCTAACCCTGACTCCAACCCTAACCCCAAACCTAACCCTAACTCCAACCTCAACCCTAACCCCCACTGTAACCCCAAACCTAACCCTGACTCCAACCTCAACCCTAACCCCCAACCTCAACCCTAACCCCCACTGTAACCCCAAACCTAACTCTGACTCCAACCTCAACCCTAACCCCCAACCTCAACCCTAACCCCCACTGTAACCCCAAACCTAACCCTGACTCCAACCTCAACCCTAACCCCCAACCTCAACCCTAACCCCCACTGTAACCCCAAACCTAACCCTGACTCCAACCTCAACCCTAACCCCCAACCTCAACCCTAACCCCCACTGTAACCCCAAACCTAACCCCGACTCCAACCCTAACCCCAAACCTAACCTCAACCCTAACCCCCAACCTCAACCCTAACCCCAACAGTAACCCCAAACCCAACCCTCATCCCCAACCCTTACCAGGAACCTAACCCTGACTCCAACCCTAACCCCAACTGTAACCCCAAACCTAACCCTCATCCCCAACCCTAACCCCCACTGTAACCCCAAACCTAACCCCAACCCCAACCCTAACCAGGAACCTAACCCTGACTCCAACCCTAACCCCAAACCTAACCCTAACTCCAACCTCAACCCTAACCCCCAACCTCAACCCTAACCCCCACTGTAACCCCAAACCTAACCCTGACTCCAACCTCAACCCTAACCCCCAACCTCAACCCTAACCCCCACTGTAACCCCAAACCTAACTCTGACTCCAACCTCAACCCTAACCCCCAACCTCAACCCTAACCCCCACTGTAACCCCAAACCTAACCCTGACTCCAACCTCAACCCTAACCCCCAACCTCAACCCTAACCCCCACTGTAACCCCAAACCTAACCCTGACTCCAACCTCAACCCTAACCCCCAACCTCAACCCTAACCCCCAATGTAACCCAAAACCTAACCCTGACTCCAACCTCAACCCTAACCCCCAACCTCAACCCTAACCCCCACTGTAACCCCAAACCTAATCCCAACCTCAACCCCAACCCTAACCCCGACTCCAAACCTAACCCTGACTCCAACCTCAACCCTAACCCCAACTGTAACCCCAACCTCAACCCTAACCCCAACTGTAACCCCAACCCTAACCAGGAACCTAACCCCGACTCCAACCCTAACCCCAAACCTAACCCTGACTCCAACTGTATCCCCAAACCTAACCCTAACCCCAAACCTAACCCTAACCTCAACACTAACTGTAACCCATAAACCTAACCCTCATCCCTAACCCTAACCCCAACAGTAACCCCAAACCTAACCCCAACCCTAACCAGGAACCTAACCCCGACTCCAACCCTAACCCAAAACCTAACCCTGACTCCAACCTCAACCCTAACCCCCAACCTCAACCCTAACCCCCGCTGTAACCCCAAACCTAACCCCAACCTCAACCCTAACCCCAACCCTAACCAGGAACCTAACCCCGACTCCAACCCTAACCCCAAACCTAACCCTAACTCCAACCTCAACCCTAACCCCAACTGTAACCCCAAACCTAACCCTAACCCCAACCCTAACCCCCAACCTCAACCCTAACCCCCACTGTAACCCCAAACCTAACCCTGACTCCAACCTCAACCCTAACCCCCAACCTCAACCCTAACCCCCACTGTAACCCCAAACCTAACCCTGACTCCAACCTCAACCCTAACCCCAACTGTAACCCCAAACCTAACCCTAACCCCAACCCTAACCCCCAACCTCAACCCTAACCCCCACTGTAACCCCAAACCTAACCCTGACTCCAACCTCAACCCTAACCCCCAACCTCAACCCTAACCCCCACTGTAACCCCAAACCTAACCCTGACTCCAACCTTAACCCTAACCCCCAACCTCAACCCTAACCCCCACTGTAACCCCAAACCTAACCCTGACTCCAACCTCAACCCTAACCCCCAACCTCAACTCTAACCCCCACTGTAACCCCAAACCTAACCCTGACTCCAACCTCAACCCTAACCCCCAACCCCAACCCTAACCCCCACTGTAACCCCAAACCTAACCCTGACTCCAACCTCAACCCTAAACCCCAACCTCAACCCTAACCCCCACTGTAACCCCAAACCTAACCCTGACTCCAACCTCAACCCTAACCCCCACTGTAACCCCAAACCTAACCCTGACTCCAACCTCAACCCTAACCCCTAACCTCAACCCTAACCCCCACTGTAACCCCAAACCTAACCCTGACTCCAACCTCAACCCTAACCCCCACTGTAACCCCAAACCTAACCCCAACCCTAACCAGGAACCTAACCCCGACTCCAACCTCAACCCTAACCCCAACTGTAACCCCAACCTCAACCCTAACCCCAACTGTAACCTCAACCCTAACCAAGAACCTAACCCCGACTCCAACCCTAACCCCATACCTAACCCTGACTCCAACTGTATCCCCAAACCTAACGCTATCCCCAAACCTAACTCTAACCTCAACACTAACCCTAACCAGGAACCTAACCCCAACCTCAACCCTAACTGTAACCCAAGCCTAACCCTCATCCCTAACCCTAACCCCCAACCTCAACCCTAACCCCCAACTGTAAACCCAAACCTAGCCCCAACTGTAACCCCAACCTCAACCCCAACTGTAACCCCAACCCCAACTGTAACCCCAAACCTAACCCTCATCCCCAACCCTAACCAGGAACCTAACCCCGACTCCAACCCTAACCCCAAACCTAACCCTGACTCCAACTGTATCCCCAAACCTAACCCTAACCCCAAACCTAACCCTAACCTCAACACTAACCCTAACCAGGAACCTAACCCCAACTGTAACCCCAAACCTAACCCTCATCCCTAACCCCCAACCTCAACCCTAACCCCCAACTGTAACCCCAAACCTAACCCCAACTGTAACCCCAAACCTAACCCCGACTCCAACCCTAACCCCAAACCTAACCTCAACCCTAACCCCCAACCTCAACCCTAACCCCAACAGTAACCCCAAACCCAACCCTCATCCCCAACCCTTACCAGGAACCTAACCCTGACTCCAACCCTAACCCCAACTGTAACCCCAAACCTAACCCTCATCCCCAACCCTAACCCCCACTGTAACCCCAAACCTAACCCCAACCCCAACCCTAACCAGGAACCTAACCCTGACTCCAACCCTAACCCCAAACCTAACCCTAACTCCAACCTCAACCCTAACCCCCAACCTCAACCCTAACCCCCACTGTAACCCCAAACCTAACCCTGACTCCAACCTCAACCCTAACCCCCAACCTCAACCCTAACCCCCACTGTAACCCCAAACCTAACTCTGACTCCAACCTCAACCCTAACCCCCAACCTCAACCCTAACCCCCACTGTAACCCCAAACCTAACCCTGACTCCAACCTCAACCCTAACCCCCAACCTCAACCCTAACCCCCACTGTAACCCCAAACCTAACCCTGACTCCAACCTCAACCCTAACCCCCAACCTCAACCCTAACCCCCAATGTAACCCAAAACCTAACCCTGACTCCAACCTCAACCCTAACCCCCAACCTCAACCCTAACCCCCACTGTAACCCCAAACCTAATCCCAACCTCAACCCCAACCCTAACCCCGACTCCAAACCTAACCCTGACTCCAACCTCAACCCTAACCCCAACTGTAACCCCAACCTCAACCCTAACCCCAACTGTAACCCCAACCCTAACCAGGAACCTAACCCCGACTCCAACCCTAACCCCAAACCTAACCCTGACTCCAACTGTATCCCCAAACCTAACCCTAACCCCAAACCTAACCCTAACCTCAACACTAACTGTAACCCATAAACCTAACCCTCATCCCTAACCCTAACCCCAACAGTAACCCCAAACCTAACCCCAACCCTAACCAGGAACCTAACCCCGACTCCAACCCTAACCCAAAACCTAACCCTGACTCCAACCTCAACCCTAACCCCCAACCTCAACCCTAACCCCCGCTGTAACCCCAAACCTAACCCCAACCTCAACCCTAACCCCAACCCTAACCAGGAACCTAACCCCGACTCCAACCCTAACCCCAAACCTAACCCTAACTCCAACCTCAACCCTAACCCCAACTGTAACCCCAAACCTAACCCTAACCCCAACCCTAACCCCCAACCTCAACCCTAACCCCCACTGTAACCCCAAACCTAACCCTGACTCCAACCTCAACCCTAACCCCCAACCTCAACCCTAACCCCCACTGTAACCCCAAACCTAACCCTGACTCCAACCTCAACCCTAACCCCAACTGTAACCCCAAACCTAACCCTAACCCCAACCCTAACCCCCAACCTCAACCCTAACCCCCACTGTAACCCCAAACCTAACCCTGACTCCAACCTCAACCCTAACCCCCAACCTCAACCCTAACCCCCACTGTAACCCCAAACCTAACCCTGACTCCAACCTTAACCCTAACCCCCAACCTCAACCCTAACCCCCACTGTAACCCCAAACCTAACCCTGACTCCAACCTCAACCCTAACCCCCAACCTCAACTCTAACCCCCACTGTAACCCCAAACCTAACCCTGACTCCAACCTCAACCCTAACCCCCAACCCCAACCCTAACCCCCACTGTAACCCCAAACCTAACCCTGACTCCAACCTCAACCCTAAACCCCAACCTCAACCCTAACCCCCACTGTAACCCCAAACCTAACCCTGACTCCAACCTCAACCCTAACCCCCACTGTAACCCCAAACCTAACCCTGACTCCAACCTCAACCCTAACCCCTAACCTCAACCCTAACCCCCACTGTAACCCCAAACCTAACCCTGACTCCAACCTCAACCCTAACCCCCACTGTAACCCCAAACCTAACCCCAACCCTAACCAGGAACCTAACCCCGACTCCAACCTCAACCCTAACCCCAACTGTAACCCCAACCTCAACCCTAACCCCAACTGTAACCTCAACCCTAACCAAGAACCTAACCCCGACTCCAACCCTAACCCCATACCTAACCCTGACTCCAACTGTATCCCCAAACCTAACGCTATCCCCAAACCTAACTCTAACCTCAACACTAACCCTAACCAGGAACCTAACCCCAACCTCAACCCTAACTGTAACCCAAGCCTAACCCTCATCCCTAACCCTAACCCCCAACCTCAACCCTAACCCCCAACTGTAAACCCAAACCTAGCCCCAACTGTAACCCCAACCTCAACCCCAACTGTAACCCCAACCCCAACTGTAACCCCAAACCTAACCCTCATCCCCAACCCTAACCAGGAACCTAACCCCGACTCCAACCCTAACCCCAAACCTAACCCTGACTCCAACTGTATCCCCAAACCTAACCCTAACCCCAAACCTAACCCTAACCTCAACACTAACCCTAACCAGGAACCTAACCCCAACTGTAACCCCAAACCTAACCCTCATCCCTAACCCCCAACCTCAACCCTAACCCCCAACTGTAACCCCAAACCTAACCCCAACTGTAACCCCAAACCTAACCCCAACCTCAACCCTAACCCCAACTGTAACCCCAACCTCAACCCTAACCCCAAACCTAACCCCAACCCTAACCAGGTACCTAACCCCGACTCCAATCCTAACTCCAACTGTAACCCCAAACCTAACCCTAACCCTAACCCCCAACCTCAACCCTAACCCCAACAGTAACCCCAAACCTAACCCTCATCCCCAACCCTAACCAGGAACCTAACCCCGACTCCAACCCTAACTCCAACTGTAACCCCAACCCTAACCCTAACCCCCAACAGTAACCTCAAACCTAACCCTCATCCCCAACCCTTACCAGGAACCTAACCCTGACTCCAACCCTAACCCCAACTGTAACCCCAAACTTAACCCTGACCTCAACCCCAACCCTAACCAGGAACCTAACCCCGACTCCAACCCTAACCCCAAACCTAACCCTGACTCCAACCTCAACCCTAACCCCCAACCTCAACCCTAACCCCCACTGTAACCTCAAGCCTAACCCCAACCTCAACCCCAACCCTAACCAGGAACCTAACCCCGACTCCAACCAAACCTAACCCTGACTCCAACCTCAACCCTAACTCCAACTGTAACCCCAAACCTAACCCTAACCCCCAACCTCAACCCTAACCCCAACTGTAACCCCAAACCTAACCCCAACCCTAACCCCCAACCTCAACCCTAACCCCAACTGTAACCCCAAACCTAACCCTAACCCCAACCCTAACCCCTAACCCTAACCCCAACTGTAACCCCAAACCTAACCCTAACCCCAACCCTAACCAGGAACCTAACCCCAACCTCAACCCTAACCCCAACTGTAACCCCAAACCTAACCCTAACCCCAACCCTAACCCCCAACCTCAACCCTAACCCCAACTGTAACCCCAAACCTAACCCTAACCCCAAACCTAACCCTAACCTCAAACCTAACCAGGAACCTAACCCCAACCTCAACCCTAACCCCAACTGTAACCCTAACCCCAACCCTAACCCCCAACCTCAACCGTAACCCCAAACCTAACCCCAACCCTAACCAGGAACCTAACCCTAACCCCAACCTCAACCCTAACCCCAACTGTGACCCCAAACCTAACCCTAACCCCAAACCTAACCCCAACCTCAACCCTAACCAGGAACCTAACCCCAACCTCAACCCTAAACCCAACTGTAACCTCAAACCTAACCCTAACCTCAACACCAACCCTAACCAGGAACCTAACCCCAACCTCAACCCTAACCCCAACTGTAACCCCAACCAGGAACCTAACCACGACTCCAACTGTAACCCCAACCTCAACCCCAACCCTAACCCCAACGTCAGAGTGAATTCTTTCTTTCTCCTCCTAAACAATTATTTTTTTCTTAATAATTTAGAGAGTGGGGGAGGGGAGCAGTGGGGGAGCACTGATGGCGTTCTGCCAGAGGAGGACACTAAAGTGATTGGTGTCCCACTTGTCTCTGATTGGTTGGAGCGGTTGGCTGGTTGTCTGCCTGGCATGTCTCATAGATGTGTCTGCTGTCATTGGGCGACCATGGCGCAGTCTGCGGGTATCTCCCGAGGGGGTTGGGCACTCCTGTATTAATTCTCTCTCTGCTGATCCTTCCAGTCTTCCAGTCTTCCATCCTTCACTATTATGTCTTCTTTTCAGACACAAGACCCGGAAAGAATTCTGTCGTCTCCAGTCTAGACTGCCTGTCCAGCATTGTGGAGAGAATCTCCACAGAGAACCCCGGCTGTGCCGTACTGCCACCTGTGGAAGGTGAAGGCAGTCCCTGTTCACCCCTGCAGGGGGAGACACTGAGTGACAGGAGTAGTACTGTTCCTTCTCCCAGCGGCTGCACACAGATCCCTCAGGACAGCAGCAGCTCCATTTACCAGGTCTTATAAGGAGAGCGTTGGCGCCCCCACTGGCTGCATTATTTATTTCTCTGAACAGGACAAGCACGTCTCTGCAGCCCTTCCAGGGGGCGCCAGAGAGCAGCCCCTTTTCTGGAGCTTAGTACATTCAGGTCTGGGTGATGGCAGAGGGGTGTCCTCACCCCGGCCAATGACAGGACGACTTTGTGGACCACTTTTGTATGATTTTTCTATATTGCTGTAAATAAGAGTCGCCCCCTATGGGTGGGATATTTAATAGTCTTCCTTGTGTTGTGCCAAATGCTGACTTTATATATTTATATGATGTGAATGCCGCCGATAATTTCCATTCTAAATAAAGAACGTTATTTATAAGCGTCTCGCCATTTGTCATTCCATGTCAGCAGCTGCTCCCGGAGCCCCTCCCCCCCTGGACCCTACAACAGCCAATCAGACGTCGCTGCTCTGATCAGTTCACTTTTCCTTATTATTGGATGAGACGGTATGAAGAGCGGCTCATCCCTTCAGGATTCCTCCTTGTCCTGTCAGCATACACAGGGAAATCCTGAGTGCATGCTACGTCGTCAGTCCTGTGCAGAGATCGCCAACTATATCACCTCCTCACCCCCTGTCACACACACTCGGGTCGCTTTTCAGAGGAGCAGCAGTGATAACCCTAAGGGCTCATTTACACATAAAGTTGGGGGGGTAAAACCCCGTGGCTGAGTTGTAGTTTTACCTCCCCCAATCCCTACCCCCTGTAGCTGCTGAGGCAGCAGCCAAAGGTGTACATACGCCACAGCAGGAATGACGCCCCCTGCTGCTATTGGTGGGTTCTACCTCCAGCCAATCACAACCCATTCAAGTAAAAGGTGCCACTGCAAGCGCCCCGCAACTGCATGCTTCTGCGGGTCCAAGAAAGGAAGACCATCCTGCCCGCTTTAACCCCGTGTTTGCTGAACTGCACCAAGTCACAAGGTTGTGGGGCGCATGTAGAGCGGGTCATGCCTGGCGGGTGCTACACCCACTGACCATGAGGGGGCGTATAACTCCTGCTGTGACTTGTGTACACTCCTGGCCACTGCAGATAAAGGGGGTGGGTGTGGTTAGGGCGGGGGTGGTGAAAACACATCTTAACTACGGGGTTTTACCACCCCCCAAACTACAAATGTGAACCCTTACTGTTCTGAACCCCCTATAAGGGCGCTTTCACTGATGTGCCGCGGGTGCAGCTCATCTGCCACTTAGCCATAGACTTCTATTATATCCTGCGGGTGCGGTGCACCAACCTGCGGCATTCAGAAAGTGCAGCAATCCGGCAGGAACCCGGCACTGCACCGGCGGTGTGGGTGATCCGCAGCACATCACTGTGAAAGCAGCCCGATACTTTACTGCCCGGTGTATTGCGTCACATTGACCTGATATCTCCACCCTGGAGACCCCCAGCCGGGATAAGAGGAGTGCAGGTGATATCACTCCGCATGGGACAGGAGGCGGCGCTACAGAGGAGGGATCGGGTTATGCGGCTCCCAACTTCACCTCCAACTTTACATGTAGTCCCTCTGCACTGCACTCTGATGCTCTGAGATAGCGGGTCAGCAAGCCCCGCCCACCATCTACCAGACCGCCATCTACCGGTCACATGACCGACATCTACCAGTCACCTGACCGACATCTACCAGTCACCTGACCGACATCTACCAGTCACCTGACCGACATCTACCAGTCACCTGACCGACATCTACCAGTCACCTGACCCCCATCTACCAGTCACCTGACCGACATCTACCAGTCACCTGACCCCCATCTACCAGGCACCAGACCCCCATCTACCGGTCACCTGACCCCCATCTACCAGTCACCTGACCCCCATCTACCAGTCACCTGACCCCCATCTACCAGGCACCAGACCCCCATCTACCGGTCACCTGACCCCCATCTACCAGTCACCTGACCCCCATCTACCAGGCACCAGACCCCCATCTACCGGTCACCTGACCCCCATCTACCAGTCACCTGACCCCCATCTACCAGTCACCTGACCCCCATCTACCAGTCACCTGACCGACATCTACCAGTCACCTGACCCCCATCTACCAGTCACCTGACCCCCATCTACCAGTCACCTGACCCCCATCTACCAGTCACCAGACCCCCATCTACCAGTCACCTGACCCCCATCTACCAGTCACCTGACCCCCATCTACAAGTCACCTGACCGACATCTACCAGTCACCTGACCCCCATCTACCAGTCACCTGACCCCCATCTACCAGTCACCTGACCCCCATCTACCAATCACCTGACCCCCATCTACCAGTCACCTGACCCCCATCTACCAGTCACCTGACCCCCATCTACCAGTCACCTGACCCCCATCTACCAGTCACCAGACCCCCATCTACCAGTCACCTGACCGACATCTACCAGTCAGCTGACCCCCATCTACCAGTCACCTGACCCCCATCTACAAGTCACCTGACCCCCATCTACCAGTCACCTGACCCCCATCTACCAGTCACCTGACCCCCATCTACCAGTCACCTGACCGACATCTACCAGTCACCTGACCCCCATCTACCAGTCACCTGACCCCCATCTACCAATCACCTGACCCCCATCTACCAGTCACCTGACTCCCATCTACCAGTCACCTGACCCCCATCTACCAGTCACCTGACCGACATCTACCAGTCACCTGACCCCCATCTACCAGTCACCTGACCCCCATCTACCAGTCACCTGACCCCCATCTACCAATCACCTGACCCCCATCTACCAGTCACCTGACCCCCATCTACCAGTCACCTGACCCCCATCTACCAATCACCTGACCCCCATCTACCAGTCACCTGACCGACATCTACCAGTCACCTGACCGACATCTACCAGTCACCTGACCCCCATCTACCAGTCACCTGACCGACATCTACCAGTCACCAGACCGACATCTACCAGTCACCTGACCCCCATCTACCAGTCACCTGACCCCCATCTACCAGTCACCTGACCCCCATCTACCAGTCACCAGACCCCCATCTACCAGTCACCTGACCCCCATCTACCAGTCACCTGACCCCCATCTACCAATCACCTGACCCCCATCTACCAGTCACCTGACTCCCATCTACCAGTCACCTGACCCCCATCTACCAGTCACCTGACCGACATCTACCAGTCACCTGACCCCCATCTACCAGTCACCTGACCCCCATCTACCAGTCACCTGACCCCCATCTACCAATCACCTGACCCCCATCTACCAGTCACCTGACCCCCATCTACCAGTCACCTGACCCCCATCTACCAATCACCTGACCCCCATCTACCAGTCACCTGACCGACATCTACCAGTCACCTGACCGACATCTACCAGTCACCTGACCCCCATCTACCAGTCACCTGACCGACATCTACCAGTCACCAGACCGACATCTACCAGTCACCTGACCCCCATCTACCAGTCACCTGACCGACATCTACCAGTCACCTGACCCCCATCTACCAGTCACCTGACCCCCATCTACCAGTCACCTGACCCCCATCTACCAGTCACCTGACCCCCATCTACCAGTCACCAGACCCCCATCTACCAGTCACCTGACCCCCATCTACCAGTCACCTGACCCCCATCTACAAGTCACCTGACCCCCATCTACAAGTCACCTGACCCCCATCTACCAGTCACCTGACCCCCATCTACCAGTCACCTGACCGACATCTACCAGTCAGCTGACCCCCATCTACCAGTCACCTGACCCCCATCTACCAATCACCTGACCCCCATCGCCCAGTCACCTGACCCCCATCTACCAGTCACCTGACCCCCATCTACCAGTCACCTGACCGACATCTACCAGTCACCTGACCCCCATCTACCAGTCAGCTGACCCCCATCTACCAGTCACCTGACCCCCATCTACAAGTCACCTGACCCCCATCTACCAGTCACCTGACCCCCATCTACCAGTCACCTGACCCCCATCTACCAGTCACCTGACCGACATCTACCAGTCACCTGACCCCCATCTACCAGTCACCTGACCCCCATCTACCAATCACCTGACCCCCATCTACCAGTCATCTGACTCCCATCTACCAGTCACCTGACCCCCATCTACCAGTCACCTGACCCCCATCTACCAGTCACCTGACCCCCATCTACCAATCACCTGACCCCCATCTACCAGTCACCTGACCCCCATCTACCAGTCACCTGACCCCCATCTACCAATCACCTGACCCCCATCTACCAGTCACCTGACCGACATCTACCAGTCACCTGACCGACATCTACCAGTCACCTGACCCCCATCTACCAGTCACCTGACCGACATCTACCAGTCACCAGACCGACATCTACCAGTCACCTGACCCCCATCTACCAGTCACCTGACCGACATCTACCAGTCACCTGACCCCCATTTACCAGTCACCTGACCGACATCTACCAGTCACCTGACCGACATCTACCAGTCACCAGACCGACATCTACCAGTCACCAGACCGACATCTACCAGGCACCAGACCCCCATCTACCGGTCACCTGACCCCCATCTACCAGTCACCTGACCCCCATCTACCAGTCACCTGACCCCCATCTACCAGTCACCTGACCCCCATCTACCAGTCACCTGACCCCCATCTACCAGTCACCTGACCGACATCTACCAGTCACCTGACCCCCATCTACCAGTCACCTGACCCCCATCTACCAGTCACCTGACCCCCATCTACCAGTCACCTGACCCCCATCTACCAGTCACCTGACCGACATCTACCAGTCACCTGACCCCCATCTACCAGTCACCTGACCCCCATCTACCAGTCACCTGACCCCCATCTACCAGTCACCTGACCCCCATCTACCAGTCACCTGACCTCCATCTACCAGTCACCTGACCGACATCTACCAGTCACCTGACCCCCATCTACCAGTCACCTGACCCCCATCTACCAGTCACCTGACCCCCATCTACCAGTCACCTGACTCCCATCTACCAGTCACCTGACCCCCATCTACCAGTCACCTGACCGACATCTACCAGTCACCTGACCCCCATCTACCAGTCACCTGACCCCTATCTACCAGTCACCTGACCCCCATCTACCAGTCACCTGACCCCCATCTACCAATCACCTGACCCCCATCTACCAGTCACCTGACCCCCATCTACCAGTCACCTGACCCCCATCTACCAATCACCTGACCCCCATCTACCAGTCACCTGACCGACATCTACCAGTCACCTGACCCCCATCTACCAGTCACCTGACCCCCATCTACCAGTCACCTGACCCCCATCTACCAGTCACCTGACCCCCATCTACCAATCACCTGACCCCCATCTACCAGTCACCTGACCCCCATCTACCAGTCACCTGACCGACATCTACCAGTCACCTGACCCCCATCTACCAGTCACCTGACCCCCATCTACCAGTCACCTGACCCCCATCTACCAGTCACCTGACCCCCATCTACCAGTCACCTGACCGACATCTACCAGTCACCTGACCCCCATCTACCAGTCACCTGACCCCCATCTACCAATCACCTGACCCCCATCTACCAGTCACCTGACCCCCATCTACCAGTCACCTGACCCCCATCTACCAGTCACCTGACCCCCATCTACCAATCACCTGACCCCCATCTACCAGTCACCTGACCCCCATCTACCAGTCACCTGACCGACATCTACCAGTCACCTGACCCCCATCTACCAGTCACCTGACCCCCATCTACCAGTCACCTGACCGACATCTACCAATCACCTGACCCCCATCTACCAGTCACCTGACCGACATCTACCAGTCACCTGACCCCCATCTACCAGTCACCTGACCGACATCTACCAGTCACCAGACCGACATCTACCAGTCACCTGACCGACATCTACCAGTCACCTGACCCCCATCTACCAGTCACCTGACCCCCATCTACCAGTCACCTGACCGACATCTACCAGTCACCTGACCCCCATCTACCAGTCACCTGACCGACATCTACAAGTCACCTGACCCCCATCTACCAGTCACCTGACCCCCATCTACCAGTCACCTGACCGACATCTACCAGTCACCTGACCCCCATCTACCAGTCACCTGACCCCCATCTACCAGTCACCTGACCCCCATCTACCAGTCACCAGACCCCCATCTACCAATCACCTGACCCCCATCTACCAGTCACCTGACCCCCATCTACCAGTCACCTGACCCCCATCTACCAATCACCTGACCCCCATCTACCAGTCACCTGACCGACATCTACCAGTCACCTGACCCCCATCTACCAGTCACCTGACCGACATCTACCAGTCACCTGACCCCCATCTACCAGTCACCTGACCCCCATCTACCAGTCACCTGACCCCCATCTACCAATCACCTGACCCCCATCTACCAGTCACCTGACCCCCATCTACCAGTCACCTGACCGACATCTACCAGTCACCTGACCCCCATCTACCAGTCACCTGACCCCCATCTACCAGTCACCTGACCGACATCTACCAGTCACCTGACCGACATCTACAAGTCACCTGACCCCCATCTACCAGTCACCTGACCCCCATCTACCAGTCACCTGACCGACATCTACCAGTCACCTGACCCCCATCTACCAGTCACCTGACCGACATCTACCAGTCACCTGACCCCCATCTACCAGTCACCTGACCCCCATCTACCAGTCACCTGACCGACATCTACCAATCACCTGACCCCCATCTACCAGTCACCTGACCGACATCTACAAGTCACCTGACCCCCATCTACCAGTCACCTGACCGACATCTACCAGTCACCTGACCCCCATCTACCAGTCACCTGACCCCCATCTACCAGTCACCTGACCGACATCTACCAATCACCTGACCCCCATCTACCAGTCACCTGACCGACATCTACAAGTCACCTGACCCCCATCTACCAGTCACCTGACCCCCATCTACCAGTCACCTGACCGACATCTACCAGTCACCTGACCCCCATCTACCAGTCACCTGACCCCCATCTACCAGTCACCTGACCGACATCTACCAATCACCTGACCCCCATCTACCAGTCACCTGACCGACATCTACAAGTCACCTGACCCCCATCTACCAGTCACCTGACCCCCATCTACCAGTCACCTGACCGACATCTACCAATCACCTGACCCCCATCTACCAGTCACCTGACCGACATCTACAAGTCACCTGACCCCCATCTACCAGTCACCTGACCGACATCTACCAATCACCTGACGCCCATCTACCAGTCACCTGACTGACATCTACCAGTCACCTGACCGACATCTACCAGTCACCTGACCGACATCTACCAGTCACCTGACCGACATCTACCAGTCACCTAACCGACATCTACCAGTCACCTGACCCCCATCTACCAGTCACCAGACCCCCATCTACCAGTCACCTGACCGACATCTACAAGTCACCTGACCGACATCTACCAATCACCTGACCCCCATCTACCAGTCACCAGACCCCCATCTACCAGTCACCTGACCCCCATCTACCAGTCACCTGACCGACATCTACCAGTCACCTGACGCCCATCTACCAGTCACCAGACCGACATCTACCGGTCACCTGACCGACATCTACCAGTCACCTGACCCCCATCTACCAGTCACCTGACCCCCATCTACCAGTCACCTGACCCCCATCTACCGGTCACATGACCGACATCTACCAGTCACCTGACCCCCATCTACCAGTCACCTGACCGACATCTACCAGTCACCTGACCGACATCTACCAGTCACCTGACCCCCATCTACCAGTCACCTGACCGACATCTACCAGTCACCTGACCCCCATCTACCAGTCACCTGACCCCCATCTACCAGTCACCTGACCCCCACTTACCAGTCACCTGACTGACATCTACCAGTCACCTGACCCCCATCTACCAGTCACCTGACCGACATCTACCAATCACCTGACCCCCATCTACCAGTCACCTGACCGACATCTACCAGTCACCTGACCCCCATCTACCAGTCACCTGACCGACATCTACCAGTCACCTGACCCCCATCTACCAGTCACCAGACCGACATCTACCAGTCACCAGACCCCCATCTACCAGTCACCTGACCCCCATCTACCAGTCACCTGACCCCCATCTACCGGTCACATGACCGACATCTACCAGTCACCTGACCGACATCTACCAGTCACCTGACCCCCATCTACCAGTCACCTGACCGACATCTACCAGTCACCTGACCCCCATCTACCGGTCACCTGACCGACATCTACCGGTCACCAGACCGCCATCTACCGGTCACCTGACCCCCATCTACCAGTCACCTGACCCCCATCTACCAGTCACCTGACCGACATCTACCAGTCACCTGACCGACATCTACCAGTCACCTGACCCCCATCTACCAGTCACCTGACCCCCATCTACCAGTCACCTGACCCCCATCTACCAGTCACCTGACCGACATCTACCAGTCACCTGACCGACATCTACCAGTCACCTGACCCCCATCTACCAGTCACCTGACCCCCATCTACCAGTCACCAGACCGCCATCTACCGGTCACCTGACCGACATCTACCAGTCACCTGACCCCCATCTACCAGTCACCTGACCCCCATCTACCAGTCACCTGACCCCCATCTACCAGTCACCTGACCCCCATCTACCAATCACCTGACCCCCATCTACCAGTCACCTGACCCCCATCTACCAGTCACCTGACCGACATCTACCAGTCACCTGACCCCCATCTACCAGTCACCTGACCCCCATCTACCAGTCACCTGACCGACATCTACCAGTCACCTGACCGACATCTACCAGTCACCTGACCGACATCTACAAGTCACCTGACCCCCATCTACCAGTCACCTGACCCCCATCTACCAGTCACCTGACCGACATCTACCAGTCACCTGACCACCATCTACCAGTCACCTGACCCCCATCTACCAGTCACCTGACCCCCATCTACCAGTCACCTGACCCCCATCTACCAGTCACCTGACCCCCATCTACCAGTCACCTGACCGACATCTACCAATCACCTGACCCCCATCTACCAGTCACCTGACCGACATCTACAAGTCACCTGACCCCCATCTACCAGTCACCTGACCGACATCTACCAGTCACCTGACCCCCATCTACCAGTCACCTGACCCCCATCTACCAGTCACCTGACCAACATCTACCAATCACCTGACCCCCATCTACCAGTCACCTGACCGACATCTACAAGTCACCTGACCCCCATCTACCAGTCACCTGACCCCCATCTACCAGTCACCTGACCGACATCTACCAGTCACCTGACCCCCATCTACCAGTCACCTGACCCCCATCTACCAGTCACCTGACCCCCATCTACCAGTCACCTGACCGACATCTACCAGTCACCTGACCGACATCTACAAGTCACCTGACCCCCATCTACCAGTCACCTGACCCCCATCTACCAGTCACCTGACCGACATCTACCAATCACCTGACCCCCATCTACCAGTCACCTGACCGACATCTACAAGTCACCTGACCCCCATCTACCAGTCACCTGACCGACATCTACCAGTCACCAGACCGACATCTACCAGTCACCTGACCGACATCTACCAGTCACCTGACCGACATCTACCAGTCACCTGACCGAAATCTACCGGTCACCTGACCCCCATCTACCAGTCACCAGACCCCCATCTACCAGTCACCTGACCGACATCTACAAGTCACCTGACCGACATCTACCAATCACCTGACCCCCATCTACCAGTCACCAGACCCCCATCTACCAGTCACCTGACCCCCATCTACCAGTCACCTGACCGACATCTACCAGTCACCTGACCCCCATCTACCAGTCACCAGACCGACATCTACCGGTCACCTGACCGACATCTACCAGTCACCTGACCCCCATCTACCAGTCACCTGACCCCCATCTACCAGTCACCTGACCCCCATCTACCAGTCACCTGACCCCCATCTACCGGTCACATGACCGACATCTACCAGTCACCTGACCGACATCTACCAGTCACCTGACCCCCATCTACCAGTCACCTGACCGACATCTACCAGTCACCTGACCGACATCTACCAGTCACCTGACCGACATCTACCAGTCACCAGACCGCCATCTACCAGTCACCTGACCGACATCTATCAGTTAC
Source organism: Rana muscosa (assembly GCA_029206835.1). Lineage (NCBI taxonomy): Eukaryota > Metazoa > Chordata > Amphibia > Anura > Ranidae > Rana > Rana muscosa. The sequence continues at coordinate 217,234,676 of CM055119.1, forward strand.
CTGACCGACATCTACCAGTCACCTGACCGACATCTACAAGTCACCTGACCCCCATCTACCGGTCACCAGACTGCCATCTACCAGTCACCAGACCCCCATCTACCAGTCACCTGACCCCCATCTACCAGTCACCTGACCGACATCTACCAGTCACCTGACCCCCATCTACCGGTCACCAGACCGCCATCTACCAGTCACCAGACCCCCATCTACCAGTCACCTGACCGACATCTATCAGTCACCTGACCCCCATCTACCAATCACCTGACCCCCATCTACCAGTCACCTGACCGACATCTATCAGTCACCTGACCCCCATCTACCAGTCACCTGACCCCCATCTACCAGTCACCTGACCCCCATCTACCAGTCACCTGACCGACATCTACCAGTCACCTGATGAAATCTACCAGTCACCTGACCGACATCTACCAGTCACCTGACCCCCATCTACCAGTCACCAGACCGACATCTACCAATCACCTGACCCCCATCTACCAGTCACCTGACCCCCATCTACCAGTCACCAGACCGACATCTACCAGTCACCTGACCCCCATCTACCAGTCACCTGACCCCCATCTACCAGTCACCTGACCCCCATCTACCAGTCACCTGACCGACATCTACCAGTCACCTGATGAAATCTACCAGTCACCTGACCGACATCTACCAGTCACCTGACCCCCATCTACCAGTCACCTGACCGACATCTACAAGTCACCTGACCCCCATCTACCGGTCACATGACCGACATCTACCAGTCACCTGACCCCCATCTACCAGTCACCAGACCGACATCTACCAGTCACCTGACCCCCATCTACCAGTCACCTGACCGACATCTACCAGTCACCTGACCCCCATCTACCAGTCACCTGACCCCCATCTACCAGTCACCAGACCGACATCTACCAGTCACTTGACCCCCATCTACCAGTCACCTGACCGACATCTACCAGTCACCTGACCCCCATCTACCAGTCACCTGACCCCCATCTACCAGTCACCTGACCCCCATCTACCAGTCACCTGACCCCCATCTACCAGTCACCAGACCCCCATCTACCAGTCACCTGACCGACATCTACCAGTCACCTGACCCCCATCTACCAGTCACCTGACCGAAATCTACCAGTCACCTGACCCCCATCTACCGGTCACCTGACCCCCATCTACCAGTCACCTGACCCCCATCTACCGGTCACCTGACCCCCATCTACCAGTCACCAGACCCCCATCTACCAGTCACCTGACCGACATCTACCAGTCACCAGATCCCCATCTACCAGTCACCTGACCGACATCTACCAGTCACCAGACCCCCATCTACCAGTCACCTGACCCCCATCTACCAGTCACCTGACCGAAATCTACCGGTCACCTCACCGACATCTACCAGTCACCAGACCCCCATCTACCAGTCACCTGACCGACATCTACCAGTCACCTGACCCCCATCTACCGGTCACTTGACCCCCATCTACCAGTCACCAGACCCCCATCTACCAGTCACCTGACCGACATCTACCAGTCACCTGACCGACATCTACCGGTCACCTGACCCCCATCTACCAGTCACCTGACCGAAATCTACCGGTCACCTGACCGACATCTACCAGTCACCTGACCAACATCTACCAGTCACCAGACCCCCATCTACCAGTCACCAGACCCCCATCTACCAGTCACCTGACCGACATCTACCAGTCACCTGACCCCCATCTACCGGTCACCTGACCCCCATCTACCAGTCACCAGACCCCGATCTACCAGTCACCAGACTGCCATCTACCATTCACCTGACCCCCATCTACCAGTCACCAGACCGACATCTACCAGTCACCTGACCGAAATCTACCGGTCACCTGACCCCCATCTACAAGTCACCTGACCCCCATCTACCAGTCACCTGACCGACATCTACCAGTCACCTGACCCCCATCTACCGGTCACCTGACCCCCATCTACCAGTCACCTGACCAACATCTACCAGTCACCTGACCCCCATCTACCAGTCACCTGACCGAAATCTACCAGTCACCTGACCCCCATCTACCGGTCACCAGACCCCCATCTACCAGTCACCTGACCCCCATCTACCGGTCACCTGACCCCCATCTACCAGTCACCTGACCCCCATCTACCAGTCACCTGACCCCCATCTACCAGTCACCAGACCGACATCTACCAGTCACCTAACCGACATCTACCGGTCACCTGACCGACATCTACCAGTCACCAGACTGCCATCTACCAGTCACCTGACCCCCATCTACCAGTCACCAGACCCCCATCTACCGGTCACCTGACCGAAATCTACCAGTCACCTGACCCCCATCTACCAGTCACCTGACCCCCATCTACCAGTCACCAGACCGACATCTACCAGTCACCAGACCCCCCTCTACCAGTCACCAGACCCCCATCTACCAGTCACCTGACCCCCATCTACCAGTCACCTGACCGACATCTACCAGTCACCTGACCCCCATCTACCGGTCACCAGACCGCCATCTACCAGTCACCAGACCCCCATCTACCAGTCACCTGACCGACATCTATCAGTCACCTGACCCCCATCTACCAATCACCTGACCCCCATCTACCAGTCACCTGACCGACATCTATCAGTCACCTGACCCCCATCTACCAGTCACCTGACCCCCATCTACCAGTCACCTAACCCCCATCTACCAGTCACCTGACCCCCATCTACCAGTCACCTGACCGACATCTACCAGTCACCTGATGAAATCTACCAGTCACCTGACCGACATCTACCAGTCACCTGACCCCCATCTACCAGTCACCAGACCGACATCTACCAATCACCTGACCCCCATCTACCAGTCACCTGACCCCCATCTACCAGTCACCAGACCGACATCTACCAGTCACCTGACCCCCATCTACCAGTCACCTGACCCCCATCTACCAGTCACCTGACCGACATCTACCAGTCACCTGATGAAATCCACCAGTCACCTGACCGACATCTACCAGTCACCTGACCCCCATCTACCAGTCACCTGACCGACATCTACAAGTCACCTGACCCCCATCTACCGGTCACATGACCGACATCTACCAGTCACCTGACCCCCATCTACCAGTCACCAGACCGACATCTACCAGTCACCTGACCCCCATCTACCAGTCACCTGACCCCCATCTACCAGTCACCTGAACCCCATCTACCGGTCACCTGACCCCCATCTACCAGTCACCAGACCCCCATCTACCAGTCACCTGACCGACATCTATCAGTCACCTGACCCCCATCTACCAGTCACCTGACCGACATCTACCGGTCTCCTGACCCCCATCTACCAGTCACCTGACCCCCATCTACCAGTCACCTGACCGAAATCTACCGGTCACCTCACCGACATCTACCAGTCACCAGACCCCCATCTACCAGTTACCTGACCGACATCTACCAGTCACCAGACCCCCATCTACCAGTCACCAGACCCCCATCTACCAGTCACCTGACCCCCATCTACCAGTCACCTGACCGAAATCTACCGGTCACCTCACCGACATCTACCAGTCACCAGACCCCCATCTACCAGTCACCTGACCGACATCTACCAGTCACCTGACCCCCATCTACCGGTCACTTGACCCCCATCTACCAGTCACCAGACCCCCATCTACCAGTCACCTGACCGACATCTACCAGTCACCTGACCGACATCTACCGGTCACCTGACCCCCATCTACCAGTCACCTGACCGAAATCTACCGGTCACCTGACCGACATCTACCAGTCACCTGACCAACATCTACCAGTCACCAGACCCCCATCTACCAGTCACCAGACCCCCATCTACCAGTCACCTGACCGACATCTACCAGTCACCTGACCCCCATCTACCGGTCACCTGACCCCATCTACCAGTCACCAGACCCCCATCTACCAGTCACCAGACTGCCATCTACCAGTCACCTGACCCCCATCTACCAGTCACCAGACCGACATCTACCAGTCACCTGACCGAAATCTACCGGTCACCTGACCCCCATCTACAAGTCACCTGACCCCCATCTACCAGTCACCTGACGGACATCTACCAGTCACCTGACCGACATCTACCAGTCACCTGACCCCCATCTACCGGTCACCAGACCCCCATCTACCAGTCACCTGACCGACATCTACCAGTCACCTGACCCCCATCTACCGGTCACTTGACCCCCATCTACCAGTCACCAGACCCCCATCTACCAGTCACCTGACCGACATCTACCAGTCACCTGACCGACATCTACCGGTCACCTGACCCCCATCTACCAGTCACCTGACCGAAATCTACCGGTCACCTGACCGACATCTACCAGTCACCTGACCAACATCTACCAGTCACCAGACCCCCATCTACCAGTCACCAGACCCCCATCTACCAGTCACCTGACCGACATCTACCAGTCACCTGACCCCCATCTACCGGTCACCAGACCGACATCAACCAGTCACCTGACCGACATCTACCGGTCACCTGACCGACATCTACAAGTCACCTGACCGACATCTACCAGTCACCTGACCGCCATCTACCAGTCACCTGACCGCCATCTACCAGTCACCAGACCCCCATCTACCAGGCACCAGACCCCCATCTGCCGGTCACCTGACCCCCATCTACCAGTCACCAGACCCTCATCTACCAGTCACCAGACTGACATCTACCAGTCACCTGACCGACATCTACCGGTCACCTGACCGACATCTACAAGTCACCTGACCGACATCTACCGGTCACCAGACCACTATCTACCGGTCACCTGACCCCCATCTACCAGTCACCAGACTCCCATCTACCAGTCACCTGGTCCCCATCTACCAGTCAACAGACTCCCATCTACCAGTCACCTGACCGCCATCTACCAGTCACCAGACCCCCATCTACCAGTCACCTGACCGAAATCTACCAGTCACCAGACTGACATCTACCAGTCACCAGACCGACATCTACCAGTCACCTGACCGCCATCTACCAGTCACCTGACCGCCATCTACCAGTCACCAGACCCCCATCTACCGGTCACCAGACCCCCATCTACCAGTCACCAGACCCCCATCTACCAGTCACCAGACCGACATCTACCAGTCACCTGACCGACATCTACCAGTCACCTGACCGACATCTACCAGTCACAAGACCGACATCTACCAGTCACCTGACCGACATCTACCAGTCACCAGACCGACATCTACCAGTCACCTGACCGACATCTACTGGTCACCAGACCGCCATCTACCGGTCACCTGACCCCCATCTACCAGTCACCTGACCGCCATCTACCAGTCACCTGACCGACATCTACCAGTCACCTAACCGACATCTACAAGTCACCTGGTCCCCATCTACCAGTCACCAGACCCCCATCTACCAGTCACCTGACCGCCATCTACCAGTCACCAGACCCCCATCTACCAGTCACCAGACCCCCATCTGCCGGTCACCTGACCCCCATCTACCAGTCACCAGACCCTCATCTACCAGTCACCAGACCGACATCTACCAGTCACCTGACCGACATCTACCGGTCACCTGACCGACATCTACAAGTCACCTGACCGACATCTACAAGTCACCTGACCGACATCTACCAGTCACCAGACCCCCATCTACCAGTCACCTGACCCCTATCTACCAGTCACATGACCCCCATATACCAGTCACCTGGTCCCCATCTACCAGTCACCAGACTCCCATCTACCAGTCACCTGACCGCCATCTACCAGTCACCAGACCCCCATCTACCAGTCACCAGACCCCCATCTACCAGTCACCAGACCGACATCTACCAGTCACCAGACCGAAATCTACCAGTCACCAGACTGACATCTACCAGTCACCAGACCGACATCTACCAGTCACCTGACCGCCATCTACCAGTCACCTGACCGCCATCTACCAGTCACCAGACCCCCATCTACCGGTCACCAGACCCCCATCTACCAGTCACCAGACCCCCATCTACCAGTCACCAGACCCCCATCTGCCGGTCACCTGACCCCCATCTACCAGTCACCAGACCCTCATCTACCAGTCACCAGACCGACATCTACCAGTCACCTGACCGACATCTACCGGTCACCTGACCGACATCTACAAGTCACCTGACCGACATCTACCGGTCACCAGACCACTATCTACCGGTCACCTGACCCCCATCTACCAGTCACCAGACTCCCATCTACCAGTCACCTGGTCCCCATCTACCAGTCACCAGACTCCCATCTACCAGTCACCTGACCGCCATCTACCAGTCACCAGACCCCAAACTACCAGTCACCTGACCGAAATCTACCAGTCACCAGACTGACATCTACCAGTCACCAGACCGACATCTACCAGTCACCTGACCGCCATCTACCAGTCACCTGACCGCCATCTACCAGTCACCAGACCCCCATCTACCGGTCACCAGACCCCCATCTACCAGTCACCAGACCCCCATCTACCAGTCACCAGACCCCCATCTACCAGTCACCAGACCGACATCTACCAGTCACCTGACCGACATCTACCAGTCACCTGACCGACATCTACCAGTCACCAGACCGACATCTAACAGTCACCTGACCGACATCTACTGGTCACCAGACCGCCATCTACCGGTCACCTGACCCCCATCTACCAGTCACCTGACCGCCATCTACCAGTCACCTGACAGACATCTACAAGTCACCTGGTCCCCATCTACCAGTCACCAGACCTCCATCTACCAGTCACCTGACCGCCATCTACCAGTCACCAGACCCCCATCTACCAGTCACCAGACCCCCATCTGCCGGTCACCTGACCCCCATCTACCAGTCACCAGACCCTCATCTACCAGTCACCAGACCGACATCTACCAGTCACCTGACCGACATCTACCGGTCACCTGACCGACATCTACAAGTCACCTGACCGACATCTACAAGTCACCTGACCGACATCTACCGGTCACCTGACCCCCATCAACCGGTCAACTGACCCCCATCAACCGGTCAACTGACCCCCATCTACCAGTCACCTGACCCCCATCTACCAGTCACCAGACCGCCATCTACCAGTCACCAGACCCCCATCTACCAGTCACCTGACCCCTATCTACCAGTCACCTGACCCCCATCTACCAGTCACCTGGTCCCCATCTACCAGTCACCAGACTCCCATCTACCAGTCACCTGACCGCCATCTACCAGTCACCAGACCCCCATCTACCAGTCACCTGACCGAAATCTACCAGTCACCAGACTGACATCTACCAGTCACCAGACCGACATCTACCAGTCACCTGACCGCCATCTACCAGTCACCTGACCGCCATCTACCAGTCACCAGACCCCCATCTACCGGTCACCAGACCCCCATCTACCAGTCACCAGACCCCCATCTACCAGTCACCAGAACCCCATCTACCAGTCACCAGACCGACATCTACCAGTCACCTGACCGACATCTACCAGTCACCAGACCGACATCTACCAGTCACCTGACCGACATCTACCAGTCACCAGACCGACATCTACCAGTCACCTGACCGACATCTACTGGTCACCAGACCGCCATCTACCGGTCACCTGACCCCCATCTACCAGTCACCAGACCGACATCTACCAGTCACCTGACCGACATCTACCAGTCACCAGACCGACATCTACCAGTCACCAGACCGACATCTACCAGTCACCTGACCGACATCTACCAGTCACCAGACCGACATCTACCAGTCACCTGACCGACATCTACCAGTCACCTGACCGACATCTACCAGTCACCTGACCGACATCTACCAGTCACCTGACCGACATCTACAAGTCACCTGGTCCCCATCTACCAGTCACCAGACCCCCATCTACCAGTCACCTGACCGCCATCTACCAGTCACCAGACCCCCATCTACCAGTCACCAGACCCCCATCTGCCGGTCACCTGACCCCCATCTACCAGTCACCAGACCCTCATCTACCAGTCACCAGACCGACATCTACTAGTCACCTGACCGACATCTACCGGTCACCTGACCGACATCTACAAGTCACCTGACCGACATCTACCGGTCACCAGACCACTATCTACCGGTCACCTGACCCCCATCTACCAGTCACCTGACCCCTATCTACCAGTCACCTGACCCCCATATACCAGTCACCTGGTCCCCATCTACCAGTCACCAGACCCCCATCTACCAGTCACCTGACCGCCATCTACCAGTCACCAGACCCCCATCTACCAGTCACCTGACCGAAATCTACCAGTCACCAGACCGACATCTACCAGTCACCTGACCGCCATCTACCAGTCACCTGACCCCCATCTACCAGTCACCAGACCCCCATCTACCAGTCACCTGACCGAAATCTACCAGTCACCAGACCGACATCTACCAGTCACCTGACCGCCATCTACCAGTCACCTGACCGCCATCTACCAGTCACCAGACCCCCATCTACCAGTCACCTGACCGAAATCTACCAGTCACCAGACCGACATCTACCAGTCACCTGACCGCCATCTACCAGTCACCTGACCGCCATCTACCGGTCACCAGACCCCCATCTACCAGTCACCAGACCCCCATCTACCAGTCACCAGACCGATATCTACCAGTCACCTGACCGACATCTACCAGTCACCAGACCGACATCTACCAGTCACCTGACCGACATCTACAAGTCACCTGACCGACATCTACAAGTCACCTGACCGACATCTACCGGTCACCTGACCCCCATCAACCGGTCAACTGACCCCCATCAACCGGTCAACTGACCCCCATCTACCAGTCACCTGACCCCCATCTACCAGTCACCAGACCGCCATCTACCAGTCACCAGACCCCCATCTACCAGTCACCTGACCCCTATCTACCAGTCACCTGACCCCCATCTACCAGTCACCTGGTCCCCATCTACCAGTCACCAGACTCCCATCTACCAGTCACCTGACCGCCATCTACCAGTCACCAGACCCCCATCTACCAGTCACCTGACCGAAATCTACCAGTCACCAGACTGACATCTACCAGTCACCAGACCGACATCTACCAGTCACCTGACCGCCATCTACCAGTCACCTGACCGCCATCTACCAGTCACCAGACCCCCATCTACCGGTCACCAGACCCCCATCTACCAGTCACCAGACCCCCATCTACCAGTCACCAGAACCCCATCTACCAGTCACCAGACCGACATCTACCAGTCACCTGACCGACATCTACCAGTCACCAGACCGACATCTACCAGTCACCTGACCGACATCTACCAGTCACCAGACCGACATCTACCAGTCACCTGACCGACATCTACTGGTCACCAGACCGCCATCTACCGGTCACCTGACCCCCATCTACCAGTCACCTGACCGCCATCTACCAGTCACCTGACCGACATCTACCAGTCACCTGGTCCCCATCTACCAGTCACCAGACCCCCATCTACCAGTCACCTGACCGCCATCTACCAGTCACCAGACCCCCATCTACCAGTCACCAGACCCCCATCTGCCGGTCACCTGACCCCCATCTACCAGTCACCAGACCCTCATCTACCAGTCACCAGACCGACATCTACCAGTCACCTGACCGACATCTACCGGTCACCTGACCGACATCTACAAGTCACCTGACCGACATCTACCGGTCACCAGACCACTATCTACCGGTCACCTGACCCCCATCTACCAGTCACCTGACCCCTATCTACCAGTCACCTGACCCCCATATACCAGTCACCTGGTCCCCATCTACCAGTCACCAGACCCCCATCTACCAGTCACCTGACCGCCATCTACCAGTCACCAGACTCCCATCTACCAGTCACCTGACCGCCATCTACCAGTCACCAGACCCCCATCTACCAGTCACCTGACCGAAATCTACCAGTCACCAGACTGACATCTACCAGTCACCAGACCGACATCTACCAGTCACCTGACCGCCATCTACCAGTCACCTGACCGCCATCTACCAGTCACCAGACCCCCATCTACCGGTCACCAGACCCCCATCTACCAGTCACCAGACCCCCATCTACCAGTCACCAGAACCCCATCTACCAGTCACCAGACCGACATCTACCAGTCACCTGACCGACATCTACCAGTCACCAGACCGACATCTACCAGTCACCTGACCGACATCTACCAGTCACCAGACCGACATCTACCAGTCACCTGACCGACATCTACTGGTCACCAGACCGCCATCTACCGGTCACCTGACCCCCATCTACCAGTCACCTGACCGCCATCTACCAGTCACCTGACCGACATCTACCAGTCACCTGGTCCCCATCTACCAGTCACCAGACCCCCATCTACCAGTCACCTGACCGCCATCTACCAGTCACCAGACCCCCATCTACCAGTCACCAGACCCCCATCTGCCGGTCACCTGACCCCCATCTACCAGTCACCAGACCCTCATCTACCAGTCACCAGACCGACATCTACCAGTCACCTGACCGACATCTACCGGTCACCTGACCGACATCTACAAGTCACCTGACCGACATCTACCGGTCACCAGACCACTATCTACCGGTCACCTGACCCCCATCTACCAGTCACCTGACCCCTATCTACCAGTCACCTGACCCCCATATACCAGTCACCTGGTCCCCATCTACCAGTCACCAGACCCCCATCTACCAGTCACCTGACCGCCATCTACCAGTCACCAGACCCCCATCTACCAGTCACCTGACCGAAATCTACCAGTCACCAGACCGACATCTACCAGTCACCTGACCGCCATCTACCAGTCACCTGACCGCCATCTACCAGTCACCTGACCCCCATCTACCGGTCACCAGACCCCCATCTACCAGTCACCAGACCCCCATCTACCAGTCACCAGACCGATATCTACCAGTCACCTGACCGACATCTACCAGTCACCAGACCGACATCTACCAGTCACCTGACCGACATCTACTGGTCACCAGACCGCCATCTACCAGTCACCAGACCCCCATCTACCAGTCACCAGACCCCCATCTACCAGTCACCAGACCGACATCTACCAGTCACCTGACCGACATCTACCAGTCACCAGACCGACATCTACCAGTCACCAGACCGACATCTACCAGTCACCTGACTGCCATCTACCAGTCACCTGACCGCCATCTACCAGTCACCAGACCCCCATCTACCGGTCACCAGACCCCCATCTACCGGTCACCAGACCGACATCTACCAGTCACCAGACCCCCATCTACCAGTCACCAGACCGACATCTACCAGTCACCTGACCGACATCTACCAGTCACCAGACCCCCATCTACCAGTCACCAGACCGACATTTACCAGTCACCTGACCGACATCTACCAGTCACCTGACCGACATCTACTGGTCACCAGACCGCCATCTACCGGTCTCCTGACCCCCATCTACCAGTCACCTGACCGACATCTACCGGTCACCTGTCCGACATCTACAAGTCCCCTGACCGACATCTACCGGTCACCAGACCGCCATCTACCGGTCACCTGACCCCCATCTACCAGTCACCTGACCCCCATCTACCAGTCACCTGACCCCCATCTACCAGTCACCAGACTGCCATCTACCAGTCACCAGACCCCCATCTACCAGTCACCTGACCCCCATCTACCAGTCACCTGACCCCCATATACCAGTCACCTGGTCCCCATCTACCAGTCACCAGACCCCCATCTACCAGTCACCTGACCGCCATCTACCAGTCACCAGACCCCCATCTACCAGTCACCAGATTCAAAAATGAAGGAGAATGTCTGGACAGCCGCACTCCAAAAACGTTGCTTTTATTGTAAAAGTAAAATCACAGGATACATGCCATAGCAAACAGGATACAAGCTGACGCGTTTCATACTAAAACTTAGAGCTTAATCATAGCTACCAGTCACCTGACCCCCATCTACCAGTCACCAGACCGCCATCTCTTAGTCACAATACCGCCATCTACCTGTCACCAGACGGCCATCTACCAGTCACCAGACCGCCATCTACCTGTCACCATACCGACATCTACCAGTCACCAAACCACCATCTACCAGTCACCTGACCCCCATCTACCAGTCACCTGACCCCCATCTACCAGTCACCTGATAACTATCTACCAGTCACCTGATCACCATCTACCTGTCACCATACCGCCATCTACCTGTCACCACACCGCCATCTACCGGTCACCAGACCCCCATCTACCAGTCACCAGATCGCCATCCAGCGGCGGTGTGTCCATAGTGTGTGCAGGAGCGCCGCCGCCTCTCTCACCTGTGCCGTCACTCAAGTTTACAATACATAGAGATTCATGCATTGCATGAATCTCTATGTATTGTCGCCACTATTCAGATGACCGGCCCCCTGGTGAGCGCCGGCCATCTGAATTACAGCATTTCTTTTGGTGTTTGGAGGTGCCTATCAGAGCCAGCGGCTCTGATAGGCTTTCCGATTACAGCCTGTGGGCTCTAATTGGCTTCCAAATAGTTAACCAGGGGACGCAGGGGGTGTGCATTCCTTGGTTAACACTGACACTCGTCTCAGCCAATTAGGTTCACCGGGTCTGGTTACCGGTAACCTGATTGGCTGAAGCAACATCGAGGGCGGGACTTGGGAGAAGACATCAAGGGAGGATGGCTGACCCAAGAAAGGTAAGTGCTGGGGGACGGGGGGAAGCAATCTGGTGGTTTTTGAGGGGGAAAACTGGCGGCAATTGATGGGCACAGTGGTGACAATTGATGGCACAGTGGCGACAATTGATGGCACAGTGGCTGCGTTTGATGGCACAGTGGCGACAATTGATGGCACAGTGGCGACAATTGATGGCACAATGGTGACAATTGATGGGCACAGTTGTGACAATTGATGGCACAGTGGCTGCGTTTGATGGCATGGCACAGTGGCTGCGTTTGATAGCACAGTGGTGACAATTGATGGCACAGTGGTGACATTTGATGGCACAGTGGCTGCGTTTGATGGCACAGTGGCGACAATTGATGGGCACAGTGGCGACAATTGATGGGCACAGTGGCTGCAATTGATGTTTTTTTTTGTTTGTTTGTTTTGTCGTGGAAGAATTCCCTTGGGCTTTGTACGCAAATCCACACCGCGCCTAAATGTGGACTTCCAGCGTCTAAATGCACACAAAGCACAAAACAATTCCTTCGTGCTTAAAAGCACGTTTGTATCAAGCTCTTTGGTACAAGGAATATGAAGTACTTCAATGGCACCAGGTAGAATCAGAAACGATGCTGCTTCAAGCTGGAGTCTCAAGCGTCTGGGCAGAGCTCAGCCACCCGGATTCTTTTATTCATTGGAAACAAAAGGATAACAAAACAGGAAGTGATGGCCCCAACAGCCAATCACTTCCCTTAATACAAAATGACATCACAGGAAATGACAAACAGTAAAGGGGAGGGCACTCACAGGAGGGAAAGGGGAGGAAGTGCACACCCCCCATCTTAATCAGCATGGAGCCCACACAATACTGTTCAAAGTAAACAGTATCTAGTGAGATCATTCTACTTGTTCTTATAGTTTTGGGACAATCTGCGGGGACATTGCTACTGCTGTTGTCAATATACGGTACAAGTACACCGACAAGGCAGATATCAATGTCCTCTTATAAATACAGATATGTATCCATAAAGCGGATAGCGAAGTCCGCAAGAGAGAATTAATAGGTTTCTCTCATTATGCGGACTTCGCTTCTCTAAAGTGTATAGCCATTGGAAAGCATGCAGTCCAGCGCATTGCGCTTGATATCTACAAACCAACAAACGCCCACACACGCAGAGAACACGTTTCAATCCCATAAGAAGGTTTTCATACTGACCGTTTTTACCGCTGGTCTCGATTCAACCCAAGTGCGCTCTGCTAGAGCGCTCCTCGATTAAACATCAGACACAGGGAGACAGATGACAATCTATAAAACGCACATCCTAGAATAAAATGTCCACATAAATCTTATATAATAAAATTTCCACAACAGTCCCTCCTTTTTGTCATATGCTCCCATGTGTCTCTCAAAACTTGATCTTCTTACACCTGGAAATGAATCAGTCCTTTACAATCCATAAAAAAGGGAAACGCGGCTTGACATGTAGATTCTGTTCTTCAGGAGACATGACTTATAAGGAGGGTACTAAATGGTGAGCTGTAGTAATCGCCGATCGGTCTGGAATCCTCTGCATCTGATACGTTGGTTGGGCTTCGGGGCGTCTTATCTCATTGAGGAAAATGTGGTCATCTGCTCGGGCTCTGGTCACGCGTCCAATCAGGCAACAGGAGCACCTCATCACGACATATAGAAGGAACAGAAACAAAAATGACATGAGTATATACACCCCTACTTCCTTCAACCACGATCCAATGGAAAAAAAAAATCCCCAAAGTTTCCCAAACCCTTAAAAGGATTCCAACCCTCACTAGCTATAGCTCTGGCTTTGCCTTGCAGGGATCTAGCCTTATCCATATGGGCCTGAACTTTGTCATTGGTATCCTCAATCCAGGTACAACAATCTTCACCTATGAATTCACAGAAACCCCCCTTGGATGCTAACAGATAATCAAGGGCCATCTTTTCCTGTAAAAGAAGGGTCCTGATCTGCCGTTGTTCCTGTGAGATTTCCCTTACAGCCTCTACGGTTTCATTGAATATCCCATCCACAATGGATGAGAAATTATTCAATCGTTTCATAAGTTCAATCCCTCAACCCGTCCAAGCAGGAAACCATGCCCAGGCCTGGTCAGAGTTGGTGAACAATTCCCTTCTAGCTTTTCCTGATGTTCTTACCTTCTCTCGTGCCATCAGATCCTCTCGATCATCCGCGATGTAAGATGCTGGGACTAGTTTAACCAGGACACATGAACCTCTTGCATTAGGGGGGATTACCTTATAAGCTGAGGTACCGCATAAGAAGTAGTAGGGGCCAGTCAGAGTCGCACAGGGGGAACCACTCTGACGGTTACGTGCATTGAGTAGTAACAGGATAGACTGGGGGATTGCTCCCTCAGTCTGAACGTCACACCCTTCCTTCCAACAGATGTAATCTGGTCTATTAGTGTTATTAAAGAAGACGGGGGTTTCGTTGGTTAGATTAACTGTTATACCTTCTTTACAGGTGGTGGACCCAACAAAGTTATCCCCTCTACCGAAACTAAAGTTGAAGCACACTTGTGGGCTACCTAGTTGTCCCGATACCCATACTGGTTTTGTGAGGGAGGGGCAAAAGCCAGAGCTAATGTTAAAACTATAACTAATTTTACCCTCTAGGAATGTATCATTAAGTTCTATTGACAAGTGTCTGTTTGGAGTCTTTAGTTTCCTCATACCGATACGGACATCATATATCGCATGTACTGCTGCCATTGCCGGGGCATCAAGGCTTGGTGGAGGTTTGGAGCATACCCAGCAGTTGGTCCTGTTCGCCATTTTTGCCAGCTGGAGATGCATTTTAAACAATAAATTGGGATGCTTTTCATCATTACCCTTGCTAAAATACACTAAACTAAAACTATAAATAAAGAAGATACTCCTCATTCTTTGATGTAGTTGAGCAGCTTCTTGCAGTGGCTGGCGTGGATCCAGTTGTCCCGTTCTTCAAGCTTTAGTGAGGTCGGCGTGGTCAGCTGAACCTGGAATGGTCCAAGGTATCTCGATTCTAGTCCCGTCCTCTGGTATTTCTTTACAACGACCCAGTCACCTGGTTGGATAGAATGTAAACCGGTTATTGAGTCAGGGTCTGGAAGGGACTCATGAACCCTGTGGTGGATTTTTTTTAGCTCACGTTGCAGTGACTGCACATACCCCGTCAGCTGAGAATGTAAAGAAGACAGCTGCTGGGGAAAGTACAACCCTGTTTTTGGTTGACATCCGAACAAAACCTCATATGGAGATAACCCGTGAGGTCGTCTAGGTGCATTTCTGATGGAGTGGAGAGCTATGGGGAGACATTCAGGCCAAGGTTTCCCAGTATCAGCTATTATTTTGGAGATTTTGTTTTTAAGGGTTCCGTTTAACCTTTCAACCTTACCACTACTTTGGGGGTGATAAGGAGTGTGTAATCCCTGATTGATATGGAGGGCTTTACACACTTCTGCAAATATTTGACCAGTGAAGTGGGAGCCTCAATCCGACTCGATCGTTTCAGGTAGGCCCCAGCGACACACTATTTCGGACAGGATCTTTTTGGCTGTGGTTGTGGCGTTTGCTTTCTGAACCGGCCATGCCTCTGGCCAACCTGAAAACATATCTACACAGACTAAGACGTGTTCGTACGGCCCACTCCTTGGCAATGTAATGTAGTCTATCTGGATGCGCTGAAATGGATATTCTGGTCGGGGGGAATGTCGTTTGGGTACTGGTACCGTCCTACCTGGATTGTGCAATGCGCAAACCAGGCAGGCTGCTGCAAAATTAGCAGCTGCAGTAGTAAATCCAGGGGCGATCCAATGCTCATCCACCTGCGCACACATAACCATCTTTGACTGATGCCCTGGATAATGAGCCGAATGGGCCATCATTGGAAAAAGCGATCTTGGCAGACACCATTTTTTACCAAGACCCCAGATGTCATCTGGACCTCTCATGGCCCCTAGTGCTGTCCATCTCCTCTTTTCATGTAATTCCGCTTGTGACTGTAGTCTCTTAAACTCTTCCAGAGACACATCAGAGGGGATGGCTAGCATCAGGGTTTTCACAGGAGGGTGCAGAGCACCTTCTTTGGCAGCTCTATCTGCCAAGGCATTGCCATCGGCCTCCAAAGTCCTATCAGTCGTGTGGGCCTTAACTTTTAGAATGGCTATCTCACGCGGCAGGTTGAAAGCAACGAATAACCTGTTGATTAACTGCGCATGTTTCACAGGCTTCCCTGAACTAGTCAGAAAGCCTCTTGCTTTCCAGATAGGACCAAAATCATGGGCTATCCCAAAAGCATACCTAGAATCCGTGTAGATATTGATCCTTTGACCCTCTTGGGTCTCACAGGCTCTTGCCAGTGCCCACAGCTCAGCTTCCTGTGCAGACATGTTGGAACTCAATGAACCCTTTTCCACAATTTCACTGACTGTAGTCACTGCATAACCTGTGTGTGGCTTACCATCTGGGGTGTAATACCTGGAACCATCGACAAAAAGGTTTTTAGCGTTTGGGATGGGGGTCTCCTTCACCGGGCTGATGGTTGTTGACTCGAGTTCCATCAGAGAAACACAGCCGTGGTGATCATCAGCATGTTGTCCTTCTAAATTAACAAGTTGGTTAGAGGTAGAGAGGTTGGTATTGTTAGTCTGGAAGGTTTGAGTATCATTTTTAACACCATTATCTCCCCCCTTCTCTTCCTCCTCAGTAGGAAGAAGAGAGGCTGGGTTTAAAATGGTGCATCGTCTTGAAGTCAGGTTAGTAGGGGTTAGGAGAGCCACTTCGTACTTAGTCAATCTGGCAGCAGAGAGGTGTTTTGTCTGAACTTGATTTAGGATTTCCTGCACTGAATGGGGAGTATAGAGGGTCAGTGGGGAGTCCAAGACTATGTCACCTACCTTCTGTAACAATACAGCGCAGGCGGCTACGGCTCGTACACAACCTGGTGAACCTCGAATGACTGGATCTAGGGCAGTTGATAGATACATGATGGGTCGGTACCTGGACCCATGTAGTTGGGTCAGTACTCCAGTGGCGTGGCCTTTGCTTTCATAGCAGAAAAGGTAGAAGGGGAGGTCATAGTTGGGCAAACCTAAAGCAGGTGCTTTGGAGAGTTCTTGGATCAAGTCCTGTAGGGTTGACCAGTTATCATCAGTCAGTTGAAAGGGAGTTTGGGATAGGATTTCGTAAAGGGGTCCTAAAGTCGAAGAGATGTTAGGGACCCAGTCTCTACAGTAGTTGATAAGACCAAGAATGGCTCTCGTTTGTCGTGCGTTTCGGGGTTTCGGGAAGTCTTTCAGTGTCTGAATTCTCTGGGTTGTCAGGTGTCGAGTACCCTGAGATATACAATGTCCTAAAAAGGTGACCTTCTCCCTACAAAACTGCAATTTCTCCTTGCTAGCTTTATTCCCCGTGGACGCCAGATGGTTAAGCAATGAGACAGTATGCTGATAACAGACATCCCTTGCAGGGCAACAAAGCAGCAAGTCATCAACATACTGGATCAGCACCACCTCTGGATTCGTTGGGGTCCATTGATCCAACACTATTTTAAGTTTGCAACTGTACTCCGAGGGACTAGTCACAGACCCCTGAACGAGACGTGTCCAAGTCAGTTGTCGACCCTGGAATGAAAAAGCAAAAAGGTACTGGCACTGGGCGTCCAGTGGTACCGAAAAAAATGCATTAGTCAGATCAATAACACTGAAGAAAATTGCGTTAGGTGGTATAGAGGCCAACAAGGTGTGTGGGTTGGGTACCAAAGGGGCATCGCTGATAATGATTTTATTGATAGCCCTTAAATCATGTACTAAACGGAAAGTTGTTTTCTGACCCTTGACAGACTTTTTAGCCACTGGAAACAAAGGGGTGTTACAGGGGGATTTGGTTGGCGTAAGAACTTTTATCAGCAGGTACCGGTCTATTTGGATTTTAAGGCTATCCATCTGAGCCACACTCAAAGGGTATTGTGGTAATTGGAGCAAAATACTCCCTGGTCTGATGTTTACTGTGGTTGGCGGGACCGGCAGAAGACCCACATCATACTTATCAAACGCCCAAAGTTTGGGATCCACTTCTGCTAGCACATCCAACCCCAGAAAACAACCAGGTTCTATCATATACGGTAGAGCCACCATTGCACATAGGCGCTCATCTGTCAATGCACTGCTAACCACAACACCTGTTGGAGTGTACTCAATGACCGCTTGTATCTCAGATAAAATATCAGCTCCCAATAGGTTGATGGGAACATCATCCGATACCAGTACCGACTTAATGGCTTCTGTGTGTTGGCCCAACCTACAATGGAGTGGTTTGGTGGTATGTAGAGACACTGTCTGACCTGTTAGACCCACAGTGGGTATAGTCTCCCCAGAAAGGGGAACCTTGCCTCTGAGATCTTTGGATCTCAGAACAGTTCGAACGGCACCGGTGTCAATGAGGCAAGGGAGAGGATATTTTAATTCCTCGATAAACAGGTTGATATGTCCTGACACCGCTTTGCCAGCGTCCTATAAAGAATCATAGTCGTGGCTGGCCATCGCTACAACTGAAGTTGTTGGATCGCGTGAGCCTGGTACCGGATCGTCTGGGATGAACTGCCACTTACCCTTGGGTCTGTTAGGGCAGTCGCGCCTTAGATGTCCTTCCTTTCCACAGATGTAACAAGTTCGGGCTTTCCAGCGTTGTGTCTTTTTCCCACCATCCTGGCCCGTTTGTCCTGCAGAAGGGGCTTGAGACACAAGGATTTTGGATGCTTTGTCCTGTTTCTTCCTATCCATCTCTCTCTCTATAGCGGAGAGAGTGGATAGAATGGCAGGTATTGTCATTTCATTAAATTCGGGTCTGGCTAATAATAGCCGGTCTCGAATTTTCATATGGATGCCTTCTAAAAATTTGGCTCTTAGCAAAAGGTGAATGGCGGATAACTTACCTCCGTCGGTTGGCACATCCGGACCAACCTCCAGATCTGCATCCAATGCAGCTTGTTTCAGGCGACGCCAGAAACAAGCACATTCCTCGCCTGGGTTTTGACTGAGTTTCATCACATCTGTGGTAGAAGATGCACCATACAACTCTGGAAGTTTGGCTAGCAGGGCTACACAGAATTGCTTACCTCCAGAAGTGGCTTGTTCGTGGGTGACAATGCCGCAACGGGAGATTATAACCCCTGCCAGTTCTTCTCCTACTTTCGCCCTCAGAACCTGGGCACAATCTGTTCCACTCATGCCGTAGCTAAATTGATTTTGACAAAACATTCTCACGAACCCTCGTGGATTTGTTCTATAGTCAGGCAGTTCGGCCAGTATGGTCCTGATTTCTGAGGAAGCAAAAGGGACATGCCATACCACCCTTTCCCCCAAAGTCCTTTCACCGTTGGTATTTGGAACACCCTCATATTGTTGCACCCGGACTGGGTAAGTACCAGGTTCAGTGACATAAGTGGGGCTAGGTGTGTACTTTGGAGGTTGTGGCTTCATTGGTTGGCTAATGTGTGCTACCTTGCCCACAACGTTCCCTGTCTGGAAGCCAACCAATGAAGGGTAGATGGTAGGTATGACTGAGTCAAAAGCTCTCAGCGCAGTTATGCAATCCCCACGGTTCCTTAGTCTGGTCTCAATTCCCTTAGACTCACATAGCATCTGTAGATCACCAGTTGAAAATGATTCATAATCAGCCGCAATCGGCGGAGAAAATGCCCCAGATATGGGGAAAGGCGACTGATAGAGAGGGTTAGCTTGAGGTTTAGCGTCAGAGGTGACATGGTTAGATGGAGACGTGGGAGAGAGAGAGATGTTAGTTGGAGAGTGCAGAGTAGGGTTGGTTAGATTGGTGATGGCAGAAGCATCAGAGGAAACTACAACAGATCTAGTGTTGGTGGATCCAGCCTGCCTCAGCAGAGTTAGCCCAGAAAGAGCCTCTTCCGCTTCCAGCATTGGATCACCAGTCACTGCTATCCCCTCAGGCCAGGTGTACATAATGCGGTTCTTCCGGACTGAAACTGCCTTCTGTATACCCTGCCTGCTTACTAGGGATGAGCTTCGTGTTCGAGTCGAACATACGTTCGACTCGAACATCGGCTGTTCGATCGTTCGACGAAGATCGAACGATTTGGGCCGTTCGCGCCAAATTCGAGTGACGCGAACGGCCCACAATGCACTACGCCATCGCAGTGTCATCCAGGCGCTGTGATTGGCCAAGCATGCACTGTGACCCCGCATGCTTGGCCAATCACAGCGCCGGCAGCGAGGAGAGCAATGATTGGCCACAGGCAGGATGCCTGTGGCCAATTATTGCTGAGGGTGTTTAGTACACGCCCCACACTATAAAAGGCCGCCAGCACGGCGGCCTAGTGTAGTGTGTTCCGGAGCAGGGAAAGAGAAGCATAGGCAGGGACAGTGACATTTATTTCTTTCTTGCTTAACCTGGATTCCTTTAGTTTAGGGAAAGAGAAGGATAGGTAGGGAGAGTGTCAGTGTGTTTTACTGTGCGAGTCCTTGTTTCTAGGGACAAAGAAGGAAAGTGAGGGGAATTCTCCTTGTGCTATAGTGTGCTTTAAAAAAACATTTTTTCTAGGGACAGAAAACTCTAGGTAGGGAGAGTGTCAGTTTCTTTCACTGTGCGAGTCCTTGTTTCTAGGGACAAAGAAGGAAAGTGAGGGGAATTCTCCTTGTGCTATAGTGTGCTTTAAAAAAACATTTTTTCTAGGGACAGAAAACTCTAGGTAGGGAGAGTGTCAGTTTCTTTCACTGTGCGAGTCCTTGTTTCTAGGGACAAAGAAGGAAAGTGAGGGGAATTCTCCTTGTGCTATAGTGTGCTTTAAAAAAACATTTTTTCTAGGGACAGAAAACTCTAGGTAGGGAGAGTGTCAGTGTCTTTTACTGTGCGAGTCCTTGTTTCTAGGGACAAAGAAGGAAAGTGAGGGGAATTCTCCTTGTGCTATAGTGTGCTTTAAAAAAACATTTTTTCTAGGGACAGAAAACTCTAGGTAGGGAGAGTGTCAGTGTCTTTTACTGTGCGAGTCCTTGTTTCTAGGGACAAAGAAGGAAAGTGAGGGGAATTCTCCTTGTGCTATAGTGTGCTTTAAAAAAACATTTTTTCTAGGGACAGAAAACTGTAGGTAGGGAGAGTGTCAGTTTCTTTCACTGTGCGAGTCCTTGTTTCTAGGGACAAAGAAGGAAAGTGAGGGGAATTCTCCTTGTGCTATAGTGTGCTTTAAAAAAACATTTTTTCTAGGGACAGAAAACTCTAGGTAGGGAGAGTGTCAGTGTCTTTTACTGTGCGAGTCCTTGTTTCTAGGGACAAAGAAGGAAAGTGAGGGGAATTCTCCTTGTGCTATAGTGTGCTTTAAAAAAACATTTTTTCTAGGGACAGAAAACTCTAGGTAGGGAGAGTGTCAGTTTCTTTCACTGTGCGAGTCCTTGTTTCTAGGGACAAAGAAGGAAAGTGAGGGGAATTCTCCTTGTGCTATAGTGTGCTTTAAAAAAACATTTTTTCTAGGGACAGAAAACTCTAGGTAGGGAGAGTGTCAGTTTCTTTCACTGTGCGAGTCCTTGTTTCTAGGGACAAAGAAGGAAAGTGAGGGGAATTCTCCTTGTGCTATAGTGTGCTTTAAAAAAACATTTTTTCTAGGGACAGAAAACTCTAGGTAGGGAGAGTGTCAGTGTCTTTTACTGTGCGAGTCCTTGTTTCTAGGGACAAAGAAGGAAAGTGAGGGGAATTCTCCTTGTGCTATAGTGTGCTTTAAAAAAACATTTTTTCTAGGGACAGAAAACTGTAGGTAGGGAGAGTGTCAGTTTCTTTCACTGTGCGAGTCCTTGTTTCTAGGGACAAAGAAGGAAAGTGAGGGGAATTCTCCTTGTGCTATAGTGTGCTTTAAAAAAACATTTTTTCTAGGGACAGAAAACTCTAGGTAGGGAGAGTGTCAGTTTCTTTCACTGTGCGAGTCCTTGTTTCTAGGGACAAAGAAGGAAAGTGAGGGGAATTCTCCTTGTGCTATAGTGTGCTTTAAAAAAACATTTTTTCTAGGGACAGAAAACTCTAGGTAGGGAGAGTGTCAGTGTCTTTTACTGTGCGAGTCCTTGTTTCTAGGGACAAAGAAGGAAAGTGAGGGGAATTCTCCTTGTGCTATAGTGTGCTTTAAAAAAACATTTTTTCTAGGGACAGAAAACTCTAGGTAGGGAGAGTGTCAGTTTCTTTCACTGTGCGAGTCCTTGTTTCTAGGGACAAAGAAGGAAAGTGAGGGGAATTCTCCTTGTGCTATAGTGTGCTTTAAAAAAACATTTTTTCTAGGGACAGAAAACTCTAGGTAGGGAGAGTGTCAGTGTCTTTTACTGTGCGAATCCTTGTTTCTAGGGACAGGGAAGGAAAGTGAGGGGAATTCTCCTTGTGCTATAGTGTGCTAAAGCATTCCTCATCAACCATCTTTGAAATCCTTGTTTTTTGGACAGTCAGGGAAATTGTCGTTGTGCTATTCTGTGCAAAAGCAATCATCCTCAACCATATTTAGAAATCCTTAAGTAAAGGGACAGAGAAGGACACCTGAAGGTAGCCCTTATTGCTTTTTTCCCATCTCCCTGCAGGCCATCTATTAGAATGTCTGGAAGGCAAACAAGGAGAGGCAGACAGTCAGGAGGCAATAAAAGAGGGCAAGCAGGCTCTGTGTCTGGGGGCAACAGTGCTGGTCGTGGACGCGGTGCATTGTCATCAGCACATGGCCATGGGACACGCTTGTCCTTCTTTTCGGCAGCTGGACATGTTGAGCCACATCATGCCGAAGACTTGGTAGAGTGGATGACCAAGCCCTCCTCCTCCTCCTCATCCTCTCTCACCCAGGCTCAGGGTACTGGCAAAGCAGCTGCCAAAGCGTCCTCTTCCCTGGTATCAATGTCAGACTCATCATCAGTCACTCCTTCCCTAGACCCACCATGTCCTCCTCCTGAGGAGTCCCCCGAACTGTTTGAGCACAGTGTTGGGTACATGCTCCAGGAGGATGCCCAGCGTTTCGAAGGGTCTGATGATGAAACCCAGCTACAGGAAGGCAGTAGCGTGAGAGCAGACAGAGGGGATGCTCAAGAAGGACACCAATCTGGCAGTCATGTTCCAGCAGCTGCAGCATACTGCCAGATTGGCTCCAGTGATGAGGAGGGAGGGGATGATGAGGTCACTGACTCCACGTGGGTGCCTAATAGGAGAGAGGAGGAGGAGGAGGATGAGGAGGAGGCACATCTCCAACGAGGCAGGATGCCCTTTGGTGGCCAGCGTAAGGGCAGTACACCGACGGAATCACACCGCAGAGCTCCGCCTGTGCAGGGCGCTGCCTCTGCCCGTCATTCAAAAAGTTCCTTGGTGTGGGCCTTTTTTGAGGCTAGTGCATCAGATCGCACAGCTGCTGTTTGCAACATATGTCTCAAGCGTATATCGCGTGGCCAAAACATCAGCCGCTTGGGTACCACATGCCTGACCAGACATATGTTGACCTGCCATGCAGCTCGTTGGCAAGCCTACCTCAAAGACCCACACCAAAGAACAAAGCGGACCTCTCCTTGCACCGCATCAGCTGGGATCTCCAACCCCACTATAACTTCAGTCCTCTCTGAAACATGCACTGAGAGGAATGAAGGTGTAGAATTAGGTGTGTCACAGCCAAGTACTTGCGGCCACTCTGCCAGCAGTA
Source organism: Rana muscosa (assembly GCA_029206835.1). NCBI lineage: Eukaryota > Metazoa > Chordata > Amphibia > Anura > Ranidae > Rana > Rana muscosa. The sequence continues at coordinate 217,258,987 of CM055119.1, forward strand.
CACCGACGTCCGATTCTAGCAGGCAAATTTCCCTGCCCCAGCTGCTGGACCGTCGAAAGAAGTTCACTCCCAGCCATCCACATGCCCAGCGGTTGAATGCTAGCTTGGCTAAATTGCTAGCGCTTCAACTGCTGCCTTTTCAGTTGGTAGACTCGGCCCCCTTCCGTGAGTTTGTGCAATGTGCGGTTCCTCAGTGGCAGGTTCCCAAACGCCACTTTTTCTCACGGAAGGCTATTCCGGCTCTCTACCGGCATGTGGAAGGCAATGTCTTGGCCTCGCTGGACAGGGCGGTCAGCGGTAAGGTGCATATTACCGCTGACTCATGGTCCAGCAGGCATGGACAGGGACGTTACCTTTCTTTCACGGCCCATTGGGTCACTCTTTTGGCAGCTGGGAAGGATGCAGGACAAGGTGCAGTAGTGTTGGAGGTTGTTCCACCGCCACGCCTCCAAAATGCTACTACTGGTTGTGACACACCTCTCTCCTCCACCCCCTCCTCTTCTTCTTCCTCCATGGCCTCTTCCTGTGGTTTGTCCTATGAACCAGCGGTGCTCCGTAGCCGTTCACGGGGCTACGCAAGTACGCAGGCAAAAAGATGCCATGCCGTGCTTGCGCTGGTGTGTTTGGGGGACAGAAGCCACACTGGGGCAGAGGTCCTGTCTGCTCTGCAGGGCCAGGCCGAGAGGTGGTTGACGCCACGCCAGCTTAAGCCAGGAATGGTGGTTTGCGACAATGGCACCAACCTCCTCTCCGCCCTCCGACAGGGACAACTGACCCATGTGCCCTGTGTGGCTCACGTCCTTAACCTGGTGGTGCAGCGGTTCTTGGGCAGGTACCCGGGTTTTACAGGATGTCCTGAGGCAGGCCAGGAAAGTCTGTGTGCATTTCCGCAGATCTTATAATGCCAGTGCTCGCCTGGCTGAGCTGCAAAAGGAGTTGAACCTGCCCAAGAACCGCCTTATATGTGACATGCCCACCAGGTGGAACTCAACGTTGGCCATGCTGCAGCGGCTGCACACGCAGCAGAGGGCCATCAATGAGTACCTGTGCGACTACGGCACCAGGACAGGGTCAGGGGAGCTTGGTTTTTTTTCTCCACGCCAGTGGGGCATGATCAGGGATGCATGCACTGTCCTGGCACCATTTGAGGAGGCCACGAGGATGGTGAGCAGTGACAGTGCATGCATCAGTGACACTGTACCTCTTGTCCACCTGTTGGAGCACACGCTGCGTGGAATAATGGACAGGGCACTTGAGGCAGAACAGAGGCAGGAAGAGGAGGACTTCCTTGCCTCTCAAGGCCCCCTTTACCCAGACAGTGTTCCTTCTGTCCCACCCATCGCACAGGAAGAGGAGGAGGAGGAGGAGGAGGAGGAGGATTGTGTCAGCATGGAGGTGGAGGCTGGCACTCAGCATCATCAGCAGCAGTCTTTTAGGGATGATTTACAGTCCCAAGAAACCAGTGGACTTGTACGTGGCTGGGAGGAGGTGGCTGCGGATCATGTCGTCCTTAGTGACCCAGAGGACTCCGGAGCGAATGCCTCAGCAAACCTACGCTGCATGGCCTCCCTGATCCTGCAAAGTCTCCGGAAGGATCCTCGTATTCTTCGGATCAAGGAGAGGGACCATTACTGGCTGGCCACTCTCCTTGATCCACGGTACAAGGGTAAGGTTGCGGACCTTATGTTACCGTCGCAGAGGGAGCAGAGGATGAGACAACTCCGGGAGGCCTTACAGAAAGGTCTGTGCAACGCGTTCCCAGAGACTGGGAGGTTACAAACTCCTGGTCCTGGACAACGAGTTGCTGAGGCTTCGGCCAGTCAAAGAAGGAGCGGTGGGGAAGGTGGCCGTCTGACCGATGCGTTCAGACAATTCTTTAGTCCGCAGCCCCAAAGTATGATCGGTTCCAGCAACCATCGCCAGCGTCTGATAAACATGGTGCAGGAATATCTAGGGGCAAGGTCAGACTTGGACACCTTCCCCACCGAAAATCCTCTGGCTTACTGGGTCTTGAGGATGGATCACTGGCCAGAGCTTGCACAGTATGCAATTGAGCTACTGGCCTGTCCTGCATCCAGCGTTCTTTCGGAACGCACATTCAGTGCTGCTGGAGGATTTGTCACGGATCACAGGGTGCGCCTGTCCACCGACTCGGTTGATCGACTGACTTTCATCAAGATGAACCAGTCTTGGATCACCACCAGCTACCACACACCTGATGCTGATATAACAGACTAATTGATTTTAACATGTCACATCCCTTCAAGACTGATGCTGATGCTGAGTGCCTGTGCTGTTATGTTGACTGGCTATCCTCCTCCTCCGAGGCCTCAATGATACGATTGATGATGATAGCTTGGAAGATCATTTTTGTTTATGGGTGCCGCCACCAGTGGCTAAGGCCCAATTTTTCAGCCCCTGTTTTACAGGGGCGTGTAATTACAATTTTTTTAGCAATAATTTGCCATAGGGCTCATTGCTGTGCTCCAAGTACAGTATCTGTGAGGGGTTGGAGTGTTGTGGCACCAGTGCCTAAGGCCCAATTTTTCAGCCCCTGTTTAAAAGGGGCGTGTCATTACAATTTTTGAAGCAATACTTTGCAACAGGGCTCATTGCTGTGCTCCAAGTACAGTATCTGTGAGGGGTTGTAGTGTTGTGCCACCAGTGCCTAAGGCCCAATTTTTCAGCCCCTGTTCAACAGGGGCATGCAATTACAATTCTTGATCTAATAATTCACAGCAGGGCCCATTGCTGCACCCACCAAGAGTAACTCTGAGGGCTTACAGTGTTGTGGCAACGCCACCACCACCACCACCACGAAAGGCCCAATTTTTCAGCCCCTGTTCAAAAGGGGCATGTAATTACAATTCTTGATCTAATAATTCACAGCAGGGCCCATTCCTGCACCCACCAAGAGTAACTCTGAGGGCTTACAGTGTTGTGGCAACGCCACCACCACCACCACCACGAAAGGCCCAATTTTTCAGCCCCTGTTCAAAAGGGGCATGTAATTACAATTCTTGATCTAATAATTCACAGCAGGGCCCATTGCTGCACCCACCAAGAGTAACTCTGAGGGCTTACAGTGTTGTGGCAACGCCACCACCACCACCACCACGAAAGGCCCAATTTTTCAGCCCCTGTTCAAAAGGGGCATGTAATTACAATTCTTGATCTAATAATTCACAGCAGGGCCCATTCCTGCACCCACCAAGAGTAACTCTGAGGGCTTACAGTGTTGTGGCAACGCCACCACCACCACCACCACGAAAGGCCCAATTTTTCAGCCCCTGTTCAAAAGGGGCATGTAATTACAATTCTTGATCTAATAATTCACAGCAGGGCCCATTCCTGCACCCACCAAGAGTAACTCTGAGGGCTTACAGTGTTGTGGCAATGCCACCACCACCACCACCACGAAAGGCCCAATTTTTCAGCCCCTGTTCAAAAGGGGCATGTAATTACAATTCTTGATCTAATAATTCACAGCAGGGCCCATTCCTGCACCCACCAAGAGTAACTCTGAGGGCTTACAGTGTTGTGGCAACACCACCACCACCACCACCACCACGAAAGGCCCAATTTTTCAGCCCCTGTTCAACAGGGGCATGCAATTACAATTCTTGATCTAATAATTCACAGCAGGGCCCATTGCTGCACCCACCAAGAGTAACTGTCAGGGCTTACAGTGTTGTGGCACCAGCACCACCATCAAAGGCCCAATTTTTACTACCACTGTTCAACAATTATATGTAATTACAATTCCTGATATAATAGTTGACAGCAGGGCGTTCCAGCACCAACCAAGAGTAACTGTGAGTGCTTACAGTGTTGTGCCAACACCAACAACTAAGGGGCCTATTTCTGCAGAGTATATACGGCAGGTCCCTACTTTCAAACATCCAACTTACAAACGACTCCTACTTGCAAACGCAAGAAGACAACAGGAAGTGAGAGGAAATCTACCCCTAGGAAGGAAAATTCTCTCCTGTAAGAATTAATATGGGAGAAAGGTGTCTCCTCTGTACTGATGCTTTATCAGCAATCCTTGTTTCAAGAAAAACACCACATTTCAAAAACAGTTGTCATTGGGACGGAAAGTGAGGTGAAATGTTCTGAACAGGGGCACAGACAGCAAAACAAATGTTACAGGGGTGATAACCCTTACCTATGTTTTCCAAAAAGTTTAAAAATAGATTTTTTGGGCTGGAGCTACACTTAAACAATGTACCTGTTCAAAATTACAAACAGATTCTACATAAGAACAAACCTACAGTCCCTGTCTTGTATGCACCGCCTGTATACGGCTGTTCAGAGTATATAGGGCCTTTTTTATTTTGTGTGCGGTGTTCCCCTTAATATCCATACAAGACCCAAAGGGGCTGGTAATGGGCTGGGGTAGGGGGGGGGGGGGTCATGGGGTAGCTATGCCATTTTTCTTAAAGATTTTCATCCATATTACCGGGACCAGACATTACATTAAAGCCACAAGCAGTTTTAAATGGCTTTTTTTTCCTTTAGAAGTGTCATTTTGTGCAGGGACAGTTCTAAACACGGGAAACACGTGGCACTTCACAGGCATACTTTAGACACCCCCCAGGTACAATATTTAAAGGAATATTTGACTTTTTTTTTTCACTTTATGCATCATTAAAATGACTGCTCCCGAAAAACGTCCGTTTTTAAAACTTCTTTTTGCATTGATACATGTCCCCTGGTGCACAACCCGGGTTCCCAAACCCTTTTTAGGACAATAACATGCATAATAGTTGTTATAATTAGCACTTTAGAATTCGAACGTTCGCATCCATTGTATTTAATAGGGTTCTAATGTTCGTACGAACTTTCGGTCCGTTCGCGGGTTCTGGTGCGAACCGAACCCGGGGGTGTTCGGCTCATCACTACTGCTTACCATAATAGACTTCTGAAGCCACAGCTCAGCTACATCTAAGGTTTTTGCTGCCCAGAGCCTGGGTTTAAACTCAGTTATGAATTTCTCCCACCTCCAGGCATCAAATGTCCCCTCTAGAGGAATAGCCCAAGTAGTATCCTTGGACCAACTATGCCATTCCTTTAGAGGTTTCATGACCTTTGCCCCAAAGCTAGATTTCATGTACTGTGCAGCCGTCTGACTCTGGGAAGCCTCACATTCCTTCCCTTGCATGGACTTCAAATTGCCCATGGCGATTCGAATCGGCTTATAGTCTTATTCCTGCGTCCAGGAAAAACCCCTGCACCTATTTAGGAGAGCACCGTCAGGTGCCTTCTTCTACGGTGGATTGACGAACTGCAACCACTATATCTGGTCCAGTCCCCCAACTAGAAAACCTAACCGAGGTGTTATTAACTCTATGGCTTGTTGCCCCAACACTTTTGGCACAGAACTACAGAGTACTACAATTTTACACCGCAATACTCGTAATAACTATGCCCAATGATTAGTCAACAACCACAGACCACCCCCCGAATTATGTCTCTACCCCTTACAGTGTATGCATACATACCTCTGTACGACTGTACACTGCGTCGTCATATTAAACTGCACAGCACACTTCCGTTTATTTTCGCTACAGAGCAATGTGGCTTCTCTAAATAATCACAAAAATAAAATAAAAAAATTAAATGGGGATAGCCTTCTGTTGTCTATTTCAGCAGTTGTACGATGTCTCAGTAGTTACACGATCAAACTAATAAACTAACAGTCTGAGCGTGAACAAAAAATTGACTACTTGCTGCGCAAAAGTAACTCAATTAACAATAAAAGTGAATATAAAGCGAGTTTTAAAACCAAAGCCTTTCTTTCCTACCGCAAGCTATACAATAAAAGATGCAGCTCTAAAACCAAAAACAATGGGGGAGGGGCATGAATTGCCTTCTGAGAAACTCAAAGAAAATGCCCAAACAATTAAAAATTTAAATAAAAAAATTAAAACACACACCCCGTTAAGAGAACAAAAACTCAGTTAAAGTTAGTTTTACTATCTATTGAAATTCAGTGTAAAGCAGAGTCTTCACTTTAAACTGAAATTAAAACCAAAAGAAAACACAATCGTTTTACAAAAAATATGCAAAAATAACCAAACCTGAAGATTGGGTTCATACAAAGAAAAACAAAAATGGTGACTCAGACCACATGGCTGAACAAACACAAAGGAAAACAAAATGGTGTCTTCAAAACAAGATGGTGTCCTCAGGCCACATGGCTGAACAAACACAAAGGAAAACAAAATGGTGTCTTCAAAACAAGATGGTGTCCTCAGGCCACATGGCTGAACAAACACAAAGGAAAACAAAATGGTGTCTTCAAAACAAGATGGTGTCCTCAGGCCACATGGCTGAACAAACACAAAGGAAAACAAAATGGTGTCTTCAAAACAAGATGGTGTCCTCAGGCCACATGGCTGAACAAACACAAAGGAAAACAAAATGGTGTCTTCAAAACAAGATGGTGTCCTCAGGCCACATGGCTGAACAAACACAAAGGAAAACAAAATGGTGTCTTCAAAACAAGACCAAACCGTGCCTCTTACAAACAAAAATCACTGTTTTAACACAAAACAGACTGTGCTACTTAACTCATACTAAACGTTAGACGAACTATAATGGCTACACACTTTACAAAAGTTATTTCACACGGTGACCAGCACTATGAAATAACTCAGACACACAATGCTATGTCATTCAATCTCTGCCGCACATTTAAAACATCAACTAGCACACTCCATGCATACCGTCACGTTGTACAACAGGAAATGGTTTTACATTTAACATAAACCCCATACAAAGACCCTCTAGGCTGTATTGACTATGGGGTCTACAGAGGACAGTAATATAGACTTCTATCCCAAGCCAATACAGCTATCCCTCCCAGTACAAATATAAATCCCCGTCCTTGTACACAAAGAGTGAAACCGCAAAAATGTGTTCTTTTGCTAAGCGGAGTTACCTGCAACAGCGAGCAGAGAGACCAGATTCCGGTTCTAGAACAACAAAAATTTCAAAAGTTGAAATGGAGTCTGTCTTACCAAACTTTGCCGGCCTTTTCCTGTCCCAGAACCGAGGACCCAATCTCTTCTCTCGGATCGCTGTGCTGGAACTACGTTGGCTCCAAGCTGGCTCGCCGAAATGTCGTGGAAGAATTCCCTTGGGCTTTGTACGCAAATCCACACCGCGCCTAAATGTGGACTTCCAGCGTCTAAATGCACACAAAGCACAAAACAATTCCTTCGTGCTTAAAAGCACGTTTGTATCAAGCTCTTTGGTACAAGGAATATGAAGTACTTCAATGGCACCAGGTAGAATCAGAAACGATGCTGCTTCAAGCTGGAGTCTCAAGCGTCTGGGCAGAGCTCAGCCACCCGGATTCTTGTATTCATTGGAAACAAAAGGATAACAAAACAGGAAGTGATGGCCCCAACAGCCAATCACTTCCCTTAATACAAAATGACATCACAGGAAATGACAAACAGTAAAGGGGAGGGCACTCACAGGAGGGAAAGGGGAGGAAGTGCACACCCCCCATCTTAATCAGCATGGAGCCCACACAATACTGTTCAAAGTAAACAGTATCTAGTGAGATCATTCTACTTGTTCTTATAGTTTTGGGACAATCTGCGGGGACATTGCTACTGCTGTTGTCAATATACGGTACAAGTACACCGACAAGGCAGATATCAATGTCCTCTTATAAATACAGATATGTATCCATAAAGCGGATAACGAAGTCCGCAAGAGAGAATTAATAGGTTTCTCTCATTATGCGGACTTCGCTTCTCTAAAGTGTATAGCCATTGGAAAGCATGCAGTCCAGCGCATTGCGCTTGATATCTACAAACCAACAAACGCCCACACACGCAGAGAACACGTTTCAATCCCATAAGAAGGTTTTCATACTGACCGTTTTTACCGCTGGTCTCGATTCAACCCAAGTGCGCTCTGCTAGAGCGCTCCTCGATTAAACATCAGACACAGGGAGACAGATGACAATCTATAAAACGCACATCCTAGAATAAAATGTCCACATAAATCTTATATAATAAAATTTCCACAACAGTTTGCGCCCCCCCAAAAAATTTTGAGCACCAGCCAACACTGCCGCCATCTACCAGTCACCTGACCGCCATCTACCGGTCACCAGACCGCCATCTACCTGTCACCAGATCGTCATCATGAGTCAGCTTAACAAATAAACAGACAAACGTGGGACTTAAGACCGAATGATGAAGACCCAGAACGCTCGTTAGTTCTGGTGTGTGTCCTCAACACATGAAAAACAGGAAAACCTGATACCAAAGGTGAGTGTGAAAAAAGGGAAATGAGACAGCTACAAGAGGACACAGGCCAATGGAAGCACAGTATGAACGGCTAAAGCTCTCTTCCCTCAAGGACTTACTGGAGAACCGGGGAAGACCGGCCCACAACCGTAAGAAGAGGGACATTATCAGGGAACGAGTCGAAATGGATGGAGCTGAAAGACCCAACATAACAGAAAGGCCCAGCGTAGCAGACAGGACACCCGAAGAGGCAAGTTTTGACCGGGCTGTTAACATAAGATTGGCACATTATGGTCCTAACCCTACAGCGGAGATCATAGACCGAGTTATAGCGGCTGTGGATGTAAATTTGCTACAGCAAAGAGGTGCTGCAGCAGCAGAAGTCACAGCAGCACCAACTGCAAGGAGAGGAGAGGTACAGATACCAGCCGCCATGGAAGAGGAATTCAGAAGGAGGTTGCGAGAGATGCAGATACAGCATAGAGGACCAGTATCAGAGGAGGTCCTGCTGGGATGGTCGGATTCGATCCGCTGCGAACTCTGGAAGAAAGTGCTAGCTCTCGAGCAGCAACACCAGGGAAAGGTTCTCCCCTCCATCTATGTAAGGTACTGGTCGCAGTATGATGTACGAATGCCGTTATTGGGGGAACAACCAAAGCAGGAGTGGACAACTGAGTTAAGCAGGCTGATCCGGGCAGAGATGCAGTTGGACGAGATCTACAGAGCCGTCCGGTGGTATGTAGCCCAAGAGTGCCCATGGTCAGCGGATGACAGCCCCACGGAAGGCTTTGACTATAATGGCCTGGGATTGTTGTATTGGAGGCTGTCCAGTGACCCTGACTTTGGGAGTGATCGGGAGTGGCGTTTGGATTAAATAATGGAGCACAGAGAGCGAAGACTGAATGTCTCGGAAGAGCACTGGGCACAGGAAGATTTGGAGTTTCTGGTCGTTCAGGAATGGGAGCTGGAGATCGCCTACAGACAACTGCTACACTCTACTCAGCAGCAGGGTGGGGCTCCCTTTGCCTGGGACTATCAGGAAATACCAGTTGACAACTCTGAAATCCTGGCTGAAGAATCGGCAGTGGAAAATCTAGAGATTGACATCACCAAAGCTGAAGTGCTGACTGCCCTTGATGATCCTGTTTCTGCTTGGGATGATATTGGATGGAGGAATGTACCTGTCCAGCAGCATGCCAGAGAATCGTCAGTGGAAAATCTGGAGATTGCCATCCCCAAAGCCGAAGCGGATGATGTGGAGTCCCCAGCAGAAGTGCTGGCAACAGGGCAGAGTGCTACCAACCTCTGCCCAGCACCGGAAACAACTGTGGAGTTCCAGGGAGCCGGGGCAGTTGGCCCCTCTCTCCAGCAACAACCTGAAATGGTAAAGCTTTTACCCCCAGCTGAATCACTGGCAGCAGGGCAGAATGCTACTGGCCTCTGCACACAACTGCAGCTTGAGCTGATATCGGGGGATGGGACTCTCACAGCAACCCAGCAAAAGAGCTGGCAACAGAGCAGAGTGCTGCTGGCTTCTGCTCTCAACTAACAGAAGAGGGAGTTCCTGTGGTAGTGGATGGGACTTCGGTCTTCACTGACACAACCCCAGAAAATGGTGTGATACTGAGACAGGAGGATGTCAGCCTTGCTTTGCAAGCACTGGGGGATTTTCACCTACCACAAGTGGATGGGAATTCAGTCTCCACTTGTATACTCCAGGGATGGGGGGCAGTCAGCCCAGATCTCCAACAGCATGACGGAGTGAGCTCAGTCACCCTGTCTTCTCTCCAGCGGATGAAAGGACTCCAGGGAGAAGGGCCAGTCCAGGCCTCTCCCCAGCAGCGGGTATGTTCTCTGAGAGAGGCAGAGGTCGGCTGGGTGAGTAATGCTCTGTTTGGAGCAATTTGTTTGGGTACTGTGTGGATACCGGCATTGGGGGACTGGAACTATGGACTAACTTCTGAGTCAACCCGTCTGGGGTCTTCTCCTGTGTTAGTCTCCTGCCGAAAGGGCAGAGATGTGACGGGAGGGCCCGGGGAACCCAGAATGCCTTAGAAAGTATGAGATACCCTTGCTTCAGATCCCCATGCATCTCTTATGTCTAAATCACCCTATGTTCATTAGGGGCACAGGGTGAGCAAGAAAATAATGGACATTAGGAATATGTCTTGGATTACTTGGAATGGGACAGTAATATTTTTCCACAATATTCCCCAGGATATCTGTAAGAGACTATTTACTGGTTGTTTGATTCTGAACTCAACATGTTAGTTGACAGATGCTGATGTCATCACCTCCAACCACCTGTCTGCCTTTTCTAATGTTAATTAATCCAGGCTAACTTCTAAGGATCTTTTCTTTGTGGATTGGGCTAATTGACCCTGTATTGTAGGAAAGGATTCCTGTGATAATGTGTATTGGAGTTTAGGAGACAGCCAGGCTGCTTGAAGGAATTAGGTAATTAGCATGTTAATTAGGTCTGGTCACAGGTGTATTTCCAGAGTAATATGATGCACCTCCTCTTTTAACTGTGTATAAAACTTGTGGTCTATTCAATAAAGATTGTCAGTCCTGCTTAATCCTCAAGACAGAGCTTCATCTCGTTATTGAGGGAGAATTATTCTTCTGGGTCTTGTTCACCTGAGTGGAGTGTCGGTAGCTGCCTTGGTGTTCGGAAATGGAATATCCTAAACTATGTTAACCCCTTTTGTACTTGGGGTGTCGTTAGATTCCCTATACCAGTAAGCTGTGCAGGTCCAAGGCATGACCTTCCTCTGCTATGTTCTGGGGTTGGTGTGGAGGTGATGGGCTTTTCCCCTCTGGATAGAGCTCTGCTAGTTGCTAGCTGTTGCTCTGATAGAGAAACAAAGGGGGTTATTTTCGAAAGGCAAATCCACTTTGCACTACTAGTGCGAACTACAAGTGCAAAGTGCACTTGGAATAAAACTGAAAGTGCACTTGGAAGTTCAGTCGCTGTAGATATGAGGGGGACATGAAAGGAAAATAAAAAACAGCATTTTTGCTCGCACATGATTGGATGATAAAATCAGCAGAGCTTCCCCTTATTTCAGATCTTCCCCTCAGATTTACAGCGACTGCACTTCCAAGTGCTCTTTCAGTGCAATTTCAAGTGCACTTTGCACTTGTAGTTCACACTAGTAGTGCAAAGTGTATTTGCCTTTCATAAATAACCCCCCGTAGATGGAATTCCATGCCAGTCAAAGTATACAGTTGGCTCACTGACTGAATGGCAATGCAGTTTGAGGTCTTCCTGCTTCTCTCTCAGGATAGGGAAGTTCACCTCATTTACTAAGCTCTGGAGCAACTGCACATGCAAAGTGCCCAGGCTATTTGTCTTTAGTAAATCCCCCCCTATGTTCCACCTGGTCCTCTCATTGGTGTACAGCAGACACTCCTTGGGGTTGATTTACTAAAGGCAAATAGACTGAGAACTCTGCAAGTGCAGTTTCTCCAGAGCTTAGTAAATGAGGCGAAGCTTCGCTTTGCAAAGAATAGCCAATCACATGCAAGGAAAATTAAAAAAAAAACAGCATTTTTACTTGCACATGATTGGATGATGGAGGTCAGCAGAGCTTCCCCTCATTTACTAAGCTCTGCAGCAACTGCACTTTCTTTTTGGCTTCAGTAAATCAACCCCCTTGTGTAGTAATTACAAAGACAGAAATAAGAGCGTGGGCTTTTCTATGAACGGATTTATGGTTCTTCCATAGAAATCAAAGAATTCTCAGTAGTAGGTTGGAGATTTCTCAAAGTTAAAATTGGAACTACGAGTCAATGTAACTTCAGCTGCACTGCATCCGTGTGGTCACTAGGGGAGCAATAATGTCTTCATTGAGAGATGTCCCAACACTGTGCTATGCCAGGTGTATCTCCAGAGGGTCCATCTACCCAAAACTGATTCTGAGTTCTACCTGGGAAGTTCACCGGTGGGCTTCCCTGTCATAGCCCCACCTCTGCTCCTGCCCACCCACCAATATTGCACCGGTGGGCTTCCCTGTCATAGCCCCGCCTCTGCTCCTGCCCACCCACCAATATTGCACCGGTGGGCTTCCCTGTCATAGCCCCGCCTCTGCTCCTGCCCACCCACCAATATTGCACCGGTGGGCTTCCCTGTCATAGCCCCGCCTCTGCTCCTGCCCACCCACCAATATTGCACCGGTGGGCTTCCCTGTCATAGCCCCGCCTCTGCTCCTGCCCACCCACCAATATTGCACCGGTGGGCTTCCCTGTCATAGCCCCGCCTCTGCTCCTGCCCACCCACCAATATTGCACCGGTGGGCTTCCCTGTCATAGCCCCGCCTCTGCTCCTGCCCACCCACCAATATTGCACCGGTGGGCTTCCCTGTCATAGCCCCGCCTCTGCTCCTGCCCACCCACCAATATTGCACCGGTGGGCTTCCCTGTCATAGCCCCGCCTCTGCTCCTGCCCACCCACCAATATTGCACCGGTGGGCTTCCCTGTCATAGCCCCGCCTCTGCTCCTGCCCACCCACCAATATTGCACCGGTGGGCTTCCCTGTCATAGCCCCGCCTCTGCTCCTGCCCACCCACCAATATTGCACCGGTGGGCTTCCCTGTCATAGCCCCGCCTCTGCTCCTGCCCACCCACCAATATTGCACCGGTGGGCTTCCCTGTCATAGCCCCGCCTCTGCTCCTGCCCACCCACCAATATTGCACCGGTGGGCTTCCCTGTCATAGCCCCGCCTCTGCTCCTGCCCACCCACCAATATTGCACCGGTGGGCTTCCCTGTCATAGCCCCGCCTCTGCTCCTGCCCACCCACCAATATTGCACCGGTGGGCTTCCCTGTCATAGCCCCGCCTCTGCTCCTGCCCACCCACCAATATTGCACTGGTGGGCTTCCCTGTCATAGCCTCGCCTCTGCTCCTGCCCACCCACCAATATTGCACCGGTGGGCTTCCCTGTCATAGCCCCGCCTCTGCTCCTGCCCACCCACCAATATTGCACCGGTGGGCTTCCCTGTCATAGCCCCGCCTCTGCTCCTGCCCGCCCACCAATATTGCTCAGCCTGTTTAGAGGTGAGCCCATGGAATGTGTGCTGGGTCACCCCCCAAATCACTGCAGAGGAGATGTATTCTGCCTGAGGGTTCCTTTCTGGAGATCAGAGGTGACAAGGACACCGTCCTCCATGCCATCCCCCAAATCCGGACATAACAGTTGTGGGCGGAGTAACTTTTCACATTTAACCACTTGACCACTGGGCACTTAAACCCCCTTAATAACCAGACCAATTTTCAGCTTTCGGTGCTCTCACATTTTGAATGACAATTACTCAGTCATACAACACTGTACCCATATGAAATTTTTGTCCTTTTTTTCACACAAATAGAGCTTTCTTTTGGTGGTATTTAATCACTGTTGGGTTTTTTATTTTTTGCGCTATAAGAGAAAAAAGACTGAAAATCTTGTAAAAAAATGATTTTTTTTTCGTTTCTGTTATAAAATTTTGCAAATTACTATTTTTTCTTCATAAATTTTGGCCAAAATTTATACTGCTACATATCTTTGGTAAAAATAAGTACAAATTGGTGGATATTATTTGGTCTTTGTGAAAGTTATAGAGTCCACAAGCTATGGTGCCAATATCTGAAAATTGATCACACCTGAAGTACTGACGGCCGATCTCATTTCTTGAGACCCTAACATGCCAGAAAAGTACAAATACCCCCCAAATGACCCCTTTTTGGAAAGAAGACATTCCAAGGTATTCAGAAAGAGGCATTGTGAGTTTTTTGAAGTTGTCATTTTTTCCCACAATTCTTTGCAAAATCAAGATTTTTTTTTTCTCTTTTTTTTTTTAACAAAATTGTCATATTAGCAGGTTATTTCTCACACACAGCATATGCATTCCACAAATTACACCCCAAAACACATTCTGCTATTCCTCCCGAGTATGGCGATACCACATGTGTGAGACTTTTACACAGCGTGGCCACATACAGAGGCCCAACATGCAGGGAGCACCTTCAGGCGTTCTGGAGCACCCAGGCCAATTCTCACATTTCTCTCCTACATGTAAAAATCATCATTTGTTTGCTAGAAAATTACATAGAACCCCAAAACATTATATATGTTTTTTTAGCAAAGACCTTAGAGAATATAATGGTGGTTGTTGCAACTTTTTATCTCGCACGATATTTGCGCAGCAATTTTTTTAACGCGTTTTTTACGGAAAAAAAATGTTTTGTGCTTAAAAAAAAAAAAAACAGTAAAGTTAGCCCATGTTTTTGCATAATGTGAAAGATGAAGTTACGCCGAGTAAATAGATACCTAACATGTCGCCCTTAAAAATTGCACACACTCGTGGAATGGCGCCAAACTTCGCTACTTAAAAAATCCCCATAGGCGACGCTTTAAATATTTTTACTGGTTACATGTTTTGAGTTACAGAGGAGGTCTAGGGCCAAAATGATTGCTCTCGCTCTAACGTTCGCAGAGATACCTCACATGTGTGGTTTGAAAACCGTTTTCATATGTGGGCGGGACTTGCGTATGCGTTCGCTTCTGTATGCGAGCTCACGGGAACAGGGGCGCTTTAAAAAAAAAATAAAAAATTATTCTTCATTTTACTTTATTTATTTTAGTTTGACATGTTTTTCCGCCCCAAACATTTTTTTGATCACTTTTATACCTATTACAAGGAACGTAAACATCCCTTGTAATAGGAATATGGCATGACAGGTCCTCTTTACAGTGAGATATGGGGGGGGGGGGTGTCAATAAGACCCCACATCTCACCTCTAGGCTGGGAAGCCTGAAAAAAATACAAAAAAAAAACCAACAATCCTGGCTTTGATCGTAGCGGTGAGTCGGTAGAAGCACCGGAGGGCAACGGGAGGGGGGGACATCCCCTCTCGCCTCCCGTAAGAATGATCAAGCGGTGGAACAGCCGCTATGATTGTTCTTATGGTGTAGGGAATCGCCAGCTGAAAAAGCTAATATCTGAATGATGCCTGTAGCTGCTCCCATCATTCAGATATCCCCGTACAAAGTCAAGGACGTCATATGACGGCCGGAGGGCGGGAAGTGGTTATTGCAGAGTATTGCCGGGCATTGCGGAGTATTGCCGGGCATTGCGGAGTATTGCCGGGCATTGCGGAGTATTGCCGGGCATTGCGGAGTATTGCTGGGCATTGCGGAGTATTGCCGGGCATTGCGGAGTATTGCCGGGCATTGCGGAGTATTGCCGGGCATTGCGGAGTATTGCTGGGCATTGCGGAGTATTGCCGGGCATTGCGGAGTATTGCCGGGCATTGCGGAGTATTGCCGGGCATTGCGGAGTATTGCTGGGCATTGCGGAGTATTGCAGGGCATTGCGGAGTATTGCGGACTATGGCAGGGTATTGCGGTGTATGGCAGGGTATTGCACGGGTATTGCACAGGGTATTGTGGAGGGTATTGCACAGGGTATTGTGGAGGGTATTGCAGAGTATTGTGCAGGGTATTGCAGAGTATTGTGCAGGGTATTGCAGAGTATTGTGCAGGGTATTGCAGAGTATTGTGCAGGGTATTGCAGAGTATTGTGCAGGGTATTGCAGAGTATTGTGGAGGGTATTGCAGAGTATTGTGCAGGGTATTGCAGAGTATTTTGCAGAATATTGCGCAGGGTATTGCAGAGTATTGCGCAGGGTATTGCAGAGTATTGCGCAGGGTATTGCAGAGTATTGTGCAGGGTATTGCAGAGTATTGCACCAGAGTATTGCAGAGTATTGCACCAGAGTATTGCAGAGTATTGCACCAGGGTATTGCAGAGTATTTTGCAGGGTATTGCGCAGGGTATTGCAGAGTATTTTGCAGGGTATTGCGCAGGGTATTGCAGAGTATTGCGCAGGGTATTGCAGAGTATTGCGCAGGGTATTGCAGAGTATTTTGCAGGGTATTGCAGAGTATTTTGCAGGGTATTGCAGAGTATTGCACCAGGGTATTGCAGAGTATTGCGCAGGGTATTGCAGAGTATTGCACCAGGGTATTGCAGAGTATTGCACCAGGGTATTGCACAGTATTGCACCAGAGTATTGGCAGGGTGTATTGCAGAGTATTGGCAGGGTGTATTGCAGAGTATTGGCAGGGTATAGCACAGGGATGGCTGAGCAGGGATGGATGGATGGCTGGATCTGTGACTGCAATTGTCACAGATCCAGCCCACAGTGCTGCTGCTGCCATCCGCTCCCTCCCCCTCCCCTCTCACACTGTACCGATCGGTACAGAGAGGGGAGGGAGGAACCGGCGTCATCAAATGACGCCGGTCTGTTTACAAGTGATTGCTCCGTCATTTGACGGAGCGATCACGTGGTAAACGGCCGCTATCAGCGGCGATTTACCGCGATTCGTGATCCGCCGGGTCCGTCACGGAGTTCCCCGTGTGCGCGCGGGAGCGCGATTCTAGGAGGACGTTATATAACGTCCTCCCAGAGTTAAGCAACCACCTTGTCGACGTTATTTGTCGGCAGGTGGTTGTTAAGTGGTTAAAGGGGTTGTAAATCCTTGAGGTTTGCATTCTATGCATTAAGGTGAAAAACCTTCTGTTATGCACCAGCCCCCCCCCCCCTATACTTACCTGAGCCCCGTAATTCCCGCGACGGGAATGAGTACACCAGCTCCAGGTCGAGTCCTGCTGTCTGTCAATGGGCCCAGCAGCAGGACTCGGAAGCACAGATGTCCCGAAAGAGAGAGAGAGAGCTTCTCCAGTGCTGCTGAGGGACCCCAGAAGAGGAGGATCGGATCCACTCTGTGCAAAACCAACTACACAGAGGAGGTAAGTATGACATGTTTGTTATTTTAAGAAAAAGGGTTTAGTAACCCTTTAAGTCCCTCAATATTTTTTCACAAAAATACAAAATACTGAAGAAAGCAAAGGTGGGAAAACACACCAGAAAATCGGCTTCTTTCCTGTCCTTGGTGAAGGATCAGGTATGGAACATGCAGGTGGAAATGTCATCTGAGAATCACATGTTCCTGTCTGTGTACAAGCCTTACATCTGTGTTATGTGACCTCGTATAATCCCAACTTTTTATCCTGATAATAATATCAACAGCACAACTATACACCAATGCTAATCTCACTGACTCCACTAGAGGGAGACATACCACCACACATCCTGCTTGGCATTGTTGTAGTTGCTCACTCCACCAGCAGATGCCGCCATTAGGTTCAGATAAATCCAGATCAATGTACAATGGAATCTACTTCTTTTCTTCCATGCAATATATATAATTCTCAGTATCTCTTCTTATTCTGTATGTATGGACTCTGCACAGTACTACTTCTCCTGTCCTGTATGTCGGGTGTAATTCTCAGTATCTGTTCTTATTCTGTATGTATGGACTCTGCACAGTACTACTTCTCTTGTCCTGTATGTCGGGTGTAATTCTCAGTATCTCTTCTTATTCTGTATGTATGGACTCTGCACAGTACTACTTCTCTTGTCCTGTATGTCGGGTGTAATTCTCAGTATCTCTCCTTATTCTGTATGTATGGACTCTGCACAGTACTACTTCTCTTGTCCTGTATGTCGGGTGTAATTCTCGGTATCTCTTCTTATTCTGTATGTATGGACTCTGCACAGTACTACTTCTCTTGTCCTGTATGTCGGGTGTAATTCTCAGTATCTCTTCTTATTCTGTATGTATGGACTCTGCACAGTACTACTTCTCCTGTCCTGTATGTCGGGTGTAATTCTCAGTATCTCTCCTTATTCTGTATGTATGGACTCTGCACAGTACTACTTCTCTTGTCCTGTATGTCGGGTGTAATTCTCAGTATCTGTTCTTATTCTGTATGTATGGACTCTGCACAGTACTACTTCTCTTGTCCTGTATGTCGGGTGTAATTCTCGGTATCTCTCCTTATTCTGTATGTATGGACTCTGCACAGTACTACTTCTCTTGTCCTGTATGTCGGGTGTAATTCTCGGTATCTGTTCTTATTCTGTATGTATGGACTCTGCACAGTACTACTTCTCTTGTCCTGTATGTCGGGTGTAATTCTCAGTATCTGTTCTTATTCTGTATGTATGGACTCTGCACAGTACTACTTCTCTTGTCCTGTATGTCGGGTGTAATTCTCGGTATCTCTTCTTATTCTGTATGTATGGACTCTGCACAGTACTACTTCTCTTGTCCTGTATGTCGGGTGTAATTCTCAGTATCTCTTCTTATTCTGTATGTATGGACTCTGCACAGTACTACTTCTCTTGTCCTGTATGTTGGGTGTAATTCTCAGTATCTGTCCTTATTCTGTATGTATGGACTCTGCACAGTACTACTTCTCTTGTCCTGTATGTCGGGTGTAATTCTCAGTATCTGTTCTTATTCTGTATGTATGGACTCTGCACAGTACTACTTCTCCTGTCCTGTATGTCGGGTGTAATTCTCAGTATCTGTCCTTATTCTGTATGTATGGACTCTGCACAGTACTACTTCTCTTGTCCTGTATGTCGGGTGTAATTCTCAGTATCTGTTCTTATTCTGTATGTATGGACTCTGCACAGTACTACTTCTCCTGTCCTGTATGTCGGGTGTAATTCTCAGTATCTGTCCTTATTCTGTATGTATGGACTCTGCACAGTACTACTTCTCTTGTCCTGTATGTCGGGTGTAATTCTCAGTATCTGTCCTTATTCTGTATGTATGGACTCTGCACAGTACTACTTCTCTTGTCCTGTATGTCGGGTGTAATTCTCAGTATCTGTTCTTATTCTGTATGTATGGACTCTGCACAGTACTACTTCTCCTGTCCTGTATGTTGGGTGTAATTCTCGGTATCTGTTCTCATTCTGTATGTATGGACTCTGCACAGTACTACTTCTCTTGTCCTGTATGTCGGGTGTAATTCTCGGTATCTGTTCTCATTCTGTATGTATGGACTCTGCACAGTACTACTTCTCTTGTCCTGTATGTCGGGTGTAATTCTCGGTATCTCTCCTTATTCTGTATGTATGGACTCTGCACAGTACTACTTCTCTTGTCCTGTATGTCGGGTGTAATTCTCAGTATCTGTCCTTATTCTGTATGTATGGACTCTGCACAGTACTACTTCTCTTGTCCTGTATGTCGGGTGTAATTCTCGGTATCTGTTCTTATTCTGTATGTATGGACTCTGCACAGTACTACTTCTCTTGTCCTGTATGTCGGGTGTAATTCTCAGTATCTCTTCTTATTCTGTATGTATGGACTCTGCACAGTACTACTTCTCTTGTCCTGTATGTCGGGTGTAATTCTCGGTATCTCTTCTTATTCTGTATGTATGGACTCTGCACAGTACTACTTCTCTTGTCCTGTATGTCGGGTGTAATTCTCAGTATCTGTTCTTATTCTGTATGTATGGACTCTGCACAGTACTACTTCTCTTGTCCTGTATGTCGGGTGTAATTCTCGGTATCTCTTCTTATTCTGTATGTATGGACTCTGCACAGTACTACTTCTCCTGTCCTGTATGTCGGGTGTAATTCTCGGTATCTCTTCTTATTCTGTATGTATGGACTCTGCACAGTACTACTTCTCTTGTCCTGTATGTCGGGTGTAATTCTCGGTATCTCTTCTTATTCTGTATGTATGGACTCTGCACAGTACTACTTCTCTTGTCCTGTATGTCGGGTGTAATTCTCGGTATCTGTTCTCATTCTGTATGTATGGACTCTGCACAGTACTACTTCTCCTGTCCTGTATGTCGGGTGTAATTCTCGGTATCTGTTCTTATTCTGTATGTATGGACTCTGCACAGTACTACTTCTCTTGTCCTGTATGTCGGGTGTAATTCTCGGTATCTCTTCTTATTCTGTATGTATGGATTCTGCACAGTACTACTTCTCTTGTCCTGTATGTCGGGTGTAATTCTCAGTATCTGTTCCTATTCTGTATGTATGGACTCTGCACAGTACTACTTCTCTTGTCCTGTATGTCGGGTGTAATTCTCGGTATCTGTTCTTATTCTGTATGTATGGACTCTGCACAGTACTACTTCTCTTGTCCTGTATGTCGGGTGTAATTCTCAGTATCTGTTCTTATTCTGTATGTATGGACTCTGCACAGTACTACTTCTCCTGTCCTGTATGTCGGGTGTAATTCTCAGTATCTCTTCTTATTCTGTATGTATGGACTCTGCACAGTACTACTTCTCTTGTCCTGTATGTCGGGTGTAATTCTCGGTATCTGTCCTTATTCTGTATGTATGGACTCTGCACAGTACTACTTCTCTTGTCCTGTATGTCGGGTGTAATTCTCGGTATCTGTCCTTATTCTGTATGTATGGACTCTGCACAGTACCACTTCTCTTGTCCTGTATGTCGGGTGTAATTCTCGGTATCTGTCCTTATTCTGTATGTATGGACTCTGCACAGTACTACTTCTCTTGTCCTGTATGTCGGGTGTAATTCTCGGTATCTGTCCTTATTCTGTATGTATGGACTCTGCACAGTACCACTTCTCTTGTCCTGTATGTCGGGTGTAATTCTCGGTATCTGTCCTTATTCTGTATGTATGGACTCTGCACAGTACTACTTCTCTTGTCCTGTATGTCGGGTGTAATTCTCAGTATCTCTTCTTATTCTGTATGTATGGACTCTGCACAGTACTACTTCTCCTGTCCTGTATGTCGGGTGTAATTCTCAGTATCTGTTCTTATTCTGTATGTATGGACTCTGCACAGTACTACTTCCCCTGCCCTGTATGTCGGGTGTAATTCTCAGTATCTCTTCTTATTCTATATGTATGGACTCTGCACAGTACTACTTCTCCTGTCCTGTATGTCGGGTGTAATTCTCGGTATCTGTTCTTATTCTGTATGTATGGACTCTGCACAGTACTACTTCTCTTGTCCTGTATGTCGGGTGTAATTCTCGGTATCTGTCCTTATTCTGTATGTATGGACTCTGCACAGTACTACTTCTCCTGTCCTGTATGTCGGGTGTAATTCTCGGTATCTGTTCTTATTCTGTATGTATGGACTCTGCACAGTACTACTTCTCCTGTCCTGTATGTCGAGTGTAATTCTCAGTATCTGTCCTTATTCTGTATGTATGGACTCTGCACAGTACTACTTCTCCTGTCCTGTATGTCGGGTGTAATTCTCGGTATCTGTTCTTATTCTGTATGTATGGACTCTGCACAGTACTACTTCTCTTGTCCTGTATGTCGGGTGTAATTCTCGGTATCTGTTCTTATTCTGTATGTATGGACTCTGCACAGTACTACTTCTCTTGTCCTGTATGTCGGGTGTAATTCTCGGTATCTGTTCTTATTCTGTATGTATGGACTCTGCACAGTACTACTTCTCTTGTCCTGTATGTCGGGTGTAATTCTCAGTATCTGTTCTTATTCTGTATGTATGGACTCTGCACAGTACTACTTCTCTTGTCCTGTATGTCGGGTGTAATTCTCAGTATCTGTTCCTATTCTGTATGTATGGACTCTGCACAGTACTACTTCTCTTGTCCTGTATGTCGGGTGTAATTCTCAGTATCTGTTCTTATTCTGTATGTATGGACTCTGCACAGTACTACTTCTCTTGTCCTGTATGTCGGGTGTAATTCTCGGTATCTGTTCTTATTCTGTATGTATGGACTCTGCACAGTACTACTTCTCTTGTCCTGTATGTCGGGTGTAATTCTCAGTATCTGTTCTTATTCTGTATGTATGGACTCTGCACAGTACTACTTCTCTTGTCCTGTATGTCGGGTGTAATTCTCGGTATCTGTTCTTATTCTGTATGTATGGACTCTGCACAGTACTACTTCTCTTGTCCTGTATGTCGGGTGTAATTCTCGGTATCTGTTCTTATTCTGTATGTATGGACTCTGCACAGTACTACTTCTCCTGTCCTGTATGTCGGGTGTAATTCTCGGTATCTGTTCTTATTCTGTATGTATGGACTCTGCACAGTACTACTTCTCCTGTCCTGTATGTCGGGTGTAATTCTCGGTATCTGTCCTTATTCTGTATGTATGGACTCTGCACAGTACTACTTCTCCTGTCCTGTATGTCGGGTGTAATTCTCGGTATCTGTTCTTATTCTGTATGTATGGACTCTGCACAGTACTACTTCTCCTGTCCTGTATGTCGGGTGTAATTCTCGGTATCTGTCCTTATTCTGTATGTATGGACTCTGCACAGTACTACTTCTCCTGTCCTGTATGTCGGGTGTAATTCTCGGTATCTGTTCTTATTCTGTATGTATGGACTCTGCACAGTACTACTTCTCTTGTCCTGTATGTCGGGTGTAATTCTCAGTATCTGTTCTTATTCTGTATGTATGGACTCTGCACAGTACTACTTCTCTTGTCCTGTATGTCGGGTGTAATTCTCGGTATCTGTCCTTATTCTGTATGTATGGACTCTGCACAGTACCACTTCTCTTGTCCTGTATGTCGGGTGTAATTCTCAGTATCTGTTCTTATTCTGTATGTATGGACTCTGCACAGTACTACTTCTCTTGTCCTGTATGTCGGGTGTAATTCTCGGTATCTGTTCTTATTCTGTATGTATGGACTCTGCACAGTACTACTTCTCTTGTCCTGTATGTCGGGTGTAATTCTCAGTATCTGTTCTTATTCTGTATGTATGGACTCTGCACAGTACTACTTCTCTTGTCCTGTATGTCGGGTGTAATTCTCAGTATCTCTTCTTATTCTGTATGTATGGACTCTGCACAGTACTACTTCTCCTGTCCTGTATGTCGGGTGTAATTCTCAGTATCTCTTCTTATTCTGTATGTATGGACTCTGCACAGTACTACTTCTCTTGTCCTGTATGTCGGGCGTAATTCTCGGTATCTCTTCTTATTCTGTATGTATGGACTCTGCACAGTACTACTTCTCTTGTCCTGTATGTCGGGTGTAATTCTCGGTATCTGTTCTTATTCTGTATGTATGGACTCTGCACAGTACTACTTCTCTTGTCCTGTATGTCGGGTGTAATTCTCAGTATCTGTTCTTATTCTGTATGTATGGACTCTGCACAGTACTACTTCTCCTGTCCTGTATGTCGGGTGTAATTCTCGGTATCTGTTCTTATTCTGTATGTATGGACTCTGCACAGTACTACTTCTCTTGTCCTGTATGTCAGGTGTAATTCTCGGTATCTGTTCTTATTCTGTATGTATGGACTCTGCACAGTACTACTTCTCTTGTCCTGTATGTCGGGTGTAATTCTCGGTATCTGTTCTTATTCTGTATGTATGGACTCTGCACAGTACTACTTCTCCTGTCCTGTATGTCGGGTGTAATTCTCAGTATCTGTTCTTATTCTGTATGTATGGACTCTGCACAGTACTACTTCTCCTGTCCTGTATGTCGGGTGTAATTCTCAGTATCTCTTCTTATTCTGTATGTATGGACTCTGCACAGTACTACTTCTCTTGTCCTGTATGTCGGGTGTAATTCTCGGTATCTGTTCTTATTCTGTATGTATGGACTCTGCACAGTACTACTTCTCCTGTCCTGTATGTCGGGTGTAATTCTCGGTATCTCTTCTTATTCTGTATGTATGGACTCTGCACAGTACTACTTCTCTTGTCCTGTATGTCGGGTGTAATTCTCGGTATCTGTTCTTATTCTGTATGTATGGACTCTGCACAGTACTACTTCTCCTGTCCTGTATGTCGGGTGTAATTCTCGGTATCTGTTCTTATTCTGTATGTATGGACTCTGCACAGTACTACTTCTCTTGTCCTGTATGTCGGGTGTAATTCTCGGTATCTCTTCTTATTCTGTATGTATGGACTCTGCACAGTACCACTTCTCCTGTCCTGTATGTCGGGTGTAATTCTCAGTATCTCTCCTTATTCTGTATGTATGGACTCTGCACAGTACTACTTCTCTTGTCCTGTATGTCGGGTGTAATTCTCGGTATCTGTTCTTATTCTGTATGTATGGACTCTGCACAGTACTACTTCTCCTGTCCTGTATGTCGGGTGTAATTCTCGGTATCTCTTCTTATTCTGTATGTATGGACTCTGCACAGTACTACTTCTCTTGTCCTGTATGTCGGGTGTAATTCTCGGTATCTCTTCTTATTCTGTATGTATGGACTCTGCACAGTACTACTTCTCCTGTCCTGTATGTCGGGTGTAATTCTCGGTATCTGTTCTTATTCTGTATGTATGGACTCTGCACAGTACTACTTCTCCTGTCCTGTATGTCGGGTGTAATTCTCAGTATCTGTTCTTATTCTGTATGTATGGACTCTGCACAGTACTACTTCTCCTGTCCTGTATGTCGGGTGTAATTCTCAGTATCTGTTCTTATTCTGTATGTATAGACTCTGCACAGTACTACTTCTCTTGTCCTGTATGTCGGGTGTAATTCTCGGTATCTGTTCTTATTCTGTATGTATGGACTCTGCACAGTACTACTTCTCTTGTCCTGTATGTCGGGTGTAATTCTCGGTATCTCTTCTTATTCTGTATGTATGGACTCTGCACAGTACTACTTCTCCTGTCCTGTATGTCGGGTGTAATTCTCGGTATCTGTTCTTATTCTGTATGTATGGACTCTGCACAGTACTACTTCTCCTGTCCTGTATGTCGGGTGTAATTCTCAGTATCTGTTCTTATTCTGTATGTATGGACTCTGCACAGTACTACTTCTCTTGTCCTGTATGTCGGGTGTAATTCTCAGTATCTGTTCTTATTCTGTATGTATGGACTCTGCACAGTACTACTTCTCTTGTCCTGTATGTCGGGTGTAATTCTCAGTATCTGTTCTTATTCTGTATGTATGGACTCTGCACAGTACTACTTCTCTTGTCCTGTATGTCGGGTGTAATTCTCAGTATCTGTCCTTATTCTGTATGTATGGACTCTGCCCAGTACTACTTCTCCTGTCCTGTATGTCGGGTGTAATTCTCAGTATCTGTTCTTATTCTGTATGTATGGACTCTGCACAGTACTACTTCTCTTGTCCTGTATGTCGGGTGTAATTCTCGGTATCTGTTCTTATTCTGTATGTATGGACTCTGCACAGTACTACTTCTCTTGTCCTGTATGTCGGGTGTAATTCTCGGTATCTGTCCTTATTCTGTATGTATGGACTCTGCCCAGTACTACTTCTCTTGTCCTGTATGTCGGGTGTAATTCTCGGTATCTCTTCTTATTCTGTATGTATGGACTCTGCACAGTACTACTTCTCTTGTCCTGTATGTCGGGTGTAATTCTCGGTATCTCTTCTTATTCTGTATGTATGGACTCTGCACAGTACTACTTCTCCTGTCCTGTATGTCGGGTGTAATTCTCAGTATCTCTTCTTATTCTGTATGTATGGATTCTGCACAGTACTACTTCTCTTGTCCTGTATGTCGGGTGTAATTCTCGGTATCTCTTCTTATTCTGTATGTATGGACTCTGCACAGTACTACTTCTCCTGTCCTGTATGTCGGGTGTAATTCTCGGTATCTGTCCTTATTCTGTATGTATGGACTCTGCACAGTACTACTTCTCCTGTCCTGTATGTCGGGTGTAATTCTCGGTATCTGTCCTTATTCTGTATGTATGGACTCTGCACAGTACTACTTCTCTTGTCCTGTATGTTGGGTGTAATTCTCAGTATCTCTTCTTATTCTGTATGTATGGACTCTGCACAGTACTACTTCTCTTGTCCTGTATGTCGGGTGTAATTCTCGGTATCTGTTCTTATTCTGTATGTATGGACTCTGCACAGTACTACTTCTCCTGTCCTGTATGTCGGGTGTAATTCTCAGTATCTCTTCTTATTCTGTATGTATGGACTCTGCACAGTACTACTTCTCTTGTCCTGTATGTCGGGTGTAATTCTCGGTATCTCTTCTTATTCTGTATGTATGGACTCTGCACAGTACTACTTCTCTTGTCCTGTATGTCGGGTGTAATTCTCAGTATCTATTCTTATTCTGTATGTATGGACTCTGCACAGTACTACTTCTCTTGTCCTGTATGTCGGGTGTAATTCTCAGTATCTGTTCTTATTCTGTATGTATGGACTCTGCACAGTACTACTTCTCTTGTCCTGTATGTTGGGTGTAATTCTCAGTATCTCTCCTTATTCTGTATGTATGGACTCTGCACAGTACTACTTCTCTTGTCCTGTATGTCGGGTGTAATTCTCAGTATCTGTTCTTATTCTGTATGTATGGACTCTGCACAGTACTACTTCTCCTGTCCTGTATGTCGGGTGTAATTCTCGGTATCTGTTCTTATTCTGTATGTATGGACTCTGCACAGTACTACTTCTCTTGTCCTGTATGTCGGGTGTAATTCTCAGTATCTGTTCTTATTCTGTATGTATGGACTCTGCACAGTACTACTTCTCTTGTCCTGTATGTCGGGTGTAATTCTCAGTATCTGTTCTTATTCTGTATGTATGGACTCTGCACAGTACTACTTCTCTTGTCCTGTATGTCGGGTGTAATTCTCGGTATCTCTTCTTATTCTGTATGTATGGACTCTGCACAGTACTACTTCTCTTGTCCTGTATGTCGGGTGTAATTCTCAGTATCTGTTCTTATTCTGTATGTATGGACTCTGCACAGTACTACTTCTCCTGTCCTGTATGTCGGGTGTAATTCTCGGTATCTGTTCTTATTCTGTATGTATGGACTCTGCACAGTACTACTTCTCTTGTCCTGTATGTCGGGTGTAATTCTCAGTATCTGTTCTTATTCTGTATGTATGGACTCTGCACAGTACTACTTCTCTTGTCCTGTATGTCGGGTGTAATTCTCAGTATCTGTTCTTATTCTGTATGTATGGACTCTGCACAGTACTACTTCTCTTGTCCTGTATGTCGGGTGTAATTCTCGGTATCTGTTCTTATTCTGTATGTATGGACTCTGCACAGTACTACTTCTCTTGTCCTGTATGTCGGGTGTAATTCTCGGTATCTCTTCTTATTCTGTATGTATGGACTCTGCACAGTACCACTTCTCTTGTCCTGTATGTCGGGTGTAATTCTCAGTATCTGTTCTTATTCTGTATGTATGGACTCTGCACAGTACTACTTCTCTTGTCCTGTATGTCGGGTGTAATTCTCGGTATCTCTTCTTATTCTGTATGTATGGACTCTGCACAGTACTACTTCTCTTGTCCTGTATGTCGGGTGTAATTCTCAGTATCTGTTCTTATTCTGTATGTATGGACTCTGCACAGTACTACTTCTCTTGTCCTGTATGTCGGGTGTAATTCTCGGTATCTGTTCTTATTCTGTATGTATGGACTCTGCACAGTACTACTTCTCTTGTCCTGTATGTCGGGTGTAATTCTCGGTATCTCTTCTTATTCTGTATGTATGGACTCTGCACAGTACTACTTCTCTTGTCCTGTATGTCGGGTGTAATTCTCAGTATCTCTTCTTATTCTGTATGTATGGACTCTGCACAGTACTACTTCTCTTGTCCTGTATGTCGGGTGTAATTCTCGGTATCTGTTCTTATTCTGTATGTATGGACTCTGCACAGTACTACTTCTCTTGTCCTGTATGTCGGGTGTAATTCTCGGTATCTCTTCTTATTCTGTATGTATGGACTCTGCACAGTACTACTTCTCTTGTCCTGTATGTCAGGTGTAATTCTCAGTATCTGTTCTTATTCTGTATGTATGGACTCTGCACAGTACTACTTCTCTTGTCCTGTATGTCGGGTGTAATTCTCGGTATCTCTTCTTATTCTGTATGTATGGACTCTGCACAGTACTACTTCTCTTGTCCTGTATGTCGGGTGTAATTCTCGGTATCTGTTCTTATTCTGTATGTATGGACTCTGCACAGTACTACTTCTCTTGTCCTGTATGTCGGGTGTAATTCTCGGTATCTCTTCTTATTCTGTATGTATGGACTCTGCACAGTACTACTTCTCTTGTCCTGTATGTCAGGTGTAATTCTCAGTATCTGTTCTTATTCTGTATGTATGGACTCTGCACAGTACTACTTCTCTTGTCCTGTATGTCGGGTGTAATTCTCGGTATCTCTTCTTATTCTGTATGTATGGACTCTGCACAGTACTACTTCTCCTGTCCTGTATGTCGGGTGTAATTCTCTGTATCTCTTCTTATTCTGTATGTATGGACTCTGCACAGTACTATTTCTCTTGTCCTGTATGTCGGGTGTAATTCTCAGTATCTGTTCTTATTCTGTATGTATGGACTCTGCACAGTACTACTTCTCTTGTCCTGTATGTCGGGTGTAATTCTCAGTATCTGTTCTTATTCTGTATGTATGGACTCTACACAGTACTACTTCTCTTGTCCTGTATGTCGGGTGTAATTCTCGGTATCTGTTCTTATTCTGTATGTATGGACTCTGCACAGTACTACTTCTCTTGTCCTGTATGTCGGGTGTAATTCTCAGTATCTGTTCTTATTCTGTATGTATGGACTCTGCACAGTACTACTTCTCTTGTCCTGTATGTCGGGTGTAATTCTCAGTATCTGTTCTTATTCTGTATGTATGGACTCTGCACAGTACTACTTCTCCTGTCCTGTATGTCGGGTGTAATTCTCAGTATCTGTTCTTATTCTGTATGTATGGACTCTGCACAGTACTACTTCTCTTGTCCTGTATGTCGGATGTAATTCTCGGTATCTGTTCTTATTCTGTATGTATGGACTCTGCACAGTACTACTTCTCTTGTCCTGTATGTCGGGTGTAATTCTCGTTATCTGTTCTTATTCTGTATGTATGGACTCTGCACAGTACTACTTCTCTTGTCCTGTATGTCGGGTGTAATTCTCGGTATCTGTTCTTATTCTGTATGTATGGACTCTGCACAGTACCACTTCTCTTGTCCTGTATGTCGGGTGTAATTCTCAGTATCTGTTCTTATTCTGTATGTATGGACTCTGCACAGTACTACTTCTCTTGTCCTGTATGTCGGGTGTAATTCTCAGTATCTCTTCTTATTCTGTATGTATGGATTCTGCACAGTACTACTTCTCCTGTCCTGTATGTCGGGTGTAATTCTCGGTATCTCTTCTTATTCTGTATGTATGGACTCAGCACAGTACTACTTCTCTTGTCCTGTATGTCGGGTGTAATTCTCAGTATCTGTTCTTATTCTGTATGTATGGACTCTGCACAGTACTACTTCTCCTGTCCTGTATGTCGGGTGTAATTCTCGGTATCTCTTCTTATTCTGTATGTATGGACTCTGCACAGTACTACTTCTCCTGTCCTGTATGTCGGGTGTAATTCTCAGTATCTGTTCTTATTCTGTATGTATGGACTCTGCACAGTACTACTTCTCCTGTCCTGTATGTCGGGTGTAATTCTCAGTATCTGTTCTTATTCTGTATGTATGGACTCTGCACAGTACTACTTCTCCTGTCCTGTATGTCGGGTGTAATTCTCAGTATCTGTTCTTATTCTGTATGTATGGACTCTGCACAGTACTACTTCTCTTGTCCTGTATGTCGGGTGTAATTCTCGTTATCTGTTCTTATTCTGTATGTATGGACTCTGCACAGTACTACTTCTCTTGTCCTGTATGTCGGGTGTAATTCTCGGTATCTGTTCTTATTCTGTATGTATGGACTCTGCACAGTACCACTTCTCTTGTCCTGTATGTCGGGTGTAATTCTCAGTATCTGTTCTTATTCTGTATGTATGGACTCTGCACAGTACTACTTCTCTTGTCCTGTATGTCGGGTGTAATTCTCAGTATCTCTTCTTATTCTGTATGTATGGATTCTGCACAGTACTACTTCTCCTGTCCTGTATGTCGGGTGTAATTCTCGGTATCTCTTCTTATTCTGTATGTATGGACTCAGCACAGTACTACTTCTCTTGTCCTGTATGTCGGGTGTAATTCTCAGTATCTGTTCTTATTCTGTATGTATGGACTCTGCACAGTACTACTTCTCTTGTCCTGTATGTCGGGTGTAATTCTCAGTATCTCTTCTTATTCTGTATGTATGGATTCTGCACAGTACTACTTCTCCTGTCCTGTATGTCGGGTGTAATTCTCGGTATCTCTTCTTATTCTGTATGTATGGACTCTGCACAGTACCACTTCTCTTGTCCTGTATGTCGGGTGTAATTCTCGGTATCTGTTCTTATTCTGTATGTATGGACTCTGCACAGTACTACTTCTCTTGTCCTGTATGTCGGGTGTAATTCTCGGTATCTCTTCTTATTCTGTATGTATGGACTCTGCACAGTACCACTTCTCTTGTCCTGTATGTCGGGTGTAATTCTCGGTATCTCTTCTTATTCTGTATGTATGGACTCTGCACAGTACTACTTCTCCTGTCCTGTATGTCGGGTGTAATTCTCAGTATCTCTTCTTATTCTGTATGTATGGACTCTGCACAGTACTACTTCTCTTGTCCTGTATGTCGGGTGTAATTCTCGGTATCTGTTCTTATTCTGTATGTATGGACTCTGCACAGTACTACTTCTCCTGTCCTGTATGTCGAGTGTAATTCTCGGTATCTGTTCTTATTCTGTATGTATGGACTCTGCACAGTACTACTTCTCTTGTTCTGTATGTCGAGTGTAATTCTCGGTATCTGTTCTTATTCTGTATGTATGGACTCTGCACAGTACTACTTCTCTTGTCCTGTATGTCGGGTGTAATTCTCGGTATCTGTTCTTATTCTGTATGTATGGACTCTGCACAGTACTACTTCTCTTGTCCTGTATGTCGGGTGTAATTCTCGGTATCTCTTCTTATTCTGTATGTATGGACTCTGCACAGTACTACTTCTCTTGTCCTGTATGTCGGGTGTAATTCTCAGTATCTGTTCTTATTCTGTATGTATGGACTCTGCACAGTACTACTTCTCTTGTCCTGTATGTCGGGTGTAATTCTCGGTATCTGTCCTTATTCTGTATGTATGGACTCTGCACAGTACTACTTCTCCTGTCCTGTATGTCGGGTGTAATTCTCAGTATCTGTTCTTATTCTGTATGTATGGACTCTGCACAGTACTACTTCTCTTGTCCTGTATGTCGGGTGTAATTCTCGGTATCTGTTCTTATTCTGTATGTATGGACTCTGCACAGTACTACTTCTCCTGTCCTGTATGTCGGGTGTAATTCTCGGTATCTGTCCTTATTCTGTATGTATGGACTCTGCACAGTACCACTTCTCTTGTCCTGTATGTCGGGTGTAATTCTCAGTATCTATTCTTATTCTGTATGTATGGACTCTGCACAGTACTACTTCTCTTGTCCTGTATGTCGGGTGTAATTCTCGGTATCTGTTCTTATTCTGTATGTATGGACTCTGCACAGTACTACTTCTCCTGTCCTGTATGTCGGGTGTAATTCTCGGTATCTGTCCTTATTCTGTATGTATGGACTCTGCACAGTACTACTTCTCTTGTCCTGTATGTCGGGTGTAATTCTCAGTATCTGTCCTTATTCTGTATGTATGGACTCTGCACAGTACTACTTCTCCTGTCCTGTATGTCGGGTGTAATTCTCGGTATCTCTTCTTATTCTGTATGTATGGACTCTGCACAGTACTACTTCTCTTGTCCTGTATGTCGGGTGTAATTCTCAGTATCTGTTCTTATTCTGTATGTATGGACTCTGCACAGTACTACTTCTCCTGTCCTGTATGTCGGGTGTAATTCTCAGTATCTCTTCTTATTCTGTATGTATGGATTCTGCACAGTACTACTTCTCCTGTCCTGTATGTCGGGTGTAATTCTCGGTATCTGTTCTTATTCTGTATGTATGGACTCTGCACAGTACTACTTCTCCTGTCCTGTATGTCGGGTGTAATTCTCAGTATCTCTTCTTATTTTGTATGTATGGACTCTGCACAGTACTACTTCTCCTGTCCTGTATGTCGGGTGTAATTCTCGGTATCTGTTCTTATTCTGTATGTATGGACTCTGCACAGTACTACTTCTCTTGTCCTGTATGTCGGGTGTAATTCTCAGTATCTCTTCTTATTTTGTATGTATGGACTCTGCACAGTACTACTTCTCTTGTCCTGTATGTCGGGTGTAATTCTCAGTATCTCTTCTTATTCTGTATGTATGGACTCTGCACAGTACTACTTCTCCTGTCCTGTATGTCGGGTGTAATTCTCGGTATCTGTTCTTATTCTGTATGTATGGACTCTGCACAGTACTACTTCTCCTGTCCTGTATGTCGGGTGTAATTCTCGGTATCTGTTCTTATTCTGTATGTATGGACTCTGCACAGTACTACTTCTCTTGTCCTGTATGTCGGGTGTAATTCTCGGTATCTCTTCTTATTCTGTATGTATGGACTCTGCACAGTACTACTTCTCTTGTCCTGTATGTCGGGTGTAATTCTCGGTATCTCTTCTTATTCTGTATGTATGGACTCTGCACAGTACTACTTCTCCTGTCCTGTATGCCGGGTGTAATTCTCAGTATCTGTTCTTATTCTGTATGTATGGACTCTGCACAGTACTACTTCTCTTGTCCTGTATGTCGGGTGTAATTCTCGGTATCTGTTCTTATTCTGTATGTATGGACTCTGCACAGTACTACTTCTTCTGTCCTGTATGTCGGGTGTAATTCTCGGTATCTGTTCTTATTCTGTATGTATGGACTCTGCACAGTACTACTTCTCTTGTCCTGTATGTCGGGTGTAATTCTCGGTATCTCTTCTTATTCTGTATGTATGGACTCTGCACAGTACTACTTCTCTTGTCCTGTATGTCGGGTGTAATTCTCGGTATCTGTCCTTATTCTGTATGTATGGACTCTGCACAGTACTACTTCTCTTGTCCTGTATGTCGGGTGTAATTCTCGGTATCTGTTCTTATTCTGTATGTATGGACTCTGCACAGTACTACTTCTCTTGTCCTGTATGTCGGGTGTAATTCTCGGTATCTGTCCTTATTCTGTATGTATGGACTCTGCACAGTACTACTTCTCTTGTCCTGTATGTCGGGTGTAATTCTCGGTATCTCTTCTTATTCTGTATGTATGGACTCTGCACAGTACTACTTCTCTTGTCCTGTATGTCGGGTGTAATTCTCGGTATCTGTTCTTATTCTGTATGTATGGACTCTGCACAGTACTACTTCTCTTGTCCTGTATGTCGGGTGTAATTCTCAGTATCTGTTCTTATTCTGTATGTATGGACTCTGCACAGTACTACTTCTCTTGTCCTGTATGTCGGGTGTAATTCTCAGTATCTGTTCTTATTCTGTATGTATGGACTCTGCACAGTACTACTTCTCTTGTCCTGTATGTCGGGTGTAATTCTCGGTATCTCTTCTTATTCTGTATGTATGGACTCTGCACAGTACTACTTCTCTTGTCCTGTATGTCGGGTGTAATTCTCAGTATCTGTTCTTATTCTGTATGTATGGACTCTGCACAGTACTACTTCTCCTGTCCTGTATGTCGGGTGTAATTCTCAGTATCTCTCCTTATTCTGTATGTATGGACTCTGTACAGTACTACTTCTCTTGTCCTGTATGTCGGGTGTAATTCTCGGTATCTCTTCTTATTCTGTATGTATGGACTCTGCACAGTACTACTTCTCTTGTCCTGTATGTCGGGTGTAATTCTCAGTATCTGTTCTTATTCTGTATGTATGGACTCTGCACAGTACTACTTCTCTTGTCCTGTATGTCGGGTGTAATTCTCGGTATCTGTTCTTATTCTGTATGTATGGACTCTGCACAGTACTACTTCTCTTGTCCTGTATGTCGGGTGTAATTCTCGGTATCTCTTCTTATTCTGTATGTATGGACTCTGCACAGTACTACTTCTCTTGTCCTGTATGTCGGGTGTAATTCTCGGTATCTGTTCTTATTCTGTATGTATGGACTCTGCACAGTACTACTTCTCTTGTCCTGTATGTCGGGTGTAATTCTCAGTATCTGTTCTTATTCTGTATGTATGGACTCTGCACAGTACTACTTCTCCTGTCCTGTATGTCGGGTGTAATTCTCAGTATCTCTTCTTATTCTGTATGTATGGACTCTGCACAGTACTACTTCTCTTGTCCTGTATGTCGGGTGTAATTCTCGGTATCTGTTCTTATTCTGTATGTATGGACTCTGCACAGTACTACTTCTCTTGTCCTGTATGTCGGGTGTAATTCTCGGTATCTGTTCTTATTCTGTATGTATGGACTCTGCACAGTACTACTTCTCTTGTCCTGTATGTCGGGTGTAATTCTCGGTATCTCTTCTTATTCTGTATGTATGGACTCTGCACAGTACTACTTCTCTTGTCCTGTATGTCGGGTGTAATTCTCGGTATCTCTTCTTATTCTGTATGTATGGACTCTGCACAGTACTACTTCTCTTGTCCTGTATGTCGGGTGTAATTCTCGGTATCTGTTCTTATTCTGTATGTATGGACTCTGCACAGTACTACTTCTCCTGTCCTGTATGTCGGGTGTAATTCTCAGTATCTGTTCTTATTCTGTATGTATGGACTCTGCACAGTACTACTTCTCTTGTCCTGTATGTCGGGTGTAATTCTCAGTATCTGTTCTTATTCTGTATGTATGGACTCTGCACAGTACTACTTCTCCTGTCCTGTATGTCGGGTGTAATTCTCAGTATCTCTTCTTATTCTGTATGTATGGACTCTGCACAGTACTACTTCTCTTGTCCTGTATGTCGGGTGTAATTCTCAGTATCTGTTCTTATTCTGTATGTATGGACTCTGCACAGTACTACTTCTCCTGTCCTGTATGTCGGGTGTAATTCTCAGTATCTGTTCTTATTCTGTATGTATGGACTCTGCACAGTACTACTTCTCTTGTCCTGTATGTCGGGTGTAATTCTCGGTATCTGTTCTTATTCTGTATGTATGGACTCTGCACAGTACTACTTCTCCTGTCCTGTATGTCGGGTGTAATTCTCAGTATCTGTCCTTATTCTGTATGTATGGACTCTGCACAGTACTACTTCTCCTGTCCTGTATGTCGGGTGTAATTCTCGGTATCTGTTCTTATTCTGTATGTATGGACTCTGCACAGTACTAATTCTCTTGTCCTGTATGTCGGGTGTAATTCTCGGTATCTGTTCTTATTCTGTATGTATGGACTCTGCACAGTACTACTTCTCTTGTCCTGTATGTCGGGTGTAATTCTCGGTATCTCTTCTTATTCTGTATGTATGGACTCTGCACAGTACTACTTCTCTTGTCCTGTATGTCGGGTGTAATTCTCAGTATCTCTTCTTATTCTGTATGTATGGACTCTGCACAGTACTACTTCTCTTGTCCTGTATGTCGGGTGTAATTCTCGGTATCTCTTCTTATTCTGTATGTATGGACTCTGCACAGTACTACTTCTCTTGTCCTGTATGTCGGGTGTAATTCTCGGTATCTGTTCTTATTCTGTATGTATGGACTCTGCACAGTACTACTTCTCCTGTCCTGTATGTCGGGTGTAATTCTCGGTATCTCTTCTTATTCTGTATGTATGGACTCTGCACAGTACTACTTCTCTTGTCCTGTATGTCGGGTGTAATTCTCGGTATCTGTTCTTATTCTGTATGTATGGACTCTGCACAGTACTACTTCTCTTGTCCTGTATGTCGGGTGTAATTCTCAGTATCTGTTCTTATTCTGTATGTATGGACTCTGCACAGTACTACTTCTCTTGTCCTGTATGTCGGGTGTAATTCTCGGTATCTCTTCTTATTCTGTATGTATGGACTCTGCACAGTACTACTTCTCCTGTCCTGTATGTCGGGTGTAATTCTCGGTATCTCTTCTTATTCTGTATGTATGGACTCTGCATAGTACTACTTCTCCTGTCCTGTATGTCGGGTGTAATTCTCGGTATCTGTCCTTATTCTGTATGTATGGACTCTGCACAGTACTACTTCTCTTGTCCTGTATGTCGGGTGTAATTCTCGGTATCTGTTCTTATTCTGTATGTATGGACTCTGCACAGTACTACTTCTCTTGTCCTGTATGTCGGGTGTAATTCTCAGTATCTGTTCTTATTCTGTATGTATGGACTCTGCACAGTACTACTTCTCTTGTCCTGTATGTCGGGTGTAATTCTCGGTATCTCTTCTTATTCTGTATGTATGGACTCTGCACAGTACTACTTCTCTTGTCCTGTATGTCGGGTGTAATTCTCGGTATCTCTTCTTATTCTGTATGTATGGACTCTGCACAGTACTACTTCTCTTGTCCTGTATGTCGGGTGTAATTCTCGGTATCTCTTCTTATTCTGTATGTATGGACTCTGCACAGTACTACTTCTCCTGTCCTGTATGTCGGGTGTAATTCTCAGTATCTCTTCTTATTCTGTATGTATGGACTCTGCACAGTACTACTTCTCCTGTCCTGTATGTCGGGTGTAATTCTCAGTATCTGTTCTTATTCTGTATGTATGGACTCTGCACAGTACTACTTCTCTTGTCCTGTATGTCGGGTGTAATTCTCAGTATCTGTTCTTATTCTGTATGTATGGACTCTGCACAGTACTACTTCTCCTGTCCTGTATGTCGGGTGTAATTCTCAGTATCTCTTCTTATTCTGTATGTATGGACTCTGCACAGTACTACTTCTCTTGTCCTGTATGCCGGGTGTAATTCTCAGTATCTGTTCTTATTCTATATGTATGGACTCTGCACAGTACTACTTCTCCTGTCCTGTATGTCGGGTGTAATTCTCGGTATCTGTTCTTATTCTGTATGTATGGACTCTGCACAGTACTACTTCTCCTGTCCTGTATGTCGGGTGTAATTCTCTGTATCTGTTCTTATTCTGTATGTATGGACTCTGCACAGTACTACTTCTCTTGTCCTGTATGTCGGGTGTAATTCTCGGTATCTCTTCTTATTCTGTATGTATGGACTCTGCACAGTACTACTTCTCTTGTCCTGTATGTCGGGTGTAATTCTCGGTATCTCTTCTTATTCTGTATGTATGGACTCTACACAGTACT
Organism: Rana muscosa; assembly: GCA_029206835.1. NCBI lineage: Eukaryota > Metazoa > Chordata > Amphibia > Anura > Ranidae > Rana > Rana muscosa. The sequence goes on from CM055119.1 coordinate 217,296,122, forward strand.
ACTTCTCTTGTCCTGTATGTCGGGTGTAATTCTCGGTATCTGTTCTTATTCTGTATGTATGGACTCTGCACAGTACTACTTCTCTTGTCCTGTATGTCGGGTGTAATTCTCGGTATCTGTTCTTATTCTGTATGTATGGACTCTGCACAGTACTACTTCTCTTGTCCTGTATGTCGGGTGTAATTCTCGGTATCTGTCCTTATTCTGTATGTATGGACTCTGCACAGTACCACTTCTCTTGTCCTGTATGTCGGGTGTAATTCTCAGTATCTCTTCTTATTCTGTATGTATGGACTCTGCACAGTACTACTTCTCTTGTCCTGTATGTCGGGTGTAATTCTCAGTATCTGTTCTTATTCTGTATGTATGGACTCTGCACAGTACTACTTCTCTTGCCCTGTATATCGGGTGTAATTCTCGGTATCTGTTCTTATTCTGTATGTATGGACTCTGCACAGTACTACTTCTCCTGTCCTGTATGTCGGGTGTAATTCTCAGTATCTGTTCTTATTCTGTATGTATGGACTCTGCACAGTACTACTTCTCTTGTCCTGTATGTCGGGTGTAATTCTCAGTATCTGTTCTTATTCTGTATGTATGGACTCTGCACAGTACTACTTCTCTTGTCCTGTATGTCGGGTGTAATTCTCGGTATCTGTCCTTATTCTGTATGTATGGACTCTGCACAGTACTACTTCTCTTGTCCTGTATGTCGGATGTAATTCTCGGTATCTCTTCTTATTCTGTATGTATGGACTCTGCACAGTACTACTTCTCCTGTCCTGTATGTCGGGTGTAATTCTCAGTATCTGTTCTTATTCTGTATGTATGGACTCTGCACAGTACTACTTCTCCTGTCCTGTATGTCGGGTGTAATTCTCAGTATCTGTTCTTATTCTGTATGTATGGACTCTGCACAGTACTACTTCTCCTGTCCTGTATGTCGGGTGTAATTCTCGGTATCTGTTCTTATTCTGTATGTATGGACTCTGCACAGTACTACTTCTCTTGTCCTGTATGTCGGGTGTAATTCTCGGTATCTCTTCTTATTCTGTATGTATGGACTCTGCACAGTACTACTTCTCTTGTCCTGTATGTCGGGTGTAATTCTCGGTATCTGTTCTTATTCTGTATGTATGGACTCTGCACAGTACCACTTCTCTTGTCCTGTATGTCGGGTGTAATTCTCGGTATCTGTCCTTATTCTGTATGTATGGACTCTGCACAGTACTACTTCTCTTGTCCTGTATGTCGGGTGTAATTCTCAGTATCTGTTCTTATTCTGTATGTATGGACTCTGCACAGTACTACTTCTCTTGTCCTGTATGTCGGGTGTAATTCTCGGTATCTGTTCTTATTCTGTATGTATGGACTCTGCACAGTACTACTTCTCTTGTCCTGTATGTCGGGTGTAATTCTCGGTATCTGTCCTTATTCTGTATGTATGGACTCTGCACAGTACTACTTCTCTTGTCCTGTATGTCGGGTGTAATTCTCGGTATCTGTTCTTATTCTGTATGTATGGACTCTGCACAGTACTACTTCTCTTGTCCTGTATGTCGGGTGTAATTCTCGGTATCTGTTCTTATTCTGTATGTATGGACTCTGCACAGTACTACTTCTCTTGTCCTGTATGTCGGGTGTAATTCTCGGTATCTGTTCTTATTCTGTATGTATGGACTCTGCACAGTACTACTTCTCTTGTCCTGTATGTCGGGTGTAATTCTCGGTATCTGTCCTTATTCTGTATGTATGGACTCTGCACAGTACTACTTCTCTTGTCCTGTATGTCGGGTGTAATTCTCAGTATCTGTTCTTATTCTGTATGTATGGACTCTGCACAGTACTACTTCTCTTGTCCTGTATGTCGGGTGTAATTCTCGGTATCTGTTCTTATTCTGTATGTATGGACTCTGCACAGTACTACTTCTCCTGTCCTGTATGTCGGGTGTAATTCTCAGTATCTGTCCTTATTCTGTATGTATGGACTCTGCACAGTACTACTTCTCTTGTCCTGTATGTCGGGTGTAATTCTCAGTATCTGTTCTTATTCTGTATGTATGGACTCTGCACAGTACTACTTCTCTTGTCCTGTATGTCGGGTGTAATTCTCGGTATCTGTTCTTATTCTGTATGTATGGACTCTGCACAGTACTACTTCTCCTGTCCTGTATGTCGGGTGTAATTCTCGGTATCTCTTCTTATTCTGTATGTATGGACTCTGCACAGTACTACTTCTCCTGTCCTGTATGTCGGGTGTAATTCTCGGTATCTCTTCTTATTCTGTATGTATGGACTCTGCACAGTACTACTTCTCTTGTCCTGTATGTCGGGTGTAATTCTCAGTATCTCTTCTTATTCTGTATGTATGGACTCTGCACAGTACTACTTCTCTTGTCCTGTATGTCGGGTGTAATTCTCGGTATCTGTTCTTATTCTGTATGTATGGACTCTGCACAGTACTACTTCTCCTGTCCTGTATGTCGGGTGTAATTCTCGGTATCTCTTCTTATTCTGTATGTATGGACTCTGCACAGTACTACTTCTCTTGTCCTGTATGTCGGGTGTAATTCTCGGTATCTCTTCTTATTCTGTATGTATGGACTCTGCACAGTACTACTTCTCTTGTCCTGTATGTCGGGTGTAATTCTCGGTATGTCTTCTTATTCTGTATGTATGGACTCTGCACAGTACTACTTCTCTTGTCCTGTATGTCGGGTGTAATTCTCAGTATCTGTCCTTATTCTGTATGTATGGACTCTGCACAGTACTACTTCTCTTGTCCTGTATGTCGGGTGTAATTCTCGGTATCTGTTCTTATTCTGTATGTATGGACTCTGCACAGTACTACTTCTCTTGTCCTGTATGTCGGGTGTAATTCTCGGTATCTGTTCTTATTCTGTATGTATGGACTCTGCACAGTACTACTTCTCTTGTCCTGTATGTCGGGTGTAATTCTCGGTATCTGTTCTTATTCTGTATGTATGGACTCTGCACAGTACTACTTCTCTTGTCCTGTATGTCGGGTGTAATTCTCGGTATCTCTTCTTATTCTGTATGTATGGACTCTGCACAGTACTACTTCTCTTGTCCTGTATGTCGGGTGTAATTCTCGGTATCTGTTCTTATTCTGTATGTATGGACTCTGCACAGTACTACTTCTCTTGTCCTGTATGTCGGGTGTAATTCTCAGTATCTCTTCTTATTCTGTATGTATGGACTCTGCACAGTACTACTTCTCTTGTCCTGTATGTCGGGTGTAATTCTCGGTATCTGTCCTTATTCTGTATGTATGGACTCTGCACAGTACTACTTCTCTTGTCCTGTATGTCGGGTGTAATTCTCGGTATCTGTCCTTATTCTGTATGTATGGACTCTGCACAGTACTACTTCTCTTGTCCTGTATGTCGGGTGTAATTCTCGGTATCTCTTCTTATTCTGTATGTATGGACTCTGCACAGTACTACTTCTCTTGTCCTGTATGTCGGGTGTAATTCTCGGTATCTGTTCTTATTCTGTATGTATGGACTCTGCACAGTACTACTTCTCTTGTCCTGTATGTCGGGTGTAATTCTCGGTATCTCTTCTTATTCTGTATGTATGGACTCTGCACAGTACTACTTCTCTTGTCCTGTATGTCGGGTGTAATTCTCAGTATCTCTTCTTATTCTGTATGTATGGACTCTGCACAGTACTACTTCTCTTGTCCTGTATGTCGGGTGTAATTCTCGGTATCTGTTCTTATTCTGTATGTATGGACTCTGCACAGTACTACTTCTCTTGTCCTGTATGTCGGGTGTAATTCTCGGTATCTGTTCTTATTCTGTATGTATGGACTCTGCACAGTACTACTTCTCTTGTCCTGTATGTCGGGTGTAATTCTCAGTATCTCTTCTTATTCTGTATGTATGGACTCTGCACAGTACTACTTCTCTTGTCCTGTATGTCGGGTGTAATTCTCAGTATCTCTTCTTATTCTGTATGTATGGACTCTGCACAGTACTACTTCTCCTGTCCTGTATGTCGGGTGTAATTCTCAGTATCTCTTCTTATTCTGTATGTATGGACTCTGCACAGTACTACTTCTCTTGTCCTGTATGTCGGGTGTAATTCTCAGTATCTGTTCTTATTCTGTATGTATGGACTCTGCACAGTACTACTTCTCTTGTCCTGTATGTCGGGTGTAATTCTCGGTATCTCTTCTTATTCTGTATGTATGGACTCTGCACAGTACTACTTCTCCTGTCCTGTATGTCGGGTGTAATTCTCGGTATCTGTTCTTATTCTGTATGTATGGACTCTGCACAGTACTACTTCTCTTGTCCTGTATGTCGGGTGTAATTCTCAGTATCTGTTCTTATTCTGTATGTATGGACTCTGCACAGTACTACTTCTCCTGTCCTGTATGTCGGGTGTAATTCTCAGTATCTGTCCTTATTCTGTATGTATGGACTCTGCACAGTACTACTTCTCTTGTCCTGTATGTCGGGTGTAATTCTCAGTATCTCTTCTTATTCTGTATGTATGGACTCTGCACAGTACTACTTCTCTTGTCCTGTATGTCGGGTGTAATTCTCGGTATCTCTTCTTATTCTGTATGTATGGACTCTGCACAGTACTACTTCTCCTGTCCTGTATGTCGGGTGTAATTCTCGGTATCTGTTCTTATTCTGTATGTATGGACTCTGCACAGTACTACTTCTCCTGTCCTGTATGTCGGGTGTAATTCTCAGTATCTGTTCTTATTCTGTATGTATGGACTCTGCACAGTACTACTTCTCCTGTCCTGTATGTCGGGTGTAATTCTCGGTATCTCTTCTTATTCTGTATGTATGGACTCTGCACAGTACTACTTCTCTTGTCCTGTATGTCGGGTGTAATTCTCAGTATCTGTTCTTATTCTGTATGTATGGACTCTGCACAGTACTACTTCTCCTGTCCTGTATGTCGGGTGTAATTCTCAGTATCTGTCCTTATTCTGTATGTATGGACTCTGCACAGTACTACTTCTCTTGTCCTGTATGTCGGGTGTAATTCTCGGTATCTGTTCTTATTCTGTATGTATAGACTCTGCACAGTACTACTTCTCTTGTCCTGTATGTCGGGTGTAATTCTCGGTATCTGTTCTTATTCTGTATGTATGGACTCTGCACAGTACTACTTCTCTTGTCCTGTATGTCGGGTGTAATTCTCGGTATCTGTTCTTATTCTGTATGTATGGACTCTGCACAGTACTACTTCTCTTGTCCTGTATGTCGGGTGTAATTCTCGGTATCTGTTCTTATTCTGTATGTATGGACTCTGCACAGTACTACTTCTCCTGTCCTGTATGTCGGGTGTAATTCTCGGTATCTGTTCTTATTCTGTATGTATGGACTCTGCACAGTACTACTTCTCCTGTCCTGTATGTCGGGTGTAATTCTCAGTATCTCTTCTTATTCTGTATGTATGGACTCTGCACAGTACTACTTCTCTTGTCCTGTATGTCGGGTGTAATTCTCGGTATCTCTTCTTATTCTGTATGTATGGACTCTGCACAGTACTACTTCTCCTGTCCTGTATGCCGGGTGTAATTCTCAGTATCTGTTCTTATTCTGTATGTATAGACTCTGCACAGTACTACTTCTCCTGTCCTGTATGTCGGGTGTAATTCTCAGTATCTCTTCTTATTCTGTATGTATGGATTCTGCACAGTACTACTTCTCTTGTCCTGTATGTCGGGTGTAATTCTCGGTATCTGTTCTTATTCTGTATGTATGGACTCTGCACAGTACTACTTCTCCTGTCCTGTATGTCGGGTGTAATTCTCGGTATCTGTTCTTATTCTGTATGTATGGACTCTGCACAGTACTACTTCTCTTGTCCTGTATGTCGGGTGTAATTCTCGGTATCTCTTCTTATTCTGTATGTATGGACTCTGCACAGTACTACTTCTCTTGTCCTGTATGTCGGGTGTAATTCTCGGTATCTCTTCTTATTCTGTATGTATGGACTCTGCACAGTACTACTTCTCCTGTCCTGTATGTCGGGTGTAATTCTCGGTATCTGTTCTTATTCTGTATGTATGGACTCTGCACAGTACTACTTCTCTTGTCCTGTATGTCGGGTGTAATTCTCGGTATCTGTTCTTATTCTGTATGTATGGACTCTGCACAGTACTACTTCTCTTGTCCTGTATGTCGGGTGTAATTCTCGGTATCTGTTCTTATTCTGTATGTATGGACTCTGCACAGTACTACTTCTCTTGTCCTGTATGTCGGGTGTAATTCTCGGTATCTGTTCTTATTCTGTATGTATGGACTCTGCACAGTACTACTTCTCTTGTCCTGTATGTCGGGTGTAATTCTCAGTATCTGTCCTTATTCTGTATGTATGGACTCTGCACAGTACCACTTCTCTTGTCCTGTATGTCGGGTGTAATTCTCGGTATCTCTTCTTATTCTGTATGTATGGACTCTGCACAGTACTACTTCTCTTGTCCTGTATGTCGGGTGTAATTCTCGGTATCTGTTCTTATTCTGTATGTATGGACTCTGCACAGTACTACTTCTCTTGTCCTGTATGTCGGGTGTAATTCTCAGTATCTGTTCTTATTCTGTATGTATGGACTCTGCACAGTACTACTTCTCTTGTCCTGTATGTCGGGTATAATTCTCGGTATCTCTCCTTATTCTGTATGTATGGACTCTGCACAGTACCACTTCTCTTGTCCTGTATGTCGGGTGTAATTCTCGGTATCTCTCCTTATTCTGTATGTATGGACTCTGCACAGTACTACTTCTCTTGTCCTGTATGTCGGGTGTAATTCTCAGTATCTCTTCTTATTCTGTATGTATGGACTCTGCACAGTACTACTTCTCTTGTCCTGTATGTCGGGTGTAATTCTCAGTATCTCTTCTTATTCTGTATGTATGGACTCTGCACAGTACTACTTCTCCTGTCCTGTATGTCGGGTGTAATTCTCGGTATCTGTTCTTATTCTGTATGTATGGACTCTGCACAGTACTACTTCTCCTGTCCTGTATGTCGGGTGTAATTCTCGGTATCTGTTCTTATTCTGTATGTATGGACTCTGCACAGTACTACTTCTCTTGTCCTGTATGTCGGGTGTAATTCTCGGTATCTGTTCTTATTCTGTATGTATGGACTCTGCACAGTACTACTTCTCCTGTCCTGTATGTCGGGTGTAATTCTCAGTATCTGTTCTTATTCTGTATGTATGGACTCTGCACAGTACTACTTCTCTTGTCCTGTATGTCGAGTGTAATTCTCAGTATCTGTCCTTATTCTGTATGTATGGACTCTGCACAGTACCACTTCTCTTGTCCTGTATGTCGAGTGTAATTCTCAGTATCTGTCCTTATTCTGTATGTATGGACTCTGCACAGTACTACTTCTCTTGTCCTGTATGTCGGGTGTAATTCTCAGTATCTCTCCTTATTCTGTATGTATGGACTCTGCACAGTACTACTTCTCTTGTCCTGTATGTCGAGTGTAATTCTCAGTATCTGTCCTTATTCTGTATGTATGGACTCTGCACAGTACTACTTCTCTTGTCCTGTATGTCGGGTGTAATTCTCGGTATCTGTCCTTATTCTGTATGTATGGACTCTGCACAGTACTACTTCTCTTGTCCTGTATGTCGAGTGTAATTCTCGGTATCTGTTCTTATTCTGTATGTATGGACTCTGCACAGTACTACTTCTCCTGTCCTGTATGTCGGGTGTAATTCTCGGTATCTCTTCTTATTCTGTATGTATGGACTCTGCACAGTACTACTTCTCTTGTCCTGTATGTCGGGTGTAATTCTCAGTATCTCTTCTTATTCTGTATGTATGGACTCTGCACAGTACTACTTCTCCTGTCCTGTATGTCGGGTGTAATTCTCGATATCTCTTCTTATTCTGTATGTATGGACTCTGCACAGTACTACTTCTCTTGTCCTGTATGTCGGGTGTAATTCTCGGTATCTCTCCTTATTCTGTATGTATGGACTCTGCACAGTACTACTTCTCCTGTCCTGTATGTCGGGTGTAATTCTCAGTATCTCTTCTTATTCTGTATGTATGGACTCTGCACAGTACTACTTCTCTTGTCCTGTATGTCGGGTGTAATTCTCAGTATCTCTTCTTATTCTGTATGTATGGACTCTGCACAGTACTACTTCTCCTGTCCTGTATGTCGGGTGTAATTCTCAGTATCTCTCCTTATTCTGTATGTATGGACTCTGCACAGTACTACTTCTCTTGTCCTGTATGTCGGGTGTAATTCTCGGTATCTCTTCTTATTCTGTATGTATGGACTCTGCACAGTACTACTTCTCTTGTCCTGTATGTCGGGTGTAATTCTCGGTATCTGTTCTTATTCTGTATGTATGGACTCTGCACAGTACTACTTCTCTTGTCCTGTATGTCGGGTGTAATTCTCGGTATCTGTTCTTATTCTGTATGTATGGACTCTGCACAGTACTACTTCTCTTGTCCTGTATGTCGGGTGTAATTCTCAGTATCTGTTCTTATTCTGTATGTATGGACTCTGCACAGTACTACTTCTCCTGTCCTGTATGTCGGGTGTAATTCTCGGTATCTCTTCTTATTCTGTATGTATGGACTCTGCACAGTACTACTTCTCTTGTCCTGTATGTCGGGTGTAATTCTCGGTATCTCTCCTTATTCTGTATGTATGGACTCTGCACAGTACCACTTCTCTTGTCCTGTATGTCGGGTGTAATTCTCGGTATCTGTTCTTATTCTGTATGTATGGACTCTGCACAGTACTACTTCTCTTGTCCTGTATGTCGGGTGTAATTCTCAGTATCTGTTCTTATTCTGTATGTATGGACTCTGCACAGTACTACTTCTCCTGTCCTGTATGTCGGGTGTAATTCTCGGTATCTCTTCTTATTCTGTATGTATGGACTCTGCACAGTACTACTTCTCTTGTCCTGTATGTCGGGTGTAATTCTCAGTATCTGTTCTTATTCTGTATGTATGGACTCTGCACAGTACTACTTCTCCTGTCCTGTATGTCGGGTGTAATTCTCGGTATCTCTTCTTATTCTGTATGTATGGACTCTGCACAGTACTACTTCTCCTGTCCTGTATGTCGGGTGTAATTCTCGGTATCTGTCCTTATTCTGTATGTATGGACTCTGCACAGTACTACTTCTCTTGTCCTGTATGTCGGGTGTAATTCTCAGTATCTCTTCTTATTCTGTATGTATGGACTCTGCACAGTACTACTTCTCCTGTCCTGTATGTCGGGTGTAATTCTCGGTATCTGTTCTTATTCTGTATGTATGGACTCTGCACAGTACTACTTCTCTTGTCCTGTATGTCGGGTGTAATTCTCGGTATCTGTTCTTATTCTGTATGTATGGACTCTGCACAGTACTACTTCTCTTGTCCTGTATGTCGGGTGTAATTCTCAGTATCTGTTCTTATTCTGTATGTATGGACTCTGCACAGTACTACTTCTCTTGTCCTGTATGTCGGGTGTAATTCTCGGTATCTCTCCTTATTCTGTATGTATGGACTCTGCACAGTACTACTTCTCTTGTCCTGTATGTCGGGTGTAATTCTCAGTATCTCTTCTTATTCTGTATGTATGGACTCTGCACAGTACTACTTCTCTTGTCCTGTATGTCGGGTGTAATTCTCGGTATCTCTTCTTATTCTGTATGTATGGACTCTGCACAGTTCTACTTCTCTTGTCCTGTATGTCGGGTGTAATTCTCGGTATCTCTTCTTATTCTGTATGTATGGACTCTGCACAGTACTACTTCTCTTGTCCTGTATGTCGGGTGTAATTCTCGGTATCTCTCCTTATTCTGTATGTATGGACTCTGCACAGTACTACTTCTCCTGTCCTGTATGTCGGGTGTAATTCTCGGTATCTCTCCTTATTCTGTATGTATGGACTCTGCACAGTACTACTTCTCTTGTCCTGTATGTCGGGTGTAATTCTCGGTATCTCTCCTTATTCTGTATGTATGGACTCTGCACAGTACTACTTCTCTTGTCCTGTATGTCGGGTGTAATTCTCAGTATCTCTTCTTATTCTGTATGTATGGACTCTGCACAGTACTACTTCTCTTGTCCTGTATGTCGGGTGTAATTCTCGGTATCTCTTCTTATTCTGTATGTATGGACTCTGCACAGTACTACTTCTCCTGTCCTGTATGTCGGGTGTAATTCTCAGTATCTCTTCTTATTCTGTATGTATGGACTCTGCACAGTTCTACTTCTCTTGTCCTGTATGTCGGGTGTAATTCTCAGTATCTCTTCTTATTCTGTATGTATGGACTCTGCACAGTACTACTTCTCTTGTCCTGTATGTCGGGTGTAATTCTCAGTATCTCTTCTTATTCTGTATGTATGGACTCTGCACAGTTCTACTTCTCTTGTCCTGTATGTCGGGTGTAATTCTCGGTATCTGTTCTTATTCTGTATGTATGGACTCTGCACAGTACTACTTCTCTTGTCCTGTATGTCGGGTGTAATTCTCGGTATCTGTCCTTATTCTGTATGTATGGACTCTGCACAGTACTACTTCTCTTGTCCTGTATGTCGGGTGTAATTCTCGGTATCTGTTCTTATTCTGTATGTATGGACTCTGCACAGTACTACTTCTCCTGTCCTGTATGTCGGGTGTAATTCTCAGTATCTGTTCTTATTCTGTATGTATGGACTCTGCCCAGTACTACTTCTCCTGTCCTGTATGTCGGGTGTAATTCTCAGTATCTGTTCTTATTCTGTATGTATGGACTCTGCACAGTACTACTTCTCTTGTCCTGTATGTCGGGTGTAATTCTCAGTATCTGTTCTTATTCTGTATGTATGGACTCTGCACAGTACTACTTCTCCTGTCCTGTATGTCGGGTGTAATTCTCAGTATCTGTTCTTATTCTGTATGTATGGACTCTGCACAGTACTACTTCTCCTGTCCTGTATGTCGGGTGTAATTCTCAGTATCTGTTCTTATTCTGTATGTATGGACTCTGCACAGTACTACTTCTCCTGTCCTGTATGTCGGGTGTAATTCTCAGTATCTGTTCTTATTCTGTATGTATGGACTCTGCACAGTACTACTTCTCTTGTCCTGTATGTCGGGTGTAATTCTCAGTATCTGTTCTTATTCTGTATGTATGGACTCTGCCCAGTACTACTTCTCCTGTCCTGTATGTCGGGTGTAATTCTCAGTATCTGTTCTTATTCTGTATGTATGGACTCTGCACAGTACTACTTCTCTTGTCCTGTATGTCGGGTGTAATTCTCAGTATCTGTTCTTATTCTGTATGTATGGACTCTGCACAGTACTACTTCTCCTGTCCTGTATGTCGGGTGTAATTCTCAGTATCTGTTCTTATTCTGTATGTATGGACTCTGCACAGTACTACTTCTCTTGTCCTGTATGTCAGGTGTAATTCTCAGTATCTCTTCTTATTCTGTATGTATGGACTCTGCACAGTACTACTTCTCTTGTCCTGTATGTCGGGTGTAATTCTCGGTATCTGTTCTTATTCTGTATGTATGGACTCTGCACAGTACTACTTCTCTTGTCCTGTATGTCGGGTGTAATTCTCGGTATCTGTTCTTATTCTGTATGTATGGACTCTGCACAGTACTACTTCTCTTGTCCTGTATGTCGGGTGTAATTCTCGGTATCTGTTCTTATTCTGTATGTATGGACTCTGCACAGTACTACTTCTCCTGTCCTGTATGTCGGGTGTAATTCTCAGTATCTCTTCTTATTCTGTATGTATGGACTCTGCACAGTACTACTTCTCCTGTCCTGTATGTCGGGTATAATTCTCGGTATCTGTTCTTATTCTGTATGTATGGACTCTGCACAGTACTACTTCTCTTGTCCTGTATGTCGGGTGTAATTCTCGGTATCTGTTCTTATTCTGTATGTATGGACTCTGCACAGTACTACTTCTCTTGTCCTGTATGTCGGGTGTAATTCTCAGTATCTCTTCTTATTCTGTATGTATGGACTCTGCACAGTACTACTTCTCTTGTCCTGTATGTCGGGTGTAATTCTCAGTATCTCTCCTTATTCTGTATGTATGGACTCTGCACAGTACTACTTCTCTTGTCCTGTATGTCGGGTGTAATTCTCAGTATCTCTTCTTATTCTGTATGTATGGACTCTGCACAGTACCACTTCTCCTGTCCTGTATGTCGGGTGTAATTCTCAGTATCTCTTCTTATTCTGTATGTATGGACTCTGCACAGTACTACTTCTCTTGTCCTGTATGTCGGGTGTAATTCTCAGTATCTGTTCTTATTCTGTATGTATGGACTCTGCACAGTACTACTTCTCTTGTCCTGTATGTCGGGTGTAATTCTCAGTATCTGTTCCTATTCTGTATGTATGGACTCTGCACAGTACTACTTCTCTTGTCCTGTATGTCGGGTGTAATTCTCAGTATCTCTTCTTATTCTGTATGTATGGACTCTGCACAGTACTACTTCTCTTGTCCTGTATGTCGGGTGTAATTCTCAGTATCTGTCCTTATTCTGTATGTATGGACTCTGCACAGTACTACTTCTCTTGTCCTGTATGTCGGGTGTAATTCTCGGTATCTGTTCTTATTCTGTATGTATGGACTCTGCACAGTACTACTTCTCTTGTCCTGTATGTCGGGTGTAATTCTCGGTATCTGTTCTTATTCTGTATGTATGGACTCTGCACAGTACTACTTCTCTTGTCCTGTATGTCGGGTGTAATTCTCGGTATCTGTTCTTATTCTGTATGTATGGACTCTGCACAGTACTACTTCTCTTGTCCTGTATGTCGGGTGTAATTCTCGGTATCTGTCCTTATTCTGTATGTATGGACTCTGCACAGTACTACTTCTCCTGTCCTGTATGTCGGGTGTAATTCTCGGTATCTCTTCTTATTCTGTATGTATGGACTCTGCACAGTACCACTTCTCCTGTCCTGTATGTCGGGTGTAATTCTCGGTATCTCTTCTTATTCTGTATGTATGGACTCTGCACAGTACTACTTCTCTTGTCCTGTATGTCGGGTGTAATTCTCGGTATCTCTTCTTATTCTGTATGTATGGACTCTGCACAGTACCACTTCTCCTGTCCTGTATGTCGGGTGTAATTCTCGGTATCTCTTCTTATTCTGTATGTATGGACTCTGCACAGTACCACTTCTCCTGTCCTGTATGTCGGGTGTAATTCTCGGTATCTCTTCTTATTCTGTATGTATGGACTCTGCACAGTACTACTTCTCTTGTCCTGTATGTCGGGTGTAATTCTCGGTATCTCTTCTTATTCTGTATGTATGGACTCTGCACAGTACTACTTCTCCTGTCCTGTATGTCGGGTGTAATTCTCGGTATCTCTTCTTATTCTGTATGTATGGACTCTGCACAGTACCACTTCTCCTGTCCTGTATGTCGGGTGTAATTCTCGGTATCTCTTCTTATTCTGTATGTATGGACTCTGCACAGTACTACTTCTCTTGTCCTGTATGTCGGGTGTAATTCTCAGTATCTCTTCTTATTCTGTATGTATGGACTCTGCACAGTACTACTTCTCTTGTCCTGTATGTCGGGTGTAATTCTCAGTATCTCTTCTTATTCTGTATGTATGGACTCTGCACAGTACTACTTCTCTTGTCCTGTATGTCGGGTGTAATTCTCGGTATCTGTTCTTATTCTGTATGTATGGACTCTGCACAGTACTACTTCTCTTGTCCTGTATGTCGGGTGTAATTCTCGGTATCTCTCCTTATTCTGTATGTATGGACTCTGCACAGTACTACTTCTCCTGTCCTGTATGTCGGGTGTAATTCTCGGTATCTGTTCTTATTCTGTATGTATGGACTCTGCACAGTACTACTTCTCTTGTCCTGTATGTCGGGTGTAATTCTCGGTATCTGTTCTTATTCTGTATGTATGGACTCTGCACAGTACTACTTCTCTTGTCCTGTATGTCGGGTGTAATTCTCGGTATCTGTTCTTATTCTGTATGTATGGACTCTGCACAGTACTACTTCTCCTGTCCTGTATGTCGGGTATAATTCTCGGTATCTGTTCTTATTCTGTATGTATGGACTCTGCACAGTACTACTTCTCTTGTCCTGTATGTCGGGTGTAATTCTCAGTATCTCTTCTTATTCTGTATGTATGGACTCTGCACAGTACTACTTCTCTTGTCCTGTATGTCGGGTGTAATTCTCAGTATCTCTTCTTATTCTGTATGTATGGACTCTGCACAGTACTACTTCTCTTGTCCTGTATGTCGGGTGTAATTCTCAGTATCTGTCCTTATTCTGTATGTATGGACTCTGCACAGTACTACTTCTCCTGTCCTGTATGTCGGGTGTAATTCTCGGTATCTGTTCTTATTCTGTATGTATGGACTCTGCACAGTACTACTTCTCTTGTCCTGTATGTCGGGTGTAATTCTCAGTATCTGTTCTTATTCTGTATGTATGGACTCTGCACAGTACTACTTCTCTTGTCCTGTATGTCGGGTGTAATTCTCAGTATCTGTCCTTATTCTGTATGTATGGACTCTGCACAGTACTACTTCTCCTGTCCTGTATGTCGGGTGTAATTCTCAGTATCTGTCCTTATTCTGTATGTATGGACTCTGCACAGTACTACTTCTCTTGTCCTGTATGTCGGGTGTAATTCTCGGTATCTGTTCTTATTCTGTATGTATGGACTCTGCACAGTACTACTTCTCTTGTCCTGTATGTCGGGTGTAATTCTCGGTATCTGTTCTTATTCTGTATGTATGGACTCTGCACAGTACTACTTCTCTTGTCCTGTATGTCGGGTGTAATTCTCGGTATCTCTTCTTATTCTGTATGTATGGACTCTGCACAGTACTACTTCTCCTGTCCTGTATGTCGGGTGTAATTCTCAGTATCTGTTCTTATTCTGTATGTATGGACTCTGCACAGTACTACTTCTCCTGTCCTGTATGTCGGGTGTAATTCTCGGTATCTGTTCTTATTCTGTATGTATGGACTCTGCACAGTACTACTTCTCTTGTCCTGTATGTCGGGTGTAATTCTCGGTATCTCTTCTTATTCTGTATGTATGGACTCTGCACAGTACTACTTCTCTTGTCCTGTATGTCGGGTGTAATTCTCGGTATCTGTTCTTATTCTGTATGTATGGACTCTGCACAGTACTACTTCTCTTGTCCTGTATGTCGGGTGTAATTCTCGGTATCTGTTCTTATTCTGTATGTATGGACTCTGCACAGTACTACTTCTCCTGTCCTGTATGTCGGGTGTAATTCTCGGTATCTCTTCTTATTCTGTATGTATGGACTCTGCACAGTACTACTTCTCTTGTCCTGTATGTCGGGTGTAATTCTCGGTATCTGTTCTTATTCTGTATGTATGGACTCTGCACAGTACTACTTCTCTTGTTCTGTATGTCGGGTGTAATTCTCGGTATCTCTTCTTATTCTGTATGTATGGACTCTGCACAGTACTACTTCTCTTGTCCTGTATGTCGGGTGTAATTCTCAGTATCTGTTCTTATTCTGTATGTATGGACTCTGCACAGTACTACTTCTCTTGTCCTGTATGTCGGGTGTAATTCTCAGTATCTGTTCTTATTCTGTATGTATGGACTCTGCACAGTACTACTTCTCCTGTCCTGTATGTCGGGTGTAATTCTCAGTATCTGTTCTTATTCTGTATGTATGGACTCTGCACAGTACTACTTCTCTTGTCCTGTATGTCGGGTGTAATTCTCGGTATCTGTTCTTATTCTGTATGTATGGACTCTGCACAGTACTACTTCTCTTGTCCTGTATGTCGGGTGTAATTCTCGGTATCTGTTCTTATTCTGTATGTATGGACTCTGCACAGTACTACTTCTCCTGTCCTGTATGTCGGGTGTAATTCTCGGTATCTCTTCTTATTCTGTATGTATGGACTCTGCACAGTACTACTTCTCCTGTCCTGTATGTCGGGTGTAATTCTCGGTATCTGTCCTTATTCTGTATGTATGGACTCTGCACAGTACTACTTCTCTTGTCCTGTATGTCGGGTGTAATTCTCGGTATCTGTTCTTATTCTGTATGTATGGACTCTGCACAGTACTACTTCTCTTGTCCTGTATGTCGGGTGTAATTCTCGGTATCTGTCCTTATTCTGTATGTATGGACTCTGCACAGTACTACTTCTCTTGTCCTGTATGTCGGGTGTAATTCTCAGTATCTGTTCTTATTCTGTATGTATGGACTCTGCACAGTACTACTTCTCTTGTCCTGTATGTCGGGTGTAATTCTCAGTATCTCTTCTTATTCTGTATGTATGGACTCTGCACAGTACTACTTCTCTTGTCCTGTATGTCGGGTGTAATTCTCGGTATCTGTTCTTATTCTGTATGTATGGACTCTGCACAGTACTACTTCTCCTGTCCTGTATGTCGGGTGTAATTCTCAGTATCTCTTCTTATTCTGTATGTATGGACTCTGCACAGTACTACTTCTCTTGTCCTGTATGTCGGGTGTAATTCTCAGTATCTGTTCTTATTCTGTATGTATGGACTCTGCACAGTACTACTTCTCTTGTCCTGTATGTCGGGTGTAATTCTCGGTATCTGTTCTTATTCTGTATGTATGGACTCTGCACAGTACTACTTCTCTTGTCCTGTATGTCGGGTGTAATTCTCGGTATCTGTTCTTATTCTGTATGTATGGACTCTGCACAGTACTACTTCTCTTGTCCTGTATGTCGGGTGTAATTCTCGGTATCTCTTCTTATTCTGTATGTATGGACTCTGCACAGTACTACTTCTCTTGTCCTGTATGTCGGGTGTAATTCTCGGTATCTGTCCTTATTCTGTATGTATGGACTCTGCACAGTACTACTTCTCTTGTCCTGTATGTCGGGTGTAATTCTCGGTATCTCTTCTTATTCTGTATGTATGGACTCTGCACAGTACTACTTCTCCTGTCCTGTATGTCGGGTGTAATTCTCAGTATCTCTTCTTATTCTGTATGTATGGATTCTGCACAGTACTACTTCTCCTGTCCTGTATGTCGGGTGTAATTCTCGGTATCTGTTCTTATTCTGTATGTATGGACTCTGCACAGTACTACTTCTCTTGTCCTGTATGTCGGGTGTAATTCTCAGTATCTCTTCTTATTCTGTATGTATGGACTCTGCACAGTACTACTTCTCCTGTCCTGTATGTCGGGTGTAATTCTCGGTATCTCTTCTTATTCTGTATGTATGGACTCTGCACAGTACTACTTCTCTTGTCCTGTATGTCGGGTGTAATTCTCGGTATCTCTTCTTATTCTGTATGTATGGACTCTGCACAGTACTACTTCTCTTGTCCTGTATGTCGGGTGTAATTCTCGGTATCTCTTCTTATTCTGTATGTATGGATTCTGCACAGTACTACTTCTCCTGTCCTGTATGTCGGGTGTAATTCTCAGTATCTCTTCTTATTCTGTATGTATGGATTCTGCACAGTACTACTTCTCTTGTCCTGTATGTCGGGTGTAATTCTCGGTATCTGTTCTTATTCTGTATGTATGGACTCTGCACAGTACTACTTCTCTTGTCCTGTATGTCGGGTGTAATTCTCGGTATCTCTTCTTATTCTGTATGTATGGACTCTGCACAGTACTACTTCTCTTGTCCTGTATGTCGGGTGTAATTCTCGGTATCTGTTCTCATTCTGTATGTATGGACTCTGCACAGTACTACTTCTCTTGTCCTGTATGTCGGGTGTAATTCTCGGTATCTGTTCTTATTCTGTATGTATGGACTCAGCACAGTACTACTTCTCTTGTCCTGTATGTCGGGTGTAATTCTCGGTATCTGTTCTTATTCTGTATGTATGGACTCAGCACAGTACTACTTCTCTTGTCCTGTATGTCGGGTGTAATTCTCAGTATCTCTTCTTATTCTGTATGTATGGACTCTGCACAGTACTACTTCTCTTGTCCTGTATGTCGGGTGTAATTCTCAGTATCTGTTCTTATTCTGTATGTATGGACTCTGCACAGTACTACTTCTCTTGTCCTGTATGTCGGGTGTAATTCTCGGTATCTCTTCTTATTCTGTATGTATGGATTCTGCACAGTACTACTTCTCCTGTCCTGTATGTCGGGTGTAATTCTCGGTATCTCTTCTTATTCTGTATGTATGGACTCTGCACAGTACTACTTCTCCTGTCCTGTATGTCGGGTGTAATTCTCGGTATCTGTTCTTATTCTGTATGTATGGACTCTGCACAGTACTACTTCTCTTGTCCTGTATGTCGGGTGTAATTCTCGGTATCTCTTCTTATTCTGTATGTATGGACTCTGCACAGTACTACTTCTCTTGTCCTGTATGTCGGGTGTAATTCTCGGTATCTGTCCTTATTCTGTATGTATGGACTCTGCACAGTACTACTTCTCTTGTCCTGTATGTCGGGTGTAATTCTCAGTATCTCTTCTTATTCTGTATGTATGGACTCTGCACAGTACTACTTCTCTTGTCCTGTATGTCGGGTGTAATTCTCGGTATCTCTTCTTATTCTGTATGTATGGACTCTGCACAGTACTACTTCTCTTGTCCTGTATGTCGGGTGTAATTCTCAGTATCTCTTCTTATTCTGTATGTATGGACTCTGCACAGTACTACTTCTCCTGTCCTGTATGTCGGGTGTAATTCTCGGTATCTCTTCTTATTCTGTATGTATGGACTCTGCACAGTACTACTTCTCTTGTCCTGTATGTCGGGTGTAATTCTCAGTATCTGTTCTTATTCTGTATGTATGGACTCTGCACAGTACTACTTCTCTTGTCCTGTATGTCGGGTGTAATTCTCAGTATCTCTTCTTATTCTGTATGTATGGACTCTGCACAGTACTACTTCTCTTGTCCTGTATGTCGGGTGTAATTCTCGGTATCTCTTCTTATTCTGTATGTATGGACTCTGCACAGTACTACTTCTCCTGTCCTGTATGTCGGGTGTAATTCTCGGTATCTCTTCTTATTCTGTATGTATGGACTCTGCACAGTACTACTTCTCCTGTCCTGTATGTCGGGTGTAATTCTCGGTATCTCTTCTTATTCTGTATGTATGGACTCTGCACAGTACTACTTCTCTTGTCCTGTATGTCGGGTGTAATTCTCGGTATCTCTTCTTATTCTGTATGTATGGACTCTGCACAGTACTACTTCTCTTGTCCTGTATGTCGGGTGTAATTCTCAGTATCTCTCCTTATTCTGTATGTATGGACTCTGCACAGTACTACTTCTCTTGTCCTGTATGTCGGGTGTAATTCTCAGTATCTGTTCTTATTCTGTATGTATGGACTCTGCACAGTACTACTTCTCCTGTCCTGTATGTCGGGTGTAATTCTCAGTATCTGTTCTTATTCTGTATGTATGGACTCTGCACAGTACCACTTCTCTTGTCCTGTATGTCGGGTGTAATTCTCGGTATCTCTTCTTATTCTGTATGTATGGACTCTGCACAGTACTACTTCTCTTGTCCTGTATGTCGGGTGTAATTCTCGGTATCTGTTCTTATTCTGTATGTATGGACTCTGCACAGTACCACTTCTCTTGTCCTGTATGTCGGGTGTAATTCTCGGTATCTCTTCTTATTCTGTATGTATGGACTCTGCACAGTACTACTTCTCTTGTCCTGTATGTCGGGTGTAATTCTCAGTATCTCTTCTTATTCTGTATGTATGGACTCTGCACAGTACTACTTCTCTTGTCCTGTATGTCGGGTGTAATTCTCAGTATCTCTTCTTATTCTGTATGTATGGACTCTGCACAGTACTACTTCTCCTGTCCTGTATGTCGGGTGTAATTCTCGGTATCTCTTCTTATTCTGTATGTATGGACTCTGCACAGTACTACTTCTCTTGTCCTGTATGTCGGGTGTAATTCTCGGTATCTGTTCTTATTCTGTATGTATGGACTCTGCACAGTACTACTTCTCTTGTCCTGTATGTCGGGTGTAATTCTCGGTATCTGTTCTTATTCTGTATGTATGGACTCTGCACAGTACTACTTCTCCTGTCCTGTATGTCGGGTGTAATTCTCGGTATCTCTTCTTATTCTGTATGTATGGACTCTGCACAGTACTACTTCTCTTGTCCTGTATGTCGGGTGTAATTCTCGGTATCTCTTCTTATTCTGTATGTATGGACTCTGCACAGTACTACTTCTCCTGTCCTGTATGTCGGATGTAATTCTCGGTATCTCTTCTTATTCTGTATGTATGGACTCTGCACAGTACTACTTCTCTTGTCCTGTATGTCGGGTGTAATTCTCGGTATCTGTTCTTATTCTGTATGTATGGACTCTGCACAGTACTACTTCTCTTGTCCTGTATGTCGGGTGTAATTCTCAGTATCTGTCCTTATTATGTATGTATGGACTCTGCACAGTACTACTTCTCTTGTCCTGTATGTCGGGTGTAATTCTCAGTATCTGTTCCTATTCTGTATGTATGGACTCTGCACAGTACTACTTCTCCTGTCCTGTATGTCGGGTGTAATTCTCGGTATCTCTTCTTATTCTGTATGTATGGACTCTGCACAGTACTACTTCTCTTGTCCTGTATGTCGGGTGTAATTCTCGGTATCTCTTCTTATTCTGTATGTATGGACTCTGCACAGTACTACTTCTCTTGTCCTGTATGTCGGGTGTAATTCTCAGTATCTCTTCTTATTCTGTATGTATGGACTCTGCACAGTACTACTTCTCTTGTCCTGTATGTCGGGTGTAATTCTCGGTATCTGTTCTTATTCTGTATGTATGGACTCTGCACAGTACTACTTCTCTTGTCCTGTATGTCGGGTGTAATTCTCGGTATCTCTTCTTATTCTGTATGTATGGACTCTGCACAGTACTACTTCTCCTGTCCTGTATGTCGGGTGTAATTCTCGGTATCTGTTCTTATTCTGTATGTATGGACTCTGCCCAGTACTACTTCTCTTGTCCTGTATGTCGGGTGTAATTCTCAGTATCTCTTCTTATTCTGTATGTATGGACTCTGCACAGTACTACTTCTCTTGTCCTGTATGTCGGGTGTAATTCTCGGTATCTGTTCTTATTCTGTATGTATGGACTCAGCACAGTACTACTTCTCTTGTCCTGTATGTCGGGTGTAATTCTCGGTATCTGTTCTTATTCTGTATGTATGGACTCTGCACAGTACTACTTCTCTTGTCCTGTATGTCGGGTGTAATTCTCGGTATCTCTTCTTATTCTGTATGTATGGACTCTGCACAGTACTACTTCTCCTGTCCTGTATGTCGGGTGTAATTCTCAGTATCTCTTCTTATTCTGTATGTATGGACTCTGCACAGTACTACTTCTCTTGTCCTGTATGTCGGGTGTAATTCTCGGTATCTGTTCTTATTCTGTATGTATGGACTCAGCACAGTACTACTTCTCTTGTCCTGTATGTCGGGTGTAATTCTCGGTATCTGTTCTTATTCTGTATGTATGGACTCTGCACAGTACTACTTCTCTTGTCCTGTATGTCGGGTGTAATTCTCGGTATCTCTTCTTATTCTGTATGTATGGACTCTGCACAGTACTACTTCTCTTGTCCTGTATGTCGGGTGTAATTCTCAGTATCTCTTCTTATTCTGTATGTATGGACTCTGCACAGTACTACTTCTCTATAATTCTCGGTATCTGTTCTTATTCTGTATGTATGGACTCTGCACAGTACTACTTCTCTTGTCCTGTATGTCGGGTGTAATTCTCGGTATCTGTTCTTATTCTGTATGTATGGACTCAGCACAGTACTACTTCTCTTGTCCTGTATGTCGGGTGTAATTCTCGGTATCTGTTCTTATTCTGTATGTATGGACTCTGCACAGTACTACTTCTCTTGTCCTGTATGTCGGGTGTAATTCTCGGTATCTGTTCTTATTCTGTATGTATGGACTCTGCACAGTACTACTTCTCTTGTCCTGTATGTCGGGTGTAATTCTCAGTATCTCTTCTTATTCTGTATGTATGGACTCTGCACAGTACTACGTCTCTTGTCCTGTATGTCGGGTGTAATTCTCAGTATCTCTTCTTATTCTGTATGTATGGACTCAGCACAGTACTACTTCTCTTGTCCTGTATGTCGGGTGTAATTCTCAGTATCTCTTCTTATTCTGTATGTATGGACTCTGCACAGTACTACTTCTCTTGTCCTGTATGTCGGGTGTAATTCTCAGTATCTGTTCTTATTCTGTATGTATGGACTCTGCACAGTACTACTTCTCTTGTCCTGTATGTCGGGTGTAATTCTCTGTATCTGTTCTTATTCTGTATGTATGGACTCAGCACAGTACTACTTCTCTTGTCCTGTATGTCGGGTGTAATTCTCGGTATCTGTTCTTATTCTGTATGTATGGACTCAGCACAGTACTACTTCTCCTGTCCTGTATGTCGGGTGTAATTCTCGGTATCTGTTCTTATTCTGTATGTATGGACTCTGCACAGTACTACTTCTCTTGTCCTGTATGTCGGGTGTAATTCTCAGTATCTCTTCTTATTCTGTATGTATGGACTCTGCACAGTACTACTTCTCTTGTCCTGTATGTCGGGTGTAATTCTCGGTATCTGTCCTTATTCTGTATGTATGGACTCTGCACAGTACTACTTCTCTTGTCCTGTATGTCGGGTGTAATTCTCGGTATCTGTCCTTATTCTGTATGTATGGACTCTGCACAGTACTACTTCTCTTGTCCTGTATGTCGGGTGTAATTCTCGGTATCTCTTCTTATTCTGTATGTATGGACTCTGCACAGTACTACTTCTCTTGTCCTGTATGTCGGGTGTAATTCTCGGTATCTGTTCTTATTCTGTATGTATGGACTCTGCACAGTACTACTTCTCTTGTCCTGTATGTCGGGTGTAATTCTCGGTATCTCTTCTTATTCTGTATGTATGGACTCTGCACAGTACTACTTCTCTTGTCCTGTATGTCGGGTGTAATTCTCAGTATCTCTTCTTATTCTGTATGTATGGACTCTGCACAGTACTACTTCTCTTGTCCTGTATGTCGGGTGTAATTCTCGGTATCTGTTCTTATTCTGTATGTATGGACTCTGCACAGTACTACTTCTCTTGTCCTGTATGTCGGGTGTAATTCTCGGTATCTGTTCTTATTCTGTATGTATGGACTCTGCACAGTACTACTTCTCTTGTCCTGTATGTCGGGTGTAATTCTCAGTATCTGTTCTTATTCTGTATGTATGGACTCTGCACAGTACTACTTCTCTTGTCCTGTATGTCGGGTGTAATTCTCGGTATCTCTTCTTATTCTGTATGTATGGACTCTGCACAGTACTACTTCTCCTGTCCTGTATGTCGGGTGTAATTCTCGGTATCTGTTCTTATTCTGTATGTATGGACTCTGCACAGTACTACTTCTCTTGTCCTGTATGTCGGGTGTAATTCTCAGTATCTGTTCTTATTCTGTATGTATGGACTCTGCACAGTACTACTTCTCCTGTCCTGTATGTCGGGTGTAATTCTCAGTATCTGTCCTTATTCTGTATGTATGGACTCTGCACAGTACTACTTCTCTTGTCCTGTATGTCGGGTGTAATTCTCGGTATCTCTTCTTATTCTGTATGTATGGACTCTGCACAGTACTACTTCTCCTGTCCTGTATGTCGGGTGTAATTCTCGGTATCTGTTCTTATTCTGTATGTATGGACTCTGCACAGTACTACTTCTCCTGTCCTGTATGTCGGGTGTAATTCTCAGTATCTGTCCTTATTCTGTATGTATGGACTCTGCACAGTACTACTTCTCCTGTCCTGTATGTCGGGTGTAATTCTCAGTATCTGTTCTTATTCTGTATGTATGGACTCTGCACAGTACTACTTCTCTTGTCCTGTATGTCGGGTGTAATTCTCGGTATCTGTTCTTATTCTGTATGTATGGACTCTGCACAGTACTACTTCTCCTGTCCTGTATGTCGGGTGTAATTCTCAGTATCTGTTCTTATTCTGTATGTATGGACTCTGCACAGTACTACTTCTCTTGTCCTGTATGTCGGGTGTAATTCTCGGTATCTGTTCTTATTCTGTATGTATGGACTCTGCACAGTACTACTTCTCTTGTCCTGTATGTCGGGTGTAATTCTCGGTATCTGTCCTTATTCTGTATGTATGGACTCTGCACAGTACTACTTCTCCTGTCCTGTATGTCGGGTGTAATTCTCGGTATCTGTTCTTATTCTGTATGTATGGACTCTGCACAGTACTACTTCTCTTGTCCTGTATGTCGGGTGTAATTCTCGGTATCTCTTCTTATTCTGTATGTATGGACTCTGCACAGTACTACTTCTCCTGTCCTGTATGTCGGGTGTAATTCTCGGTATCTCTTCTTATTCTGTATGTATGGACTCTGCACAGTACTACTTCTCTTGTCCTGTATGTCGGGTGTAATTCTCAGTATCTGTTCTTATTCTGTATGTATGGACTCTGCACAGTACTACTTCTCCTGTCCTGTATGTCGGGTGTAATTCTCAGTATCTGTCCTTATTCTGTATGTATGGACTCTGCACAGTACTACTTCTCTTGTCCTGTATGTCGGGTGTAATTCTCGGTATCTGTTCTTATTCTGTATGTATAGACTCTGCACAGTACTACTTCTCTTGTCCTGTATGTCGGGTGTAATTCTCGGTATCTGTTCTTATTCTGTATGTATGGACTCTGCACAGTACTACTTCTCTTGTCCTGTATGTCGGGTGTAATTCTCGGTATCTCTTCTTATTCTGTATGTATGGACTCTGCACAGTACTACTTCTCCTGTCCTGTATGTCGGGTGTAATTCTCGGTATCTGTTCTTATTCTGTATGTATGGACTCTGCACAGTACTACTTCTCTTGTCCTGTATGTCGGGTGTAATTCTCGGTATCTGGTCTTATTCTGTATGTATGGACTCTGCACAGTACTACTTCTCTTGTCCTGTATGTCGGGTGTAATTCTCGGTATCTGTTCTTATTCTGTATGTATGGACTCAGCACAGTACTACTTCTCTTGTCCTGTATGTCGGGTGTAATTCTCGGTATCTGTTCTTATTCTGTATGTATGGACTCAGCACAGTACTACTTCTCCTGTCCTGTATGTCGGGTGTAATTCTCGGTATCTGTTCTTATTCTGTATGTATGGACTCTGCACAGTACTACTTCTCTTGTCCTGTATGTCGGGTGTAATTCTCAGTATCTCTTCTTATTCTGTATGTATGGACTCTGCACAGTACTACTTCTCTTGTCCTGTATGTCGGGTGTAATTCTCGGTATCTGTCCTTATTCTGTATGTATGGACTCTGCACAGTACTACTTCTCTTGTCCTGTATGTCGGGTGTAATTCTCGGTATCTGTCCTTATTCTGTATGTATGGACTCTGCACAGTACTACTTCTCTTGTCCTGTATGTCGGGTGTAATTCTCGGTATCTCTTCTTATTCTGTATGTATGGACTCTGCACAGTACTACTTCTCTTGTCCTGTATGTCGGGTGTAATTCTCGGTATCTGTTCTTATTCTGTATGTATGGACTCTGCACAGTACCACTTCTCTTGTCCTGTATGTCGGGTGTAATTCTCGGTATCTGTTCTTATTCTGTATGTATAGACTCTGCACAGTACTACTTCTCTTGTCCTGTATGTCGGGTGTAATTCTCGGTATCTGTTCTTATTCTGTATGTATGGACTCTGCACAGTACTACTTCTCTTGTCCTGTATGTCGGGTGTAATTCTCGGTATCTCTTCTTATTCTGTATGTATGGACTCTGCACAGTACTACTTCTCCTGTCCTGTATGTCGGGTGTAATTCTCGGTATCTGTTCTTATTCTGTATGTATGGACTCTGCACAGTACTACTTCTCTTGTCCTGTATGTCGGGTGTAATTCTCGGTATCTGTTCTTATTCTGTATGTATGGACTCTGCACAGTACTACTTCTCCTGTCCTGTATGTCGGGTGTAATTCTCGGTATCTGTTCTTATTCTGTATGTATGGACTCTGCACAGTACTACTTCTCCTGTCCTGTATGTCGGGTGTAATTCTCAGTATCTCTTCTTATTCTGTATGTATGGACTCTGCACAGTACTACTTCTCTTGTCCTGTATGTCGGGTGTAATTCTCGGTATCTCTTCTTATTCTGTATGTATGGACTCTGCACAGTACTACTTCTCCTGTCCTGTATGCCGGGTGTAATTCTCAGTATCTGTTCTTATTCTGTATGTATAGACTCTGCACAGTACTACTTCTCCTGTCCTGTATGTCGGGTGTAATTCTCAGTATCTCTTCTTATTCTGTATGTATGGATTCTGCACAGTACTACTTCTCTTGTCCTGTATGTCGGGTGTAATTCTCGGTATCTGTTCTTATTCTGTATGTATGGACTCTGCACAGTACTACTTCTCCTGTCCTGTATGTCGGGTGTAATTCTCGGTATCTGTTCTTATTCTGTATGTATGGACTCTGCACAGTACTACTTCTCTTGTCCTGTATGTCGGGTGTAATTCTCGGTATCTCTTCTTATTCTGTATGTATGGACTCTGCACAGTACTACTTCTCTTGTCCTGTATGTCGGGTGTAATTCTCGGTATCTCTTCTTATTCTGTATGTATGGACTCTGCACAGTACTACTTCTCTTGTCCTGTATGTCGGGTGTAATTCTCAGTATCTCTTCTTATTCTGTATGTATGGACTCTGCACAGTACTACTTCTCCTGTCCTGTATGTCGGGTGTAATTCTCGGTATCTGTTCTTATTCTGTATGTATGGACTCTGCACAGTACTACTTCTCTTGTCCTGTATGTCGGGTGTAATTCTCGGTATCTCTTCTTATTCTGTATGTATGGACTCTGCACAGTACTACTTCTCTTGTCCTGTATGTCGGGTGTAATTCTCGGTATCTCTTCTTATTCTGTATGTATGGACTCTGCACAGTACTACTTCTCTTGTCCTGTATGTCGGGTGTAATTCTCGGTATCTGTTCTTATTCTGTATGTATGGACTCTGCACAGTACTACTTCTCTTGTCCTGTATGTCGGGTGTAATTCTCAGTATCTGTCCTTATTCTGTATGTATGGACTCTGCACAGTACTACTTCTCTTGTCCTGTATGTCGGGTGTAATTCTCGGTATCTGTCCTTATTCTGTATGTATGGACTCTGCACAGTACTACTTCTCTTGTCCTGTATGTCGGGTGTAATTCTCGGTATCTCTCCTTATTCTGTATGTATGGACTCTGCACAGTACCACTTCTCTTGTCCTGTATGTCGGGTGTAATTCTCGGTATCTCTCCTTATTCTGTATGTATGGACTCTGCACAGTACTACTTCTCTTGTCCTGTATGTCGGGTGTAATTCTCAGTATCTCTCCTTATTCTGTATGTATGGACTCTGCACAGTACCACTTCTCTTGTCCTGTATGTCGGGTGTAATTCTCGGTATCTCTCCTTATTCTGTATGTATGGACTCTGCACAGTACTACTTCTCTTGTCCTGTATGTCGGGTGTAATTCTCAGTATCTCTTCTTATTCTGTATGTATGGACTCTGCACAGTACTACTTCTCTTGTCCTGTATGTCGGGTGTAATTCTCAGTATCTCTTCTTATTCTGTATGTATGGACTCTGCACAGTACTACTTCTCCTGTCCTGTATGTCGGGTGTAATTCTCGGTATCTGTTCTTATTCTGTATGTATGGACTCTGCACAGTACTACTTCTCCTGTCCTGTATGTCGGGTGTAATTCTCGGTATCTGTTCTTATTCTGTATGTATGGACTCTGCACAGTACTACTTCTCTTGTCCTGTATGTCGGGTGTAATTCTCGGTATCTGTTCTTATTCTGTATGTATGGACTCTGCACAGTACTACTTCTCCTGTCCTGTATGTCGGGTGTAATTCTCAGTATCTGTTCTTATTCTGTATGTATGGACTCTGCACAGTACTACTTCTCTTGTCCTGTATGTCGGGTGTAATTCTCGGTATCTCTTCTTATTCTGTATGTATGGACTCTGCACAGTACTACTTCTCTTGTCCTGTATGTCGGGTGTAATTCTCGGTATCTGTTCTTATTCTGTATGTATGGACTCTGCACAGTACTACTTCTCTTGTCCTGTATGTCGGGTGTAATTCTCAGTATCTCTTCTTATTCTGTATGTATGGACTCTGCACAGTACTACTTCTCTTGTCCTGTATGTCGGGTGTAATTCTCGGTATCTGTTCTTATTCTGTATGTATGGACTCTGCACAGTACTACTTCTCCTGTCCTGTATGTCGGGTGTAATTCTCGGTATCTCTTCTTATTCTGTATGTATGGACTCTGCACAGTACTACTTCTCTTGTCCTGTATGTCGGGTGTAATTCTCGGTATCTGTCCTTATTCTGTATGTATGGACTCTGCACAGTACTACTTCTCTTGTCCTGTATGTCGGGTGTAATTCTCGGTATCTGTTCTTATTCTGTATGTATGGATTCTGCACAGTACTACTTCTCTTGTCCTGTATGTCGGGTGTAATTCTCGGTATCTGTTCTTATTCTGTATGTATGGACTCTGCACAGTACTACTTCTCTTGTCCTGTATGTCGGGTGTAATTCTCGGTATCTGTTCTTATTCTGTATGTATGGACTCTGCACAGTACTACTTCTCCTGTCCTGTATGTCGGGTGTAATTCTCAGTATCTCTTCTTATTCTGTATGTATGGACTCTGCACAGTACTACTTCTCCTGTCCTGTATGTCGGGTGTAATTCTCAGTATCTCTTCTTATTCTGTATGTATGGACTCTGCACAGTACTACTTCTCTTGTCCTGTATGTCGGGTGTAATTCTCAGTATCTGTCCTTATTCTGTATGTATGGACTCTGCACAGTACTACTTCTCTTGTCCTGTATGTCGGGTGTAATTCTCAGTATCTCTTCTTATTCTGTATGTATGGACTCTGCACAGTACTACTTCTCTTGTCCTGTATGTCGGGTGTAATTCTCGGTATCTGTCCTTATTCTGTATGTATGGACTCTGCACAGTACTACTTCTCTTGTCCTGTATGTCGGGTGTAATTCTCAGTATCTGTCCTTATTCTGTATGTATGGACTCTGCACAGTACCACTTCTCTTGTCCTGTATGTCGGGTGTAATTCTCGGTATCTCTTCTTATTCTGTATGTATGGACTCTGCACAGTACTACTTCTCTTGTCCTGTATGTCGGGTATAATTCTCGGTATCTCTCCTTATTCTGTATGTATGGACTCTGCACAGTACCACTTCTCTTGTCCTGTATGTCGGGTGTAATTCTCGGTATCTCTTCTTATTCTGTATGTATGGACTCTGCACAGTACTACTTCTCTTGTCCTGTATGTCGGGTGTAATTCTCAGTATCTGTTCTTATTCTGTATGTATGGACTCTGCACAGTACTACTTCTCTTGTCCTGTATGTCGGGTGTAATTCTCGGTATCTCTTCTTATTCTGTATGTATGGACTCTGCATAGTACTACTTCTCATGTCCTGTATGTCGGGTGTAATTCTCAGTATCTGTTCTTATTCTGTATGTATGGACTCTGCACAGTACTACTTCTCTTGTCCTGTATGTCGGGTGTAATTCTCAGTATCTGTTCTTATTCTGTATGTATGGACTCTGCACAGTACTACTTCTCTTGTCCTGTATGTCGGGTGTAATTCTCAGTATCTGTTCTTATTCTGTATGTATGGACTCTGCACAGTACTACTTCTCTTGTCCTGTATGTCGGGTGTAATTCTCAGTATCTGTTCTTATTCTGTATGTATGGACTCTGCACAGTACTACTTCTCCTGTCCTGTATGTCGGGTGTAATTCTCGGTATCTGTTCTTATTCTGTATGTATGGACTCTGCACAGTACTACTTCTCCTGTCCTGTATGTCGGGTGTAATTCTCGGTATCTGTTCTTATTCTGTATGTATGGACTCTGCACAGTACTACTTCTCCTGTCCTGTATGTCGGGTGTAATTCTCGGTATCTGTTCTTATTCTGTATGTATGGACTCTGCACAGTACTACTTCTCTTGTCCTGTATGTCGGGTGTAATTCTCAGTATCTCTTCTTATTCTGTATGTATGGACTCTGCACAGTACTACTTCTCTTGTCCTGTATGTCGGGTGTAATTCTCAGTATCTCTTCTTATTCTGTATGTATGGACTCTGCACAGTACTACTTCTCTTGTCCTGTATGTCGGGTGTAATTCTCAGTATCTGTTCTTATTCTGTATGTATGGATTCTGCACAGTACTACTTCTCTTGTCCTGTATGTCGGGTGTAATTCTCAGTATCTCTTCTTATTCTGTATGTATGGACTCTGCACAGTACTACTTCTCTTGTCCTGTATGTCGGGTGTAATTCTCAGTATCTGTTCTTATTCTGTATGTATGGACTCTGCACAGTACTACTTCTCTTGTCCTGTATGTCGGGTGTAATTCTCGGTATCTCTTCTTATTCTGTATGTATGGACTCTGCACAGTACTACTTCTCTTGTCCTGTATGTCGGGTGTAATTCTCAGTATCTCTTCTTATTCTGTATGTATGGACTCTGCACAGTACTACTTCTCCTGTCCTGTATGTCGGGTGTAATTCTCAGTATCTCTTCTTATTCTGTATGTATGGACTCTGCACAGTACTACTTCTCCTGTCCTGTATGTCGGGTGTAATTCTCAGTATCTCTTCTTATTCTGTATGTATGGACTCTGCACAGTACTACTTCTCCTGTCCTGTATGTCGGGTGTAATTCTCAGTATCTCTCCTTATTCTGTATGTATGGACTCTGCACAGTACTACTTCTCTTGTCCTGTATGTCGGGTGTAATTCTCGGTATCTCTTCTTATTCTGTATGTATGGACTCTGCACAGTACTACTTCTCTTGTCCTGTATGTCGGGTGTAATTCTCGGTATCTGTTCTTATTCTGTATGTATGGACTCTGCACAGTACTACTTCTCTTGTCCTGTATGTCGGGTGTAATTCTCGGTATCTGTTCTTATTCTGTATGTATGGACTCTGCACAGTACTACTTCTCTTGTCCTGTATGTCGGGTGTAATTCTCAGTATCTGTTCTTATTCTGTATGTATGGACTCTGCACAGTACTACTTCTCCTGTCCTGTATGTCGGGTGTAATTCTCGGTATCTCTTCTTATTCTGTATGTATGGACTCTGCACAGTACTACTTCTCTTGTCCTGTATGTCGGGTGTAATTCTCGGTATCTCTCCTTATTCTGTATGTATGGACTCTGCACAGTACCACTTCTCTTGTCCTGTATGTCGGGTGTAATTCTCGGTATCTGTTCTTATTCTGTATGTATGGACTCTGCACAGTACTACTTCTCTTGTCCTGTATGTCGGGTGTAATTCTCAGTATCTGTTCTTATTCTGTATGTATGGACTCTGCACAGTACTACTTCTCCTGTCCTGTATGTCGGGTGTAATTCTCGGTATCTCTTCTTATTCTGTATGTATGGACTCTGCACAGTACTACTTCTCCTGTCCTGTATGTCGGGTGTAATTCTCGGTATCTGTCCTTATTCTGTATGTATGGACTCTGCACAGTACTACTTCTCTTGTCCTGTATGTCGGGTGTAATTCTCAGTATCTCTTCTTATTCTGTATGTATGGACTCTGCACAGTACTACTTCTCCTGTCCTGTATGTCGGGTGTAATTCTCGGTATCTGTTCTTATTCTGTATGTATGGACTCTGCACAGTACTACTTCTCTTGTCCTGTATGTCGGGTGTAATTCTCGGTATCTGTTCTTATTCTGTATGTATGGACTCTGCACAGTACTACTTCTCTTGTCCTGTATGTCGGGTGTAATTCTCAGTATCTGTTCTTATTCTGTATGTATGGACTCTGCACAGTACTACTTCTCTTGTCCTGTATGTCGGGTGTAATTCTCGGTATCTCTCCTTATTCTGTATGTATGGACTCTGCACAGTACTACTTCTCTTGTCCTGTATGTCGGGTGTAATTCTCAGTATCTCTTCTTATTCTGTATGTATGGACTCTGCACAGTACTACTTCTCTTGTCCTGTATGTCGGGTGTAATTCTCAGTATCTCTTCTTATTCTGTATGTATGGACTCTGCACAGTACTACTTCTCTTGTCCTGTATGTCGGGTGTAATTCTCGGTATCTCTTCTTATTCTGTATGTATGGACTCTGCACAGTTCTACTTCTCTTGTCCTGTATGTCGGGTGTAATTCTCGGTATCTGTTCTTATTCTGTATGTATGGACTCTGCACAGTACTACTTCTCTTGTCCTGTATGTCGGGTGTAATTCTCGGTATCTCTCCTTATTCTGTATGTATGGACTCTGCACAGTACTACTTCTCTTGTCCTGTATGTCGGGTGTAATTCTCAGTATCTCTTCTTATTCTGTATGTATGGACTCTGCACAGTACTACTTCTCTTGTCCTGTATGTCGGGTGTAATTCTCAGTATCTCTTCTTATTCTGTATGTATGGACTCTGCACAGTACTACTTCTCTTGTCCTGTATGTCGGGTGTAATTCTCGGTATCTCTTCTTATTCTGTATGTATGGACTCTGCACAGTTCTACTTCTCTTGTCCTGTATGTCGGGTGTAATTCTCGGTATCTCTTCTTATTCTGTATGTATGGACTCTGCACAGTTCTACTTCTCTTGTCCTGTATGTCGGGTGTAATTCTCGGTATCTGTTCTTATTCTGTATGTATGGACTCTGCACAGTACTACTTCTCTTGTCCTGTATGTCGGGTGTAATTCTCGGTATCTGTCCTTATTCTGTATGTATGGACTCTGCACAGTACTACTTCTCTTGTCCTGTATGTCGGGTGTAATTCTCGGTATCTGTTCTTATTCTGTATGTATGGACTCTGCACAGTACTACTTCTCCTGTCCTGTATGTCGGGTGTAATTCTCAGTATCTGTTCTTATTCTGTATGTATGGACTCTGCCCAGTACTACTTCTCCTGTCCTGTATGTCGGGTGTAATTCTCAGTATCTGTTCTTATTCTGTATGTATGGACTCTGCACAGTACTACTTCTCTTGTCCTGTATGTCGGGTGTAATTCTCGGTATCTGTTCTTATTCTGTATGTATGGACTCTGCACAGTACTACTTCTCTTGTCCTGTATGTCGGGTGTAATTCTCGGTATCTGTTCTTATTCTGTATGTATGGACTCTGCACAGTACTACTTCTCTTGTCCTGTATGTCGGGTGTAATTCTCGGTATCTGTTCTTATTCTGTATGTATGGACTCTGCACAGTACTACTTCTCCTGTCCTGTATGTCGGGTGTAATTCTCAGTATCTCTTCTTATTCTGTATGTATGGACTCTGCACAGTACTACTTCTCCTGTCCTGTATGTCGGGTATAATTCTCGGTATCTGTTCTTATTCTGTATGTATGGACTCTGCACAGTACTACTTCTCTTGTCCTGTATGTCGGGTGTAATTCTCGGTATCTGTTCTTATTCTGTATGTATGGACTCTGCACAGTACTACTTCTCTTGTCCTGTATGTCGGGTGTAATTCTCAGTATCTCTTCTTATTCTGTATGTATGGACTCTGCACAGTACTACTTCTCCTGTCCTGTATGTCGGGTGTAATTCTCAGTATCTCTTCTTATTCTGTATGTATGGACTCTGCACAGTACTACTTCTCTTGTCCTGTATGTCGGGTGTAATTCTCAGTATCTGTCCTTATTCTGTATGTATGGACTCTGCACAGTACCACTTCTCCTGTCCTGTATGTCGGGTGTAATTCTCAGTATCTCTTCTTATTCTGTATGTATGGACTCTGCACAGTACTACTTCTCTTGTCCTGTATGTCGGGTGTAATTCTCAGTATCTGTTCTTATTCTGTATGTATGGACTCTGCACAGTACTACTTCTCTTGTCCTGTATGTCGGGTGTAATTCTCAGTATCTGTTCCTATTCTGTATGTATGGACTCTGCACAGTACTACTTCTCTTGTCCTGTATGTCGGGTGTAATTCTCAGTATCTCTTCTTATTCTGTATGTATGGACTCTGCACAGTACTACTTCTCTTGTCCTGTATGTCGGGTGTAATTCTCAGTATCTGTCCTTATTCTGTATGTATGGACTCTGCACAGTACTACTTCTCTTGTCCTGTATGTCGGGTGTAATTCTCGGTATCTGTTCTTATTCTGTATGTATGGACTCTGCACAGTACTACTTCTCTTGTCCTGTATGTCGGGTGTAATTCTCGGTATCTGTTCTTATTCTGTATGTATGGACTCTGCACAGTACTACTTCTCTTGTCCTGTATGTCGGGTGTAATTCTCGGTATCTGTTCTTATTCTGTATGTATGGACTCTGCACAGTACTACTTCTCTTGTCCTGTATGTCGGGTGTAATTCTCGGTATCTGTCCTTATTCTGTATGTATGGACTCTGCACAGTACTACTTCTCCTGTCCTGTATGTCGGGTGTAATTCTCGGTATCTCTTCTTATTCTGTATGTATGGACTCTGCACAGTACCACTTCTCCTGTCCTGTATGTCGGGTGTAATTCTCGGTATCTCTTCTTATTCTGTATGTATGGACTCTGCACAGTACTACTTCTCTTGTCCTGTATGTCGGGTGTAATTCTCGGTATCTCTTCTTATTCTGTATGTATGGACTCTGCACAGTACCACTTCTCCTGTCCTGTATGTCGGGTGTAATTCTCGGTATCTCTTCTTATTCTGTATGTATGGACTCTGCACAGTACCACTTCTCCTGTCCTGTATGTCGGGTGTAATTCTCGGTATCTCTTCTTATTCTGTATGTATGGACTCTGCACAGTACTACTTCTCTTGTCCTGTATGTCGGGTGTAATTCTCGGTATCTCTTCTTATTCTGTATGTATGGACTCTGCACAGTACTACTTCTCCTGTCCTGTATGTCGGGTGTAATTCTCGGTATCTCTTCTTATTCTGTATGTATGGACTCTGCACAGTACCACTTCTCCTGTCCTGTATGTCGGGTGTAATTCTCGGTATCTCTTCTTATTCTGTATGTATGGACTCTGCACAGTACTACTTCTCTTGTCCTGTATGTCGGGTGTAATTCTCAGTATCTCTTCTTATTCTGTATGTATGGACTCTGCACAGTACTACTTCTCTTGTCCTGTATGTCGGGTGTAATTCTCAGTATCTCTTCTTATTCTGTATGTATGGACTCTGCACAGTACTACTTCTCTTGTCCTGTATGTCGGGTGTAATTCTCGGTATCTGTTCTTATTCTGTATGTATGGACTCTGCACAGTACTACTTCTCTTGTCCTGTATGTCGGGTGTAATTCTCGGTATCTGTTCTTATTCTGTATGTATGGACTCTGCACAGTACTACTTCTCCTGTCCTGTATGTCGGGTGTAATTCTCGGTATCTCTTCTTATTCTGTATGTATGGACTCTGCACAGTACTACTTCTCTTGTCCTGTATGTCGGGTGTAATTCTCGGTATCTCTTCTTATTCTGTATGTATGGACTCTGCACAGTACTACTTCTCTTGTCCTGTATGTCGGGTGTAATTCTCAGTATCTGTTCTTATTCTGTATGTATGGACTCTGCACAGTACTACTTCTCTTGTCCTGTATGTCGGGTGTAATTCTCGGTATCTGTTCTTATTCTGTATGTATGGACTCTGCACAGTACTACTTCTCTTGTCCTGTATGTCGGGTGTAATTCTCGGTATCTGTTCTTATTCTGTATGTATGGACTCTGCACAGTACTACTTCTCCTGTCCTGTATGTCGGGTATAATTCTCGGTATCTGTTCTTATTCTGTATGTATGGACTCTGCACAGTACTACTTCTCTTGTCCTGTATGTCGGGTGTAATTCTCGGTATCTGTTCTTATTCTGTATGTATGGACTCTGCACAGTACTACTTCTCTTGTCCTGTATGTCGGGTGTAATTCTCGGTATCTGTTCTTATTCTGTATGTATGGACTCTGCACAGTACTACTTCTCCTGTCCTGTATGTCGGGTGTAATTCTCGGTATCTCTTCTTATTCTGTATGTATGGACTCTGCACAGTACTACTTCTCTTGTCCTGTATGTCGGGTGTAATTCTCAGTATCTCTTCTTATTCTGTATGTATGGACTCTGCACAGTACTACTTCTCTTGTCCTGTATGTCGGGTGTAATTCTCAGTATCTCTTCTTATTCTGTATGTATGGACTCTGCACAGTACTACTTCTCTTGTCCTGTATGTCGGGTGTAATTCTCAGTATCTGTCCTTATTCTGTATGTATGGACTCTGCACAGTACTACTTCTCCTGTCCTGTATGTCGGGTGTAATTCTCGGTATCTGTTCTTATTCTGTATGTATGGACTCTGCACAGTACTACTTCTCTTGTCCTGTATGTCGGGTGTAATTCTCAGTATCTGTTCTTATTCTGTATGTATGGACTCTGAACAGTACCACTTCTCTTGTCCTGTATGTCGGGTGTAATTCTCAGTATCTGTTCTTATTCTGTATGTATGGACTCTGCACAGTACTACTTCTCCTGTCCTGTATGTCGGGTGTAATTCTCGGTATCTGTTCTTATTCTGTATGTATGGACTCTGCACAGTACTACTTCTCCTGTCCTGTATGTCGGGTGTAATTCTCGGTATCTGTCCTTATTCTGTATGTATGGACTCTGCACAGTACTACTTCTCTTGTCCTGTATGTCGGGTGTAATTCTCGGTATCTCTTCTTATTCTGTATGTATGGACTCTGCACAGTACTACTTCTCTTGTCCTGTATGTCGGGTGTAATTCTCGGTATCTGTCCTTATTC
This sequence comes from Rana muscosa, assembly GCA_029206835.1. NCBI lineage: Eukaryota > Metazoa > Chordata > Amphibia > Anura > Ranidae > Rana > Rana muscosa. The sequence goes on from CM055119.1 coordinate 217,332,885, forward strand.
TGTATGTATGGACTCTGCACAGTACTACTTCTCTTGTCCTGTATGTCGGGTGTAATTCTCGGTATCTGTTCTTATTCTGTATGTATGGACTCTGCACAGTACTACTTCTCCTGTCCTGTATGTCGGGTGTAATTCTCAGTATCTCTTCTTATTCTGTATGTATGGACTCTGCACAGTACTACTTCTCTTGTCCTGTATGTCGGGTGTAATTCTCAGTATCTGTTCTTATTCTGTATGTATGGACTCTGCACAGTACTACTTCTCTTGTCCTGTATGTCGGGTGTAATTCTCGGTATCTGTTCTTATTCTGTATGTATGGACTCTGCACAGTACTACTTCTCTTGTCCTGTATGTCGGGTGTAATTCTCGGTATCTCTTCTTATTCTGTATGTATGGACTCTGCACAGTACTACTTCTCTTGTCCTGTATGTCGGGTGTAATTCTCGGTATCTGTCCTTATTCTGTATGTATGGACTCTGCACAGTACTACTTCTCTTGTCCTGTATGTCGGGTGTAATTCTCGGTATCTCTTCTTATTCTGTATGTATGGACTCTGCACAGTACTACTTCTCTTGTCCTGTATGTCGGGTGTAATTCTCGGTATCTCTTCTTATTCTGTATGTATGGACTCTGCACAGTACTACTTCTCTTGTCCTGTATGTCGGGTGTAATTCTCTGTATCTGTTCTTATTCTGTATGTATGGACTCTGCACAGTACTACTTCTCTTGTCCTGTATGTCGGGTGTAATTCTCAGTATCTGTTCTTATTCTGTATGTATGGACTCTGCACAGTACTACTTCTCTTGTCCTGTATGTCGGGTGTAATTCTCGGTATCTCTTCTTATTCTGTATGTATGGACTCTGCACAGTACTACTTCTCCTGTCCTGTATGTCGGGTGTAATTCTCAGTATCTCTTCTTATTCTGTATGTATGGATTCTGCACAGTACTACTTCTCCTGTCCTGTATGTCGGGTGTAATTCTCGGTATCTGTTCTTATTCTGTATGTATGGACTCTGCACAGTACTACTTCTCTTGTCCTGTATGTCGGGTGTAATTCTCAGTATCTCTTCTTATTCTGTATGTATGGACTCTGCACAGTACTACTTCTCCTGTCCTGTATGTCGGGTGTAATTCTCGGTATCTCTTCTTATTCTGTATGTATGGACTCTGCACAGTACTACTTCTCTTGTCCTGTATGTCGGGTGTAATTCTCGGTATCTCTTCTTATTCTGTATGTATGGACTCTGCACAGTACTACTTCTCTTGTCCTGTATGTCGGGTGTAATTCTCGGTATCTCTTCTTATTCTGTATGTATGGATTCTGCACAGTACTACTTCTCCTGTCCTGTATGTCGGGTGTAATTCTCAGTATCTCTTCTTATTCTGTATGTATGGATTCTGCACAGTACTACTTCTCTTGTCCTGTATGTCGGGTGTAATTCTCGGTATCTGTTCTTATTCTGTATGTATGGACTCTGCACAGTACTACTTCTCTTGTCCTGTATGTCGGGTGTAATTCTCGGTATCTCTTCTTATTCTGTATGTATGGACTCTGCACAGTACTACTTCTCTTGTCCTGTATGTCGGGTGTAATTCTCAGTATCTGTTCTTATTCTGTATGTATGGACTCTGCACAGTACTACTTCTCTTGTCCTGTATGTCGGGTGTAATTCTCGGTATCTCTTCTTATTCTGTATGTATGGATTCTGCACAGTACTACTTCTCCTGTCCTGTATGTCGGGTGTAATTCTCGGTATCTCTTCTTATTCTGTATGTATGGACTCTGCACAGTACTACTTCTCCTGTCCTGTATGTCGGGTGTAATTCTCGGTATCTCTTCTTATTCTGTATGTATGGACTCTGCACAGTACTACTTCTCTTGTCCTGTATGTCGGGTGTAATTCTCAGTATCTCTTCTTATTCTGTATGTATGGACTCTGCACAGTACTACTTCTCTTGTCCTGTATGTCGGGTGTAATTCTCAGTATCTCTTCTTATTCTGTATGTATGGACTCTGCACAGTACTACTTCTCTTGTCCTGTATGTCGGGTGTAATTCTCGGTATCTCTTCTTATTCTGTATGTATGGACTCTGCACAGTACTACTTCTCTTGTCCTGTATGTCGGGTGTAATTCTCGGTATCTGTCCTTATTCTGTATGTATGGACTCTGCACAGTACTACTTCTCTTGTCCTGTATGTCGGGTGTAATTCTCAGTATCTCTTCTTATTCTGTATGTATGGACTCTGCACAGTACTACTTCTCTTGTCCTGTATGTCGGGTGTAATTCTCGGTATCTCTTCTTATTCTGTATGTATGGACTCTGCACAGTACTACTTCTCTTGTCCTGTATGTCGGGTGTAATTCTCAGTATCTCTTCTTATTCTGTATGTATGGACTCTGCACAGTACTACTTCTCCTGTCCTGTATGTCGGGTGTAATTCTCGGTATCTCTTCTTATTCTGTATGTATGGACTCTGCACAGTACTACTTCTCCTGTCCTGTATGTCGGGTGTAATTCTCGGTATCTCTTCTTATTCTGTATGTATGGACTCTGCACAGTACTACTTCTCTTGTCCTGTATGTCGGGTGTAATTCTCGGTATCTCTTCTTATTCTGTATGTATGGACTCTGCACAGTACTACTTCTCCTGTCCTGTATGTCGGATGTAATTCTCGGTATCTCTTCTTATTCTGTATGTATGGACTCTGCACAGTACTACTTCTCTTGTCCTGTATGTCGGGTGTAATTCTCGGTATCTGTTCTTATTCTGTATGTATGGACTCTGCACAGTACTACTTCTCTTGTCCTGTATGTCGGGTGTAATTCTCAGTATCTGTCCTTATTATGTATGTATGGACTCTGCACAGTACTACTTCTCTTGTCCTGTATGTCGGGTGTAATTCTCAGTATCTCTTCTTATTCTGTATGTATGGACTCTGCACAGTACTACTTCTCTTGTCCTGTATGTCGGGTGTAATTCTCGGTATCTGTTCCTATTCTGTATGTATGGACTCTGCACAGTACTACTTCTCCTGTCCTGTATGTCGGGTGTAATTCTCGGTATCTCTTCTTATTCTGTATGTATGGACTCTGCACAGTACTACTTCTCTTGTCCTGTATGTCGGGTGTAATTCTCGGTATCTCTTCTTATTCTGTATGTATGGACTCTGCACAGTACTACTTCTCTTGTCCTGTATGTCGGGTGTAATTCTCAGTATCTCTTCTTATTCTGTATGTATGGACTCTGCACAGTACTACTTCTCTTGTCCTGTATGTCGGGTGTAATTCTCGGTATCTGTTCTTATTCTGTATGTATGGACTCTGCACAGTACCACTTCTCTTGTCCTGTATGTCGGGTGTAATTCTCAGTATCTCTTCTTATTCTGTATGTATGGACTCTGCACAGTACTACTTCTCTTGTCCTGTATGTCGGGTGTAATTCTCGGTATCTCTTCTTATTCTGTATGTATGGACTCTGCACAGTACTACTTCTCTTGTCCTGTATGTCGGGTGTAATTCTCGGTATCTGTCCTTATTCTGTATGTATGGACTCTGCACAGTACTACTTCTCTTGTCCTGTATGTCGGGTGTAATTCTCGGTATCTCTTCTTATTCTGTATGTATGGACTCTGCACAGTACTACTTCTCCTGTCCTGTATGTCGGGTGTAATTCTCGGTATCTGTTCTTATTCTGTATGTATGGACTCTGCCCAGTACTACTTCTCTTGTCCTGTATGTCGGGTGTAATTCTCAGTATCTCTTCTTATTCTGTATGTATGGACTCTGCACAGTACTACTTCTCTTGTCCTGTATGTCGGGTGTAATTCTCGGTATCTGTTCTTATTCTGTATGTATGGACTCAGCACAGTACTACTTCTCTTGTCCTGTATGTCGGGTGTAATTCTCGGTATCTGTTCTTATTCTGTATGTATGGACTCTGCACAGTACTACTTCTCTTGTCCTGTATGTCGGGTGTAATTCTCGGTATCTCTTCTTATTCTGTATGTATGGACTCTGCCCAGTACTACTTCTCTTGTCCTGTATGTCGGGTGTAATTCTCAGTATCTCTTCTTATTCTGTATGTATGGACTCTGCACAGTACTACTTCTCTTGTCCTGTATGTCGGGTGTAATTCTCGGTATCTGTTCTTATTCTGTATGTATGGACTCAGCACAGTACTACTTCTCTTGTCCTGTATGTCGGGTGTAATTCTCGGTATCTGTTCTTATTCTGTATGTATGGACTCTGCACAGTACTACTTCTCTTGTCCTGTATGTCGGGTGTAATTCTCGGTATCTCTTCTTATTCTGTATGTATGGACTCTGCCCAGTACTACTTCTCTTGTCCTGTATGTCGGGTGTAATTCTCAGTATCTCTTCTTATTCTGTATGTATGGACTCTGCACAGTACTACTTCTCTATAATTCTCGGTATCTGTTCTTATTCTGTATGTATGGACTCTGCACAGTACTACTTCTCTTGTCCTGTATGTCGGGTGTAATTCTCGGTATCTGTTCTTATTCTGTATGTATGGACTCAGCACAGTACTACTTCTCTTGTCCTGTATGTCGGGTGTAATTCTCGGTATCTGTTCTTATTCTGTATGTATGGACTCTGCACAGTACTACTTCTCTTGTCCTGTATGTCGGGTGTAATTCTCGGTATCTGTTCTTATTCTGTATGTATGGACTCTGCACAGTACTACTTCTCTTGTCCTGTATGTCGGGTGTAATTCTCAGTATCTCTTCTTATTCTGTATGTATGGACTCTGCACAGTACTACTTCTCTTGTCCTGTATGTCGGGTGTAATTCTCAGTATCTCTTCTTATTCTGTATGTATGGACTCTGCACAGTACTACTTCTCTTGTCCTGTATGTCGGGTGTAATTCTCTGTATCTGTTCTTATTCTGTATGTATGGACTCAGCACAGTACTACTTCTCTTGTCCTGTATGTCGGGTGTAATTCTCGGTATCTGTTCTTATTCTGTATGTATGGACTCAGCACAGTACTACTTCTCCTGTCCTGTATGTCGGGTGTAATTCTCAGTATCTCTTCTTATTCTGTATGTATGGACTCAGCACAGTACTACTTCTCTTGTCCTGTATGTCGGGTGTAATTCTCGGTATCTGTTCTTATTCTGTATGTATGGACTCAGCACAGTACTACTTCTCTTGTCCTGTATGTCGGGTGTAATTCTCAGTATCTCTTCTTATTCTGTATGTATGGACTCAGCACAGTACTACTTCTCTTGTCCTGTATGTCGGGTGTAATTCTCGGTATCTGTTCTTATTCTGTATGTATGGACTCTGCACAGTACTACTTCTCCTGTCCTGTATGTCGGGTGTAATTCTCAGTATCTCTTCTTATTCTGTATGTATGGACTCAGCACAGTACTACTTCTCTTGTCCTGTATGTCGGGTGTAATTCTCGGTATCTGTTCTTATTCTGTATGTATGGACTCTGCACAGTACTACTTCTCTTGTCCTGTATGTCGGGTGTAATTCTCGGTATCTGTTCTTATTCTGTATGTATGGACTCTGCACAGTACTACTTCTCTTGTCCTGTATGTCGGGTGTAATTCTCAGTATCTCTTCTTATTCTGTATGTATGGACTCTGCACAGTACTACTTCTCTTGTCCTGTATGTCGGGTGTAATTCTCGGTATCTGTTCTTATTCTGTATGTATGGACTCTGCACAGTACTACTTCTCTTGTCCTGTATGTCGGGTGTAATTCTCGGTATCTGTTCTTATTCTGTATGTATGGACTCAGCACAGTACTACTTCTCTTGTCCTGTATGTCGGGTGTAATTCTCGGTATCTGTTCTTATTCTGTATGTATGGACTCAGCACAGTACTACTTCTCTTGTCCTGTATGTCGGGTGTAATTCTCGGTATCTGTTCTTATTCTGTATGTATGGACTCAGCACAGTACTACTTCTCTTGTCCTGTATGTCGGGTGTAATTCTCAGTATCTCTTCTTATTCTGTATGTATGGACTCTGCACAGTACTACTTCTCTATAATTCTCGGTATCTGTTCTTATTCTGTATGTATGGAGATTTTTATTTGTATAAACAAAACAAGATACATAATAACAGACGGTCTTAAAATCGCATAAATACAACAATTACTGACATGTTATTTAGATCAAAAACTTAGCAGGTAAAAAGGGGCATCAATAGGAAAATATCACAATAAGACTCCTTCCCATAGGTCTGAACTTCTCCAACTTTTCCTCATCTCCAAACACTTTATCCATCGGAGGTCAGATAACACTAAACCTGCAATCTTCCTAGAGATAAACTGTTCATTCTGCATGGCTACTCTAGTCCTCACATGCCATTGGTAGTACTTGGCTCCGCCCCTCTAGTCCTCGCATGCCATTGGTAGTACTTGGCTCCGCCCCTCTAGTCCTCACATGCCATTGGTAGTACTTGGCTCCGCCCCTCTAGTCCTCGCATGCCATTGGTAGTACTTGGCTCCGCCCCTCTAGTCCTCGCATGCCATTGGTAGTACTTGGCTCCGCTCCTCTATCCTCGCATGCCATTGGTAGTACTTGGCTCCGCTCCTCTAGTCCTCGCAGGCCATTGGTAGTACTTGGCTCCGCTCCTCTAGTCCTCGCAGGCCATTGGTAGTACTTGGCTCCGCTCCTCTAGTCCTCGCAGGCCATTGGTAGTACTTGGCTCCGCTCCTCTAGTCCTCGCAGGCCATTGGTAGTACTTGGCTCCGCTCCTCTAGTCCTCGCAGGCCATTGGTAGTACTTGGCTCCGCTCCTCTAGTCCTCGCAGGCCATTGGTAGTACTTGGCTCCGCCCCTCTAGTCCTCGCATGCCATTGGTAGTACTTGGCTCCGCCCCTCTTGTCCTCGCATGCCATTGGTAGTACTTGGCTCCGCTCCTCTAGTCCTCGCATGCCATTGGTAGTACTTGGCTCCGCTCCTCTAGTCCTCGCATGCCATTGGTAGTACTTGGCTCCGCCCCTCTAGTCCTCGCATGCCATTGGTAGTACTTGGCTCCGCTCCTCTAGTCCTCGCAGGCCATTGGTAGTACTTGGCTCCGCCCCTCTAGTCCTCGCAGGCCATTGGTAGTACTTGGCTCCGCCCCTCTAGTCCTCGCATGCCATTGGTAGTACTTGGCTCCGCTACTCTAGTCCTCGCATGCCATTGGTAGTACTTGGCTCCGCTCCTCTAGTCCTCGCATGCCATTGGTAGTACTTGGCTCCGCCCCTCTAGTCCTCGCATGCCATTGGTAGTACTTGGCTCCGCTCCTCTAGTCCTCGCATGCCATTGGTAGTACTTGGCTCCGCTCCTCTAGTCCTCGCATGCCATTGGTAGTACTTGGCTCCGGTAATGATCATGTACGTTGTCCCTCTGTCTATATTGTGTATTGTTGGGGGGGCACCATAAAGCCTGTCTGAGCAACTTAGGTTTCCCAACCTTTGGATCCCGACTCCGGCAGCTACTTCCTTCCAGACTTCACGGCTTCCCCAACAATCCACCAAGAAATTCTCCATGGACTCCTCCTGATTACAGCCCAAAGGGCAGACTCTTTCAGATTCCCCGAGGTGTTCAATACCTGCATGCCTTGTCCTCCTGTTTTTAATGCTGTTCACATTACTGGAGACAATGTTTAGAGAAAAACCTGCCATCACAGCAAAGAGGAGAAAAAATAAGACCCCCATCATTATAAGTCCGAATCGGAGTCACTCTGCCGACTACCAGTTTCCATATCAGATTCTGCAGATACAGGATCAGGGGGCGGGCGCCTTTTAGTGGGCGGGTCATCCTCTGAGCCAGTCGCATACTCCTTTTCCACTCTTTTTAATTTCTGCTCCAGTTCATGGGCCTCTAGAGAATAGGAATCGGCGTCCGAATCTGATAACGCTTCATACCTATTGGTAGTAACTGTCGTACCCACTTCTGGTGCCCCTTTCACTTTTTTAGCTGGCTTCTGCACTAATGTCCAGTCACTTTCGGGTTTACGGCTGGTTTTGTCTTTTTTATTCCTCCTCTTCTGACCAGTGATCTTCACAGAGACAGGAACAGAAGAAGAGTGTGCGGCCGGCTGCTCCTCAGCCTGCTGAACACTGTCCGCCCGCCCGGGGGTAGTCTCCTGGACCTCTCCGCCCACCTCCTCCCTAGTCACTGCAGCCCCATTCATTAAGGCCTCCTCCTCTAGTCCATCTGCTGCAGCCAACAATTCATTGTCTGCAGATTCCCCATTCATATTATGGAAGGCCTCCGGGCAATCCCTGTGGAAATGGCCAAACCTTCCACATAGATTGCACTTAACCGTCTCACAGGTAGAACTGATGTGGCCGACCCCCCCACAGAGATTACACTTCAAGATGGAGCAAACGCTCGCCACGTGGCCAGATTTCCCACATTTGAAACATAACCTGGGCTGACCTGCATAGAAGCAAACTCCTCTCTCCCGCCCAATGAAAAAGGAGTTTGGCAGGTGATGGGTGACATTGTTAGATTGCCTCAACTTGACAAGAACCCTCCAACCCCCCGTCCAGATCCCATCACTGTCTTTAGTTTTTGTCAACTCAGAAACCATCTCACAATGTCTTCTAAGCCAGATGACAATATCCTGGGGGGGCACAGACTCATCCTGGGGGGGGGGCACAGACTCATCCTGGGGGGGCACAGACTCATCCTGGGGGGGGCACAGACTCATCCTGGGGGGGGCACAGACTCATCCTGGGGGGGCACAGACTCATCCTGGGGGGGGCACAGACTCATCCTGGGGGGGGCACAGACTCATCCGGGGGGGGGCACAGACTCATCCTGGGGGGGCACAGACTCATCCTGGGGGGCCCAGACTCATCCTGGGGGGGCACAGACTCATCCTGGGGGGGCACAGACTCATCCTGGGGGGGGGGCACAGACTCGTCCTGGGGGGGCACAGACTCGTCCTGGGGGGGGGCACAGACTAATCCTGGGGGGGCACAGACTCATTCCAGAAAATTATGCTAACATTTGCTGTGTCAGGTTTGGAGATGGGAATAAAGATGAAATTCCTCCAACCCTCTTTATCCCACAACCCACTGAAGCCGGCCCAAAATTTGTCTAAGTCAGACATGAGCTTAAAGCTGACATCATAACCTTGTCTGTCAGGAAGATTGATGACTGCCAGTATGTCTCCAGGCGCAAACCCCATCTGCTGACACAGCAACTCCCTTACTACAAACCTCCGATCAGGGAGCTCCTCTCTGGAACCCCTATGCTTAAATCTGACCACATTCCTCTTCTTAAAGGCCTGACCAGTATAATTGTTACCGGTGGAAAAAGAAGGGGCCCCGCGGCTCCAGGCATTCCGAGGAGGGACATGACCAGATGGACCAGCATTCCCTTGTGGAGCAGGTGGTGGGTCCACCAAAGGGGGGGAGTCCTGAGAGTTATTCTGAACTGATTCCTCCATCACTATATTCTCAGAGCCCTCTGACTGCTGATAACCCCATTCAGATATACCAGCATTAGTATCAACATCCTCAGAATTATTCACCACATCAATATTAGTGACATCATCACTGCACATCATGTCATTACTAGCAGCATCATCACTAGTTACCCCAGTATTACTCCCACCATGAACACCAGTCCCCCCAACATGGATCCCACCATGAACACCAGCCCCCCCCCAGCATGGATCCCACCATGAACAGCAGTCCCCCCAGCATGGATCCCACCATGAACACCAGTCTCCCCAGCATGGATCCCACCATGAACACCAGTCCCCCCAGCATGGCTCCCACCATGAGTACTGGTGGCAGCAGCACTGTTCTCACAATCCATGTGCTGGGAGTCCACCATGTCACTCCTCTGAGTCTCCTGTACTATGAATGTCTGCTGGGTTGAACTGGAGCTCCCACTATCCCCCAGAACTGGAAGTCCAGCAGGAAAATTTGCCCCAACCTGGTGTTGCTCCTCACTGTCCTCCAGAGGCTGCACAGTCTTCCCTTCAGGAGACATATTTGGTGGCAGGGTGCGCTGGACTGGCTCCCCAGAGTCTGACTCTGTAGAGGATTAAATCCTCACACTCAATGCCGCCTCAAATCGATCACGATTGCGGTACACCTCCCCCACTGGTCCCAGTTCTTCCAAAGTAGCATCAATGTCCTTTGATACACCGGCCAGTTCAATGCCCAGGGAGTTCAGTTTGCTGTCATATAACGTTTCCTTCCTGGGGTTGGCAGCTTTAAGTCTATAGACAGAGTCAATCTGTTTCTGGATCCTAGTCTTGGCTTTTCTCAGGGACTCTATTTGTTTTACCAGGGAAGGAATTTTATCAGCCAGGTGCAGCGCAGGTTCAGGCTTTAACTTTTTCTTCTTTGCAGCTGCAGGACGCTTGAAATCCTGATCCACCTTCCCATTACTGGTACTGGGCTGAGGGTTTCTACTGGGTGTAGATGGTTTCACTGGGCCAGATTGTGGAAAATTATTACCACCCTCCTCTTTATTCTGCTGCGGCTTAGAGCGCGATGAACGTCTCTGGCTGCTGCCCACCATTACACTCTGCTGTAAGTTCTCTTTAATTGTTTTCTGTTCCAAGGAAGTTCTGGAATTTTTGCGAGGAGTACTGGGAGAAACCAATGTCTCTGCTCCACTCTGCTGGGCTTGCTGTGGTTGTAATGGCTGACTGTCTTGGATCATACTTCCAGAAACTGGACTAGACTGGGTGGCATTGGTATGTTGCTGGACTGAATGAGCCCCACTCTGCGGGGTTCGCCTTGTCTGTAATGACTGGCTGGATTGGGTTGCCTTTCCAGAGCTTGGACTGTGCTGTACAATAACATGTCGCTGTACTGACTGAGCTGCACTGTGCTGGGCCTGCTGGGCCTGCAATGGCTGGCTGGACTGAGAACAACATTACCAGACTTCCTCTTATCTGTGATATCGGTACTTTTCACACAAACATTTCCATGTCTACTTACAGTCTCTGCAAGTGTCTTTCCATTCCCAGAGCTCCGACCTCCTGCTTCACCACCAACCACAGCTTCACCTGACAGTCCTTGTGTAGGCCCAAAAGCCTGGGACTCTCCTGGGAGAGATCCCAGCCCAGGGGAGCCCAACCCTGGGCTTGTACCAGACATCAGAGCAGCTCAGCACCACACAGACTTTAGCTGCTGCACAAGCAGCCATGTTCTGTCTCAACTACAAAGCGATAAAGTTCATCTCCAGGTTTAAGTAGGCCTTACTCAAGCTGGTTTGATATTCATCCCTTGCATCGATACAGGCAGTTTAACTCAATGAATAAACTCACAGTTAGGACGACAGACGATTAATTATTTCGAATGTTCCATTTAATGATGGATATTCATAGGTAGAAAAACATTGCAGTTGTAAGACACATGTAAGATGTTTAGCATGGAAGAAATACAGGAGTAATGACCAGAATCAGGAAGTGGAGGAGATATATAAAGAACTACGGTGAGAGAGAGAGTTCAGCTAGAAAGAAGGGGACAGATCTTAAAGACACAGAGCAAGAATAATCACATAGTGTAACACAACACTCCCCGTCTGAAATCTTTAGATTTCATAACCTTAAACTAATATATATATTTTCAAAAAGTCCAATACTGACGAATGTCCTGGAACCTGTAATGAAAAACATGCAACAAGCAAATAATAAATGTAAGTTCAACAGGATGAAGAACATAAAGTCACAGTATGATGTCTTCAAATAATTCCAAAGTTCTGAGTAGAACCTGTAGATGGCAGCAATGTACTCCCCGCCGTGCCAACAGCATGGCTAGTCCTTGCACAAGTCACTCACCTGGCAAAAGGAGTACTAACTCTGTAATTGGTCGACTAAAGGTTCGTGTCGATCCTCCCTTGGTTACCTTGACTTCTACCTTCCGGACTTTGTTATCGTCGCTGGGCATAACTTTAGTAATAAGACCCATAGGCCACTCATTCCGACAAACTTCCTTGTCTTTTAGAAGGATGAGGTCTCCAACCTTAAGATTCGGCTTAGATGCTTGCCATTTGTTACGACCTTGAAGGTGGTGAAGATACTCCTTCCTCCAGCGATGCCAGAACACATTGGCTAGGTGCTGAACCTGCTTCCATTGACGCCTGTAGATATCCTTGGGTTCGATTTCACTTGAAGATATTACAGCAGTCCCAATCTTTTGAGTAAGAAGCGAGGCTGGAGTAAGGATCACTGGAGCATCAGGATCTGAAGATACTGGCACTAAGGGTCTTGCGTTCATTATGGCAGACACTTCAGCGAGAAAGGTAGACAAAGTATCATGGGTGAGTGGTAAAGACTTGTGAGTCTGCAACATGGAGTCAAGAATTCTTCGTGCTACTCCTATCATTCGTTCCCAGGATCCTCCCATGTGTGAAGAATGTGGAGGATTAAACAACCAAGTACATCCATTGTTGGCCAGGAAATTGTCCAATTGTAGCTCTTTACATGCTCCAACAAAGTTGGTACCACAGTCGGATCTCAGTTGCTTAACTGGTCCTCTGACAGAGAAGAATCTTCGTAGGGCACAGATGAAGGAAGAAGAATCCATAGACTCGATCACTTCTATGTGTATAGCTCGGATGCTGAGACAGGTAAACAATACAGCCCACCTTTTACTATTGGCAGCTCCACCACGAGTTCTCCGAGTGATGACGGACCATGGGCCGAAAACATCTACCCCAACGTAGGTAAAGGGTGGATCGGTACTTAGGCGATCAGCTGGAAGACTTGCCATTTGTTGCTGTTGATGTTTTCCTCTTAACTTGTGGCACTTAACGCATCTGAAGAGCAAGGAGGAGACACACCTCTTCATACCAATGATCCAAAGGCCGGCTGACCTGATGGCACCTTCTGTAAACTGACGGCCTTGATGATGTTCCAGTTCATGGTGGTGGCGAACCAGAAGAGTAGTAACATGATGTTGACCTGGTATGATTATAGGATTCTGTTCTTTGCTGCATAAGTCGGATTTTGTTATACGGCCACCAACTCTCAGCAGCTGATTGGCGTCGACTACGGGGTTTAGATTGAAGAGTGGACTGTTTTTAGACAATTCGGTTCCATTTCTGATTCTCCCGAATTCCTCCTGATACACCTCTTGTTGCACACAACGGATAATTACCTCTTCTGCGTGTGAAACATCTGCTGCTGTAAAGTGTCCAGAACAGTTGTGCCAACCATGACACCCTGCGGCGGAATTCTTCCCAAAGCAACGAGCAATATGAATTAGGCGAGCAATAGCTCTTACAGCGGATGACCAGGTGGAAAAACGCTCAAAACGGTGTGACCGCAGCTTCTGTTTTGTACTTACAGAAGTGTGGAGTGAGGTGTTCACAGTTCTTATTTCCTTATCATCTTCAGGGTTTACTAGCCCATAGGTGGTGTCAATAGGGAGTAAGTAAGAGTCCTCACACAGAAACCTTGGAGGTGACAGCCATAAGCTGTCCTGAAGAGCGGCAGGTGACACGGCTCTGGTCCCACAGTCAGCTGGGTTGAGTTCAGTGGGAACGTGATGCCATTGACTTGGTAGAGAGAATCTCTTGATACGTTCAACCCTGTTGCTGACGTACACATAAAATTGTTTTGTTTGGTTGTTTATGTAACCAAGTACTACCTTACTGTCTGTATAGAAGGTGAAAGAATCAATTCTATTGTCCATTTCACTTCGTATGACCTCGGCAATTTCTACTGCTAGCACGGCTGCACAAAGGTCAAGTCTTGGTATGGTATGTACAGGCTTGGGAGTGAGTTTTGCCTTGCCTAGGACAAAACTACAGTATGATTCTCCATTCAGTTCAGAGGTCTTCAAATAGGCTACTGCAGCAATAGCTTCAACTGATGCATCAGAGAAAATATGAATCTCTCCCCGTTTAGCAGTTGAAGTGGATCCTGGAACATAGCAACGGGGAATCTGAAGTTTTTCTAGTGACTTCAAAGAATATCTCCACCTTTCCCACTTGTGTTGATTCTCACTAGGCAAGGGAGTATCCCAGTCTATGTTCTCAGTAGACAACTGTCTTAGTAAAATCTTACCTTGAATGGTAACTGGAGCAAGGAAACCCAGTGGGTCATAGATGCTATTCACCACGGACAGGACTCCTCTCTTAGTGAAGGGTTTGTCACAAGTTGACACTTGGAAGGTGAATTTGTCTTGCTTGATGTTCCACAACAAACCCAGACTTCGCTGTACAGGAGGCACATCTGTACCTAAGTCAAGGTTTTTTAGACTAGTGGCATAGTCCTCAGAGTGAAAGGCATCCATAAGTTCCTGGCTGTTGGATATAATCTTGTGTAGTCTAAGGTTTGCTACAGACAGCATCTCCTTTGTTCTGGTGAGAAGATCAATTGCTTCTTTAGCAGTTGGAAAGGACTTAAGTGCGTCGTCAACGTAGAAGTTTCTTTCAACAAATTGACGGGCATCAGATCCATATTCAACTTCTCCAGTCTGAGCTGTTCTCCTTAGCCCATAAGTTGCCACTGCTGGGGAAGGACTGTTACCGAAGACCTGTACCTTCATGCGATAATCTATAACTTCCTTGTTGAGGTCATTGTTCTTGTGCCATAGAAACCTGAGGTAGTTTCTGTTGTCTTCTCTGACGATGAAGCAGTGAAACATCTGTTGAATGTCGGCCATTACTGCTACAAGCTCTTGTCTGAAACGAATCAAGACTCCTATTAGACTGTTGTTCAAGTTGGGTCCAGTAAGGAGCATGTTGTTAAGAGAAACACCTTCGTGCTGAGCACTGGAATCAAAGACAACTCTGATTTGGTCTGGTTTGCGTGGGTGATACACGCCAAAGGATGGAAGGTACCAGCATTCTTCTCCCTCCTTTAGTGGGGGAGCAGGCTCTGCATGATCTCTGTCAAATACATTTTGCATAAAGTCCACAAAGTGCTTTTGCATCTCTGGTTTCCTGCTTAAGTTTCGCTTTAAGGAGGAGAACCTACTGATGGCCTGCTGTAAGTTGTTGGGCAATCTCTCTCTTGGGAGACGAAAGGGTAGGGGTGCTACACAGTTATTGGAGTCATCTTGAAAGAACTCCTTGTCCATTACCTTGATGAATTCTTTGTCTTCCATTGAAGGAGCCAGTATGTCATCTTCACTGGTTGCATTAAACACTGTAGAGCCGAAGTCGCCATCATGGCAGGAGAAAGGGCTTGTGTCACCTGAGATACCATGTTGCCATTCGTGGCTGGCTATCTTCTCTTTCACCCAGTAGTGATGTGGGCATGGCTCAAAGTAAGTGTTTCGGCCATTTGGCAGAACATTTGTCTTGAATGACGAAATGTTGGTAGGTCTTTTCATTTTGCCTATGCAGACATTGCCTCTGATGACCCACCCTAGATCTGTACGCTGGGCAAATGGGGCATCTGGGGGTCCACTGACTTGTCTGTGTACCTTGTGAACTCTTAGAATGTCTCTTCCTAACAGAAGAAGGATCTGAGCATCTTTGTCAAGCGGCGGTATCTCATTTGCTATTTCCTTGAGGTGAGGGTGATGGAAAGCAGCAGCTGGAGTAGGGATTTCTTCCCTGTTAGCAGGTATCTGATTGCACTCAACAAGTGTAGGTAAGGGTAATTGCAAGTTACCTTTGAGAGAAGATACCATGAGTCCATGAGCCCTTCTTCCAGAAACCTCTATAGTTCCACTACAGGTACCCAAGGTGTAAGGATGAGCTTCGCCTTTTATTTCAAATAGATTGAACAATTCCGATTTTGCAAGTGATCGATTGCTCTGATCGTCTAAGATAGCATATGCCTTTAGAGACTTTTCTGGTTGATCCTTGTGGTATATGTTCACCAAACATATCTTAGCACAGGACTTACCACAGCGGTCTTCTCCGCAAACTTCAGTGCAGGATGAAGAAATGATGGTAGAATTAGGCACTTGGTCTGTATTCTCCCCGCCATGCGTTAACCTGGGAGGAGTGTTGGCAGGTTGTGCAGAGCTGGGCTCAAGAGGATGGAGGGCTTGCACATGTTCTTCAGAGCCACACTCTTTGCACTTGATGGACACATTACAGTCCCTTGCAAAATGTTCTGTAGAAGCACAGCACCTGAAACATACCCTAAATGTCTTTAAAAGATCCTTGCGCTCTTCCAGAGGCTTTTTCCTAAAGCCGATACATTTATTGAGGGGGTGTGGCTTCTTGTGTATGGGACACTCTCTGTTAGGGTTTTCAATCTTCCTACTCTGTTTGTTCGTGGCCAGAACTGTGGTAGGAGTGGGAAGGATGTCAGTCTTTTTCACGGACACTGGGCCTCTATGGTTTCTGTAGTTGCCCTGAAGACTGGTACTCTTAGGAAAGGGTGAGAAGAGGCTGTACTCACCGTAGGAAAAACTTGGATCGTTCTTGGTCTCTGCAATTTTCCTGATGAATTCACAGAAGAAAGAGAATGGAGGGAAGGAAACTGTCATGGATATGCAGTAGTGTTTGTCTGTCAGCTTACCTTCCTTCCCATGTGTTCATCTTAGAGGCCAGAACCCTTTCACCTGGCTTCCTTTATAATCTCCTCCCAGCCTGACTCCACCCCAGGCCCTATCACAGAACACTATATTAACCTGTGCACTGCAAGCCTGCTTTGCTGATCAACGTGTTTGTTAGGCATTGTGTGTTTGGGTTCCTGCCTGCCGTGTGCTACGTCTGTCTCTCTGTTACGTTATTGGCTTGTCCCCGACTATCCCTGTCTGCTCGTGACCCTTGACCTTCGGCTCGTTCTTCGTTATCCTTGTCTGCTTGTGGCCCCTGACCTTCAGCTTGTTATTCGGTTCTCTCTTATCGTGTGCTGCTGCTTCCCCTCTTTTCCCCTTATCCTACGGGGCGTGAGCTAGGAAACTCCAGGGGCCGCGACCTGGTCCCAGCCTGCAGCATAACATCCTCACCACTAGAGGCCCTGGAGAAGACCTGCTGGGTCTTAGACTCCGCGCCCTGGGGAATCTTGGCTCTAGCTTCCGTTAGGATCCCGGTTGTGCTCCTCTGGTCCCGCTTTCCACAACCACCCAGTTTCCTATCCGCAGCAGTCAGCCATAGGGTTCACTACCTTGCGGTGCACTCCTGTCCCCCTACGGTGTGCATCTGTCACCTGGCCACAGGTGACCTTGACAGTTTGATCAGCCATGAACCCGGCTGACATCCCGCTCCCCGCGGATGATCCATTGCAGGGCATAGTTCGCAGACTTGAAACCCAGGAATCAAATCAGACTCAGGTGATGCGATTCCTCCAGGATCTGGCTTCTCGATTCGAGCAGCTTCAGGCCTCCTTGGGAACCCCGAATTCGCAACCTCAAATACAACCAGCGGCTGCACCTATCGCACCAGTCGCAGCCACACACTCACTAACACTGCCAGCTCCGTTCCGTTTCTCTGGGGACTCCAAGGCCTGCAGAGGGTTCCTTAGCCAATGCACGATTCATTTTGAGCTTCAGCCTCAAAACTTTCTGTCTGATAGGGCAAAGGTAGCCTATATCATTTCCCTCCTCTCCGGTGAAGCTTTAGCCTGGGCAGCCCCTCTGTGGGAACTGAATGATCCAGTGGTTTCTAGCCTGTCTGGCTTCTTGAAACTTTTTCGGAATATCTTTGAAGAACCGGCTCGTGTCTCTTCAGCGGCCAGCGCCCTTCTACGTCTCCGCCAAGAGTCTGCTTCAGTGGGACAGTACGCCCTTAATTTCCGCATACTGTCGGCTGAGTTGAGCTGGAACAATGAGGCCTTAGTCGCAACCTTTTTGCATGGCCTGTCTGATAGAGTGAAGGATGAATTAGCAGGAAGAACCATCCCCACTGATCTGGACGGAGTTATCTCCTTGTGTAACCAGATCGATATTCGCTTTCAGGAAAGGACCCTAGAAAAGCGGCGCCAGCACTCCTTGGTCCTTAGTCAGCCTGAGCTCCCCTCTCCTCGACCCGTGGAGCATCTCCTGCCAGCTGAGGAACCCATGCAGCTGGGCAGGACCAGGCTATCCCCAGAGGAACGTGCTAGGCGCAGAACTCTAGGCCTGTGTCTCTACTGTGGGGGCAAAGGTCATTTTCGTGACACTTGCTCTCTTTGTCCAGAAAAACGTTTGGGTCCACTTCATCTGGAAAGTGGAGTATTGGACCCAGAAATATCACCTTCCCCTTCTCGTCTTCTGCTTTCTGTGTTCCTTCATGTTGGTGCTTCTTCTCATTCGGTCTCAGCATATCTGGATTCCGGAGCCGCTGGTAATTTCATGGACTGGGAAATCGCGTCGTCCATGAGACTTACTCTTTTGCCCCTCACCACGCCATTGGTGGTCTTGGCGATTGATGGTACTGTTCTCCCAGGGGGACCTATCCGCTTCCAGACCCTCCCTGTTAAGATGTCGGTAGGGACACTCCACCAGGAGTGGATATCCTTCCTTATCTTACCCAAGGCCTCAACGCCTATAATTTTGGGTCTCCCATGGTTACAGCTCCATTCTCCTCATGTGGACTGGACTACCGGACAGATCCTGGCTTGGGGTTCCTCCTGTTCCTCGGCCTGCCTACCCAAGGTTGCCCCCTGTGAACCTGAGCCGGTCATTCATTCCAGGTCGCATAACCATTTACATTTCTCTGTCCCTAATTGCCCTTGGACGCACAGCCAGGCTAGCTTGTCTACAAGTCCTGCAGTCGCTACGTCTTGCGATGCGATTCAGGTAGTCGCTACACCTGACTCTATTCACTCGGCCTCTGTACTAGTTATGCCAGTCCAGCCCATGCCCAGTGAGCCGCCTACTTTTTCTTGTTCAGGACATTCTGCTTGTCTTTCAGCTATTCAGCTTGACTCCTGTGACATGTCACCCTCTAACCAACCTGACTTCAGGGTTCCACTGACATCTGCCCAGTTTGATGGTCCTGTGCTAGATGACCAGTTCATCTTTAAGGGTCTAGGGGACCCTCCTCAGATTTCTGTTGATCCTCTCATGCCCTTGCTTATTCCTAGAGAGCCTTTGGTCCTCAATAGATCTTCTTGTCATCTCCCTAACTCGTTTTCGGGCTCTGAGGATAATCTAAAGTACGAGGTTAGACAAGTTCTGGATTCTCGGCTCTGCAGAGGCATTCTTCAGTACCTTGTGCATTGGAGAGGTTTTGGTCCTGAGGAGGCGTCTTGGATCGCTGCATCTGATGTCGTTGCACCTCATCTGTTGAGGAGGTTTCATCTGAGATTTCCCTTTAAGCCTGGGCCCAGGCGGGGGAGGGCCCATAAGAGGGAGGGTACTGTCATGGATATGCAGTAGTGTTTGTCTGTCAGCTTACCTTCCTTCCCATGTGTTCATCTTAGAGGCCAGAACCCTTTCACCTGGCTTCCTTTATAATCTCCTCCCAGCCTGACTCCACCCCAGGCCCTATCACAGAACACTATATTAACCTGTGCACTGCAAGCCTGCTTTGCTGATCAACGTGTTTGTTAGGCATTGTGTGTTTGGGTTCCTGCCTGCCGTGTGCTACGTCTGTCTCTCTGTTACGTTATTGGCTTGTCCCCGACTATCCCTGTCTGCTCGTGACCCTTGACCTTCGGCTCGTTCTTTCGTTATCCTTGTCTGCTTGTGGCCCCTGACCTTCAGCTTGTTATTCGGTTCTCTCATATCTTGTGCTGCTGCTTCCCCTCTTTTCCCCTTATCCTACGGGGCGTGAGCTAGGAAACTCCAGGGGCCGCGACCTGGTCCCAGCCTGCAGCATAACATCCTCACCACTAGAGGCCCTGGAGAAGACCTGCTGGGTCTTAGACTCCGCGCCCTGGGGAATCTTGGCTCTAGCTTCCGTTAGGATCCCGGTTGTGCTCCTCTGGTCCCGCTTTCCACAACCACCCAGTTTCCTATCCGCAGCAGTCAGCCATAGGGTTCACTACCTTGCGGTGCACTCCTGTCCCCCTACGGTGTGCATCTGTCACCTGGCCACAGGTGACCTTGACAGAAACCTTGTTCTCTCTTTTGTATGATGACCCTAGTGCAGTCCATTTCTCTTGCAAACCATACGGGAGCTTGGAGACAATTGGGTTTACCCCTCTTGGAGTGTCAAGGTAACTGAGTCCAGGTAGTTTTGGGTCTGTCTTGGCTAGCTGAAGCTCAAGGAGAAGGTCACTCAGTCTCTGGAACTCCTTGTTGTCCTTACCGGATATCTTTGGGAAAGTTTCCAGACGTATGAACAAAGCATTTTCTATAGCTTCTGGACTGCCATAACTTTGCTCTAGTTGCTCCCATGCAGCTGTGAGGCCTGCAGTAGGATTGTCCATGAAAACCGATCTTAATGGCTTAACACGTGCAGCAGATAGAGGACCAAGCCATTTGATCAGCAGATTCAATTCTTGATCAGCTGTAATGCCAATATTGCTGATTGTAGTTCTGAAGGCACATTTCCAACTTCTGTAGTTCTCAGGTTTGCCATCAAAACTTGTAAGACCAGTCTTTGTGAGCTCTCTGCGAAGCATGTACCTCACAAACTCTTCTGTCTCAGTTGTCTCTGCCTTTATGTGAGATGCTGTTGGCTGTATGGTGCTGATTGCGTTATCTTTGACATTGTTGTTAAAGGACACAGGGAAATATGGTGCAGCAGATGCATCCAGGTGAGTTGCTTGCTTGAAATCAGTTGTTCCAATGGTACGTTGATTCAAGGCTGTACTGATGACTGGAGATTGATGACTAGCTTGAAGCTTGCGCTGATGCTCTGTGACGTATGAAGGCAGGCAAGGTAGGCAGGTAGGAAATGCAGTGGAGTGATTTTGAGTGCAGGAAGTTGCTGGAACCTCTTTAACTTGAAGCTGTGAAGGAGTCTCTATGTAGTCGGGAGCATTGGAGACAATGGAGTGTGCACTGCAGTGGCTTAGGACATAGTCTTTAGTGCGTTTGAGGGGGTCTTCCATATCTGCTATGTTTAGGTTAATGCGGTCTTTCTCACTTGCACCTTCGTCTGCACTGATAGCTTGCTGTAGGACCCTTAGCTTTGCCATAGCTGCGTCATGTTTACACTGTTCATTTAAGGTTTCCATTGTTGCTCTTTGTCGTGCTGACTGCGCTTCCAACTCTGCCCTTTGACGTGCTGACTGCGCTTCCGACTCTGCTCTCTGATGTGCTGACTGCGCTTCCAACTCTGCCCTTTGAGCTTCCAA
The DNA here is from genome assembly GCA_029206835.1 of Rana muscosa. Lineage (NCBI taxonomy): Eukaryota > Metazoa > Chordata > Amphibia > Anura > Ranidae > Rana > Rana muscosa. The sequence continues at coordinate 217,353,971 of CM055119.1, forward strand.
CTCTGCTCTTTTTTCTGCATATGCCACCTGCACTTTGCTGGCTTCCACTTCAGCGCGGGCATTAATAAGTCGCTCACTGAGTGTTGAGTATCTTGAACTCTGGGATCTTGACGAGTTTTTAGAACGTCTGGTGGAAACAGATCTGTGAGATGCAGTGTCCTGTAACAGCTTTATTTTTGCTTCTGCCTTTAATCTGGTTTGCTGGATAAAACTGTCTCTTTCAATATTGAGAGCATTGACGCGCTTTAATTGTGTCATCGCACTTTCTGTATTCATGTTTTGCAAGACATTAGTGAATTTGCTGCTGGTAAGCTGATAAAGCTCATATGAGGCAGAAAGTTGTTTAATGGCGCCCTCTAGTGTCAGTGGTTCACGTTCAACAGACACTGTATTGGCTTCAGCAAGGATTTTCTCCCAGACTAATTCCAAGCTATTTGACAATTCAGTCCTTGAAGCTTCATAATTCTCCATTACTTTCCAAGTGGGTTTAACTGAGCGTTTGGGTAACTCAGTTTCTTCAGGAACTTGTGGGGAGGTAGATGTGAGTTCACATGCAGAAGCTTGGTCACTCATGATAGCAGACTGACTGTGAAAGCAGGCAGGATCTGTGTGCTGAAATATGACACCGTGCAGATTGTCTCAGGCTATAAGGCTGCCATGTGCTGCTCTGTCCCTTCTGTCTTGCTATGAGGGCAGTAAATCGTGTCTGTTTCAGTACTGACATGCAGAAATCTTGTAATTAGGCTGTGAAACTCCGTTTTTCTACTGTTCTGTCTCAACTACAAAGCGATAAAGTTCATCTCCAGGTTGATGTAGGCCTTACTCAAGCTGGTTTGATATTCATCCCTTGCATCGATACAGGCAGTTTAACTCAATGAATAAACTCACAGTTAGGACGACAGACGATGAATCCTTTCGAATGTTCCGTTTAATGATGGATATTCATAGGTAGAAAAACGTTGCAGTTGTAATCCACATGTAAGATGTTTAGCATGGAAGATATACAGGAGTAATGACCAGAATCAGGAAGTGGAGGAGAAATATAAAGAACTACGGTGAGAGAGAGAGTTCATCTAGAAAGAAGGGGACAGATCTTAAAGACACAGAGCAAGAATAATCACATAGTGTAACACAACAAGCCACACCCTCTGCACAGTACTACTTCTCTTGTCCTGTATGTCGGGTGTAATTCTCGGTATGTCTTCTTATTCTGTATGTATGGACTCTGCACAGTACTACTTCTCTTGTCCTGTATGTCGGGTGTAATTCTCGGTATCTGTTCTTATTCTGTATGTATGGACTCTGCACAGTACTACTTCTCTTGTCCTGTATGTCGGGTGTAAATCTCAGTATCTCTTCTTATTCTGTATGTATGGACTCTGCACAGTACTACTTCTCCTGTCCTGTATGTCGGGTGTAATTCTCAGTATCTCTTCTTATTCTGTATGTATGGACTCTGCACAGTACTACTTCTCTTGTCCTGTATGTCGGGTGTAATTCTCAGTATCTCTTCTTATTCTGTATGTATGGACTCTGCACAGTACTACTTCTCCTGTCCTGTATGTCGGGTGTAATTCTCAGTATCTCTTCTTATTCTGTATGTATGGACTCTGCACAGTACTACTTCTCTTGTCCTGTATGTCGGGTGTAATTCTCAGTATCTGTTCTTATTCTGTATGTATGGACTCTGTACAGTACTACTTCTCTTGTCCTGTATGTCGGGTGTAATTCTCAGTATCTGTCCTTATTCTGTATGTATGGACTCTGCACAGTACTACTTCTCTTGTCCTGTATGTCGGGTGTAATTCTCGGTATGTCTTCTTATTCTGTATGTATGGACTCTGCACAGTACTACTTCTCTTGTCCTGTATGTCGGGTGTAATTCTCGGTATCTCTTCTTATTCTGTATGTATGGACTCTGCACAGTACTACTTCTCTTGTCCTGTATGTCGGATGTAATTCTCGGTATCTCTTCTTATTCTGTATGTATGGACTCTGCACAGTACTACTTCTCTTGTCCTGTATGTCGGATGTAATTCTCGGTATCTCTTCTTATTCTGTATGTATGGACTCAGCACAGTACTACTTCTCTTGTCCTGTATGTCGGGTGTAATTCTCGGTATCTCTTCTTATTCTGTATGTATGGACTCTGCACAGTACTACTTCTCTTGTCCTGTATGTCGGGTGTAATTCTCGGTATCTCTTCTTATTCTGTATGTATGGACTCTGCACAGTACTACTTCTCTTGTCCTGTATGTCGGGTGTAATTCTCAGTATCTGTCCTTATTCTGTATGTATGGACTCTGCACAGTACTACTTCTCTTGTCCTGTATGTCGGGTGTAATTCTCGGTATCTCTTCTTATTCTGTATGTATGGACTCTGCACAGTACTACTTCTCTTGTCCTGTATGTCGGGTGTAATTCTCGGTATCTCTTCTTATTCTGTATGTATGGACTCTGCACAGTACTACTTCTCTTGTCCTGTATGTCGGGTGTAATTCTCAGTATCTGTCCTTATTCTGTATGTATGGACTCTGCACAGTACTACTTCTCTTGTCCTGTATGTCGGGTGTAATTCTCGGTATCTGTTCTTATTCTGTATGTATGGACTCTGCACAGTACTACTTCTCTTGTCCTGTATGTCGGGTGTAATTCTCGGTATCTCTTCTTATTCTGTATGTATGGACTCTGCACAGTACTACTTCTCTTGTCCTGTATGTCGGGTGTAATTCTCGGTATCTCTTCTTATTCTGTATGTATGGACTCTGCACAGTACTACTTCTCCTGTCCTGTATGTCGGGTGTAATTCTCGGTATCTCTTCTTATTCTGTATGTATGGACTCTGCACAGTACTACTTCTCTTGTCCTGTATGTCGGATGTAATTCTCGGTATCTCTTCTTATTCTGTATGTATGGACTCTGCACAGTACTACTTCTCTTGTCCTGTATGTCGGGTGTAATTCTCGGTATCTGTTCTTATTCTGTATGTATGGACTCTGCACAGTACCACTTCTCTTGTCCTGTATGTCGGGTGTAATTCTCGGTATCTGTTCTTATTCTGTATGTATGGACTCTGCACAGTACTACTTCTCCTGTCCTGTATGTCGGGTGTAATTCTCGGTATCTGTTCTTATTCTGTATGTATGGACTCTGCACAGTACCACTTCTCTTGTCCTGTATGTCGGGTGTAATTCTCGGTATCTCTTCTTATTCTGTATGTATGGACTCTGCACAGTACTACTTCTCTTGTCCTGTATGTCGGGTGTAATTCTCGGTATCTGTTCTTATTCTGTATGTATGTACTCTGCACAGTACTACTTCTCTTGTCCTGTATGTCGGGTGTAATTCTCAGTATCTCTTCTTATTCTGTATGTATGGACTCTGCATAGTACTACTTCTCCTGTCCTGTATGTCGGGTGTAATTCTCGGTATCTCTTCTTATTCTGTATGTATGGACTCTGCACAGTACTACTTCTCCTGTCCTGTATGTCGGGTGTAATTCTCGGTATCTCTTCTTATTCTGTATGTATGGACTCTGCACAGTACTACTTCTCTTGTCCTGTATGTCGGGTGTAATTCTCAGTATCTGTTCTTATTCTGTATGTATGGACTCTGCACAGTACTACTTCTCTTGTCCTGTATGTCGGGTGTAATTCTCGGTATCTGTTCTTATTCTGTATGTATGGACTCTGCACAGTACTACTTCTCTTGTCCTGTATGTCGGGTGTAATTCTCGGTATCTGTTCTTATTCTGTATGTATGGACTCTGCACAGTACTACTTCTCCTGTCCTGTATGTCGGGTGTAATTCTCGGTATCTGTTTTTATTCTGTATGTATGGACTCTGCACAGTACTACTTCTCTTGTCCTGTATGTCGGGTGTAATTCTCAGTATCTCTTCTTATTCTGTATGTATGGACTCTGCACAGTACTACTTCTCTTGTCCTGTATGTCGGGTGTAATTCTCGGTATCTGTTCTTATTCTGTATGTATGGACTCTGCACAGTACCACTTCTCTTGTCCTGTATGTCGGGTGTAATTCACGGTATCTGTTCTTATTCTGTATGTATGGACTCTGCACAGTACTACTTCTCTTGTCCTGTATGTCGGGTGTAATTCTCGGTATCTGTTATTCTGTATGTATGGACTCTGCACAGTACTACTTCTCTTGTCCTGTATGTCGGGTGTAATTCTCAGTATCTGTTTTTATTCTGTATGTATGGACTCTGCACAGTACTACTTCTCTTGTCCTGTATGTCGGGTGTAATTCTCAGTATCTGTTCTTATTCTGTATGTATGGACTCTGCACAGTACTACTTCTCTTGTCCTGTATGTCGGGTGTAATTCTCAGTATCTCTTCTTATTCTGTATGTATGGACTCTGCACAGTACTACTTCTCTTGTCCTGTATGTCGGGTGTAATTCTCAGTATCTGTTCTTATTCTGTATGTATGGACTCTGCACAGTACTACTTCTCTTGTCCTGTATGTCGGGTGTAATTCTCAGTATCTCTTCTTATTCTGTATGTATGGACTCTGCACAGTACTACTTCTCTTGTCCTGTATGTCGGGTGTAATTCTCAGTATCTCTTCTTATTCTGTATGTATGGACTCTGCACAGTACTACTTCTCTTGTCCTGTATGTCGGGTGTAATTCTCAGTATCTCTTCTTATTCTGTATGTATGGACTCTGCACAGTACTACTTCTCTTGTCCTGTATGTCGGGTGTAATTCTCAGTATCTCTTCTTATTCTGTATGTATGGACTCTGCACAGTACTACTTCTCTTGTCCTGTATGTCGGGTGTAATTCTCGGTATCTCTTCTTATTCTGTATGTATGGACTCTGCACAGTACTACTTCTCTTGTCCTGTATGTCGGGTGTAATTCTCAGTATCTGTTCTTATTCTGTATGTATGGACTCTGCACAGTACTACTTCTCCTGTCCTGTATGTCGGGTGTAATTCTCGGTATCTCTTCTTATTCTGTATGTATGGACTCTGCACAGTACTACTTCTCTTGTCCTGTATGTCGGGTGTAATTCTCGGTATCTCTTCTTATTCTGTATGTATGGACTCTGCACAGTACTACTTCTCTTGTCCTGTATGTCGGGTGTAATTCTCAGTATCTGTTCTTATTCTGTATGTATGGACTCTGCACAGTACTACTTCTCTTGTCCTGTATGTCGGGTGTAATTCTCGGTATCTGTTCTTATTCTGTATGTATGGACTCTGCATAGAACCACTTCTCTTGTCCTGTATGTCGGGTGTAATTCTCAGTATCTCTTCTTATTCTGTATGTATGGACTCTGCACAGTACTACTTCTCTTGTCCTGTATGTCGGGTGTAATTCTCGGTATCTGTTCTTATTCTGTATGTATGGACTCTGCACAGTACTACTTCTCTTGTCCTGTATGTTGGGTGTAATTCTCGGTATCTGTTCTTATTCTGTATGTATGGACTCTGCACAGTACTACTTCTCTTGTCCTGTATGTCGGGTGTAATTCTCGGTATCTGTTCTTATTCTGTGTGTATGGACTCTGCACAGTACTACTTCTCTTGTCCTGTATGTCGGGTGTAATTCTCGGTATCTGTTCTTATTCTGTATGTATGGACTCTGCACAGTACTACTTCTCTTGTCCTGTATGTCGGGTGTAATTCTCAGTATCTGTTCTTATTCTGTATGTATGGACTCTGCACAGTACTACTTCTCTTGTCCTGTATGTCGGGTGTAATTCTCAGTATCTGTTCTTATTCTGTATGTATGGACTCTGCACAGTACTACTTCTCTTGTCCTGTATGTCGGGTGTAATTCTCAGTATCTGTTCTTATTCTGTATGTATGGACTCTGCACAGTACTACTTCTCTTGTCCTGTATGTCGGGTGTAATTCTCAGTATCTGTTCTTATTCTGTATGTATGGACTCTGCACAGTACTACTTCTCTTGTCCTGTATGTTGGGTGTAATTCTCGGTATCTGTTCTTATTCTGTATGTATGGACTCTGCACAGTACTACTTCTCTTGTCCTGTATGTCGGGTGTAATTCTCGGTATCTGTTCTTATTCTGTGTGTATGGACTCTGCACAGTACTACTTCTCTTGTCCTGTATGTCGGGTGTAATTCTCGGTATCTGTTCTTATTCTGTATGTATGGACTCTGCACAGTACTACTTCTCTTGTCCTGTATGTCGGGTGTAATTCTCAGTATCTGTTCTTATTCTGTATGTATGGACTCTGCACAGTACTACTTCTCTTGTCCTGTATGTCGGGTGTAATTCTCAGTATCTGTTCTTATTCTGTATGTATGGACTCTGCACAGTACTACTTCTCTTGTCCTGTATGTCAGGTGTAATTCTCAGTATCTCTTCTTATTCTGTATGTATGGACTCTGCACAGTACTACTTCTCTTGTCCTGTATGTCGGGTGTAATTCTCGGTATCTGTTCTTATTCTGTGTGTATGGACTCTGCACAGTACTACTTCTCTTGTCCTGTATGTCGGGTGTAATTCTCGGTATCTGTTCTTATTCTGTATGTATGGACTCTGCACAGTACTACTTCTCCTGTCCTGTATGTCGGGTGTAATTCTCGGTATCTGTTCTTATTCTGTATGTATGGACTCTGCACAGTACTACTTCTCTTGTCCTGTATGTCGGGTGTAATTCTCAGTATCTGTTCTTATTCTGTATGTATGGACTCTGCACAGTACTACTTCTCTTGTCCTGTATGTCGGGTGTAATTCTCAGTATCTGTCCTTATTCTGTATGTATGGACTCTGCACAGTACTACTTCTCTTGTCCTGTATGTCGGGTGTAATTCTCGGTATCTGTTCTTATTCTGTATGTATGGACTCTGCACAGTACTACTTCTCTTGTCCTGTATGTCGGGTGTAATTCTCGGTATCTGTTCTTATTCTGTATGTATGGACTCTGCACAGTACTACTTCTCTTGTCCTGTATGTCGGGTGTAATTCTCGGTATCTGTTCTTATTCTGTATGTATGGACTCTGCACAGTACCACTTCTCTTGTCCTGTATGTCGGGTGTAATTCTCGGTATCTGTTCTTATTCTGTATGTATGGACTCTGCACAGTACTACTTCTCCTGTCCTGTATGTCGGGTGTAATTCTCGGTATCTGTTCTTATTCTGTATGTATGGACTCTGCACAGTACTACTTCTCTTGTCCTGTATGTCGGGTGTAATTCTCGGTATCTGTTCTTATTCTGTATGTATGGACTCTGCACAGTACCACTTCTCTTGTCCTGTATGTCGGGTGTAATTCTCGGTATCTGTTCTTATTCTGTATGTATGGACTCTGCACAGTACTACTTCTCCTGTCCTGTATGTCGGGTGTAATTCTCAGTATCTGTCCTTATTCTGTATGTATGGACTCTGCACAGTACTACTTCTCTTGTCCTGTATGTCGGGTGTAATTCTCGGTATCTCTTCTTATTCTGTATGTATGGACTCTGCACAGTACTACTTCTCTTGTCCTGTATGTCGGGTGTAATTCTCAGTATCTGTCCTTATTCTGTATGTATGGACTCTGCACAGTACTACTTCTCTTGTCCTGTATGTCGGGTGTAATTCTCGGTATCTGTTCTTATTCTGTATGTATGGACTCTGCACAGTACTACTTCTCTTGTCCTGTATGTCGGGTGTAATTCTCGGTATCTGTTCTTATTCTGTATGTATGGACTCTGCACAGTACTACTTCTCTTGTCCTGTATGTCGGGTGTAATTCTCGGTATCTGTTCTTATTCTGTATGTATGGACTCTGCACAGTACTACTTCTCTTGTCCTGTATGTCGGGTGTAATTCTCGGTATCTGTTCTTATTCTGTATGTATGGACTCTGCACAGTACTACTTCTCTTGTCCTGTATGTCGGGTGTAATTCTCGGTATCTGTTCTTATTCTGTATGTATGGACTCTGCACAGTACTACTTCTCTTGTCCTGTATGTCGGGTGTAATTCTCGGTATCTCTTCTTATTCTGTATGTATGGACTCTGCACAGTACTACTTCTCTTGTCCTGTATGTCGGGTGTAATTCTCGGTATCTCTTCTTATTCTGTATGTATGGACTCTGCACAGTACCACTTCTCTTGTCCTGTATGTCGGGTGTAATTCTCGGTATCTCTTCTTATTCTGTATGTATGGACTCTGCACAGTACTACTTCTCTTGTCCTGTATGTCGGGTGTAATTCTCAGTATCTGTCCTTATTCTGTATGTATGGACTCTGCACAGTACTACTTCTCTTGTCCTGTATGTCGGGTGTAATTCTCGGTATCTGTTCTTATTCTGTATGTATGGACTCTGCACAGTACTACTTCTCTTGTCCTGTATGTCGGGTGTAATTCTCGGTATCTGTTCTTATTCTGTATGTATGGACTCTGCACAGTACTACTTCTCTTGTCCTGTATGTCGGGTGTAATTCTCGGTATCTGTCCTTATTCTGTATGTATGGACTCTGCACAGTACTACTTCTCTTGTCCTGTATGTCGGGTGTAATTCTCGGTATCTGTTCTTATTCTGTATGTATGGACTCTGCACAGTACTACTTCTCTTGTCCTGTATGTCGGGTGTAATTCTCGGTATCTCTTCTTATTCTGTATGTATGGACTCTGCACAGTACTACTTCTCCTGTCCTGTATGTCAGGTGTAATTCTCAGTATCTCTTCTTATTCTGTATGTATGGACTCTGCACAGTACTACTTCTCTTGTCCTGTATGTTGGGTGTAATTCTCAGTATCTCTTCTTATTCTGTATGTATGGACTCTGCACAGTACTACTTCTCCTGTCCTGTATGTCGGGTGTAATTCTCAGTATCTGTTCTTATTCTGTATGTATGGACTCTGCACAGTACTACTTCTCTTGTCCTGTATGTCGGGTGTAATTCTCAGTATCTGTCCTTATTCTGTATGTATGGACTCTGTACAGTACTACTTCTCTTGTCCTGTATGTCGGGTGTAATTCTCGGTATCTGTTCTTATTCTGTATGTATGGACTCTGCACAGTACTACTTCTCTTGTCCTGTATGTCGGGTGTAATTCTCGGTATCTCTCCTTATTCTGTATGTATGGACTCTGCACAGTACTACTTCTCTTGTCCTGTATGTCGGGTGTAATTCTCAGTATCTGTTCTTATTCTGTATGTATGGACTCTGCACAGTACTACTTCTCTTGTCCTGTATGTCGGGTGTAATTCTCGGTATCTGTTCTTATTCTGTATGTATGGACTCTGCACAGTACCACTTCTCTTGTCCTGTATGTCGGGTGTAATTCTCGGTATCTGTTCTTATTCTGTATGTATGGACTCTGCACAGTACCACTTCTCTTGTCCTGTATGTCGGGTGTAATTCTCGGTATCTGTTCTTATTCTGTATGTATGGACTCTGCACAGTACTACTTCTCTTGTCCTGTATGTCGGGTGTAATTCTCGGTATCTGTTCTTATTCTGTATGTATGGACTCTGCACAGTACTACTTCTCTTGTCCTGTATGTCGGGTGTAATTCTCGGTATCTGTTCTTATTCTGTATGTATGGACTCTGCACAGTACCACTTCTCTTGTCCTGTATGTCGGGTGTAATTCTCGGTATCTGTTCTTATTCTGTATGTATGGACTCTGCACAGTACTACTTCTCTTGTCCTGTATGTCGGGTGTAATTCTCGGTATCTCTTCTTATTCTGTATGTATGGACTCTGCACAGTACTACTTCTCTTGTCCTGTATGTCGGGTGTAATTCTCGGTATCTCTTCTTATTCTGTATGTATGGACTCTGCACAGTACTACTTCTCTTGTCCTGTATGTCGGGTGTAATTCTCAGTATCTCTCCTTATTCTGTATGTATGGACTCTGCACAGTACTACTTCTCTTGTCCTGTATGTCGGGTGTAATTCTCAGTATCTGTTCTTATTCTGTATGTATGGACTCTGCACAGTACTACTTCTCCTGTCCTGTATGTCGGGTGTAATTCTCAGTATCTGTTCTTATTCTGTATGTATGGACTCTGCACAGTACTACTTCTCTTGTCCTGTATGTCGGGTGTAATTCTCGGTATCTCTTCTTATTCTGTATGTATAGACTCTGCACAGTACTACTTCTCTTGTCCTGTATGTCGGGTGTAATTCTCGGTATCTCTTCTTATTCTGTATGTATGGACTCTGCACAGTACTACTTCTCCTGTCCTGTATGTCGGGTGTAATTCTCGGTATCTGTTCTTATTCTGTATGTATGGACTCTGCACAGTACTACTTCTCTTGTCCTGTATGTCGGGTGTAATTCTCAGTATCTGTTCTTATTCTGTATGTATGGACTCTGCACAGTACTACTTCTCTTGTCCTGTATGTCGGGTGTAATTCTCGGTATCTCTTCTTATTCTGTATGTATGGACTCTGCACAGTACTACTTCTCTTGTCTTGTATGTCGGGTGTAATTCTCGGTATCTGTCCTTATTCTGTATGTATGGACTCTGCACAGTACTACTTCTCTTGTCCTGTATGTCGGGTGTAATTCTCGGTATCTCTTCTTATTCTGTATGTATGGACTCTGCACAGTACTACTTCTCTTGTCCTGTATGTCGGGTGTAATTCTCGGTATCTGTTCTTATTCTGTATGTATGGACTCTGCACAGTACTACTTCTCTTGTCCTGTATGTCGGGTGTAATTCTCGGTATCTCTTCTTATTCTGTATGTATGGACTCTGCACAGTACTACTTCTCCTGTCCTGTATGTCGGGTGTAATTCTCGGTATCTGTTCTTATTCTGTATGTATGGACTCTGCACAGTACTACTTCTCTTGTCCTGTATGTCGGGTGTAATTCTCAGTATCTGTTCTTATTCTGTATGTATGGACTCTGCACAGTACTACTTCTCTTGTCCTGTATGTCGGGTGTAATTCTCAGTATCTGTTCTTATTCTGTATGTATGGACTCTGCACAGTACTACTTCTCTTGTTCTGTATGTCGGGTGTAATTCTCGGTATCTGTTCTTATTCTGTATGTATGGACTCTGCACAGTACTACTTCTCTTGTCCTGTATGTCGGGTGTAATTCTCAGTATCTCTCCTTATTCTGTATGTATGGACTCTGCACAGTACTACTTCTCTTGTCCTGTATGTCGGGTGTAATTCTCGGTATCTGTTCTTATTCTGTATGTATGGACTCTGCACAGTACTACTTCTCCTGTCCTGTATGTCGGGTGTAATTCTCAGTATCTGTTCTTATTCTGTATGTATGGACTCTGCACAGTACTACTTCTCTTGTCCTGTATGTCGGGTGTAATTCTCGGTATCTGTTCTTATTCTGTATGTATGGACTCTGCACAGTACTACTTCTCTTGTCCTGTATGTCGGGTGTAATTCTCAGTATCTGTTCTTATTCTGTATGTATGGACTCTGCACAGTACTACTTCTCTTGTTCTGTATGTCGGGTGTAATTCTCGGTATCTGTTCTTATTCTGTATGTATGGACTCTGCACAGTACTACTTCTCTTGTCCTGTATGTCGGGTGTAATTCTCAGTATCTGTTCTTATTCTGTATGTATGGACTCTGCACAGTACTACTTCTCTTGTCCTGTATGTCGGGTGTAATTCTCAGTATCTGTTCTTATTCTGTATGTATGGACTCTGCACAGTACTACTTCTCTTGTTCTGTATGTCGGGTGTAATTCTCGGTATCTGTTCTTATTCTGTATGTATGGACTCTGCACAGTACTACTTCTCTTGTCCTGTATGTCGGGTGTAATTCTCAGTATCTCTCCTTATTCTGTATGTATGGACTCTGCACAGTACTACTTCTCTTGTCCTGTATGTCGGGTGTAATTCTCGGTATCTGTTCTTATTCTGTATGTATGGACTCTGCACAGTACTACTTCTCTTGTCCTGTATGTCGGGTGTAATTCTCGGTATCTGTTCTTATTCTGTATGTATGGACTCTGCACAGTACTACTTCTCTTGTCCTGTATGTCGGGTGTAATTCTCAGTATCTGTTCTTATTCTGTATGTATGGACTCTGCACAGTACTACTTCTCTTGTCCTGTATGTCGGGTGTAATTCTCGGTATCTGTCCTTATTCTGTATGTATGGACTCTGCACAGTACTACTTCTCTTGTCCTGTATGTCGGGTGTAATTCTCAGTATCTCTTCTTATTCTGTATGTATGGACTCTGCACAGTACTACTTCTCTTGTCCTGTATGTCGGGTGTAATTCTCGGTATCTGTCCTTATTCTGTATGTATGGACTCTGCACAGTACTACTTCTCTTGTCCTGTATGTCGAGTGTAATTCTCAGTATCTCTTCTTATTCTGTATGTATGGACTCTGCACAGTACTACTTCTCTTGTCCTGTATGTCGAGTGTAATTCTCAGTATCTCTTCTTATTCTGTATGTATGGACTCTGCACAGTACTACTTCTCTTGTCCTGTATGTCGGGTGTAATTCTCAGTATCTCTTCTTATTCTGTATGTATGGACTCTGCACAGTACTACTTCTCTTGTCCTGTATGTCGGGTGTAATTCTCGGTATCTGTCCTTATTCTGTATGTATGGACTCTGCACAGTACTACTTCTCTTGTCCTGTATGTCGGGTGTAATTCTCGGTATCTGTTCTTATTCTGTATGTATGGACTCTGCACAGTACTACTTCTCCTGTCCTGTATGTCGGGTGTAATTCTCGGTATCTGTTCTTATTCTGTATGTATGGACTCTGCACAGTACTACTTCTCCTGTCCTGTATGTCGGGTGTAATTCTCGGTATCTGTCCTTATTCTGTATGTATGGACTCTGCACAGTACTACTTCTCCTGTCCTGTATGTCGGGTGTAATTCTCGGTATCTGTTCTTATTCTGTATGTATGGACTCTGCACAGTACTACTTCTCCTGTCCTGTATGTCGGGTGTAATTCTCAGTATCTGTTCTTATTCTGTATGTATGGACTCTGCACAGTACTACTTCTCTTGTCCTGTATGTCGGGTGTAATTCTCTGTATCTCTTCTTATTCTGTATGTATGGACTCTGCACAGTACTACTTCTCTTGTCCTGTATGTCGGGTGTAATTCTCAGTATCTGTTCTTATTCTGTATGTATGGACTCTGCACAGTACTACTTCTCCTGTCCTGTATGTCGGGTGTAATTCTCGGTATCTGTTCTTATTCTGTATGTATGGACTCTGCACAGTACTACTTCTCTTGTCCTGTATGTCGGGTGTAATTCTCAGTATCTGTCCTTATTCTGTATGTATGGACTCTGCACAGTACTACTTCTCTTGTCCTGTATGTCGGGTGTAATTCTCAGTATCTGTTCTTATTCTGTATGTATGGACTCTGCACAGTACTACTTCTCTTGTCCTGTATGTGGGTGTAATTCTCGGTATCTCTTCTTATTCTGTATGTATGGACTCTGCACAGTACTACTTCTCTTGTCCTGTATGTCAGGTGTAATTCTCAGTATCTCTTCTTATTCTGTATGTATGGACTCTGCACAGTACTACTTCTCTTGTCCTGTATGTCGGGTGTAATTCTCGGTATCTGTTCTTATTCTGTATGTATGGACTCTGCACAGTACTACTTCTCTTGTCCTGTATGTCGGGTGTAATTCTCAGTATCTGTTCTTATTCTGTATGTATGGACTCTGCACAGTACTACTTCTCTTGTCCTGTATGTCGGGTGTAATTCTCGGTATCTGTCCTTATTCTGTATGTATGGACTCTGCACAGTACTACTTCTCTTGTCCTGTATGTCGGGTGTAATTCTCGGTATCTGTTCTTATTCTGTATGTATGGACTCTGCACAGTACTACTTCTCTTGTCCTGTATGTCGGGTGTAATTCTCAGTATCTGTCCTTATTCTGTATGTATGGACTCTGCACAGTACTACTTCTCTTGTCCTGTATGTCGGGTGTAATTCTCAGTATCTCTTCTTATTCTGTATGTATGGACTCTGCACAGTACTACTTCTCTTGTCCTGTATGCCGGGTGTAATTCTCGGTATCTGTTCTTATTCTGTATGTATGGACTCTGCACAGTACTACTTCTCTTGTCCTGTATGCCGGGTGTAATTCTTGGTATCTCTTCTTATTCTGTATGTATGGACTCTGCACAGTACTACTTCTCTTGTCCTGTATGTCGGGTGTAATTCTCAGTATCTCTTCTTATTCTGTATGTATGGACTCTGCACAGTACTACTTCTCCTGTCCTGTATGTCGGGTGTAATTCTCGGTATCTGTTCTTATTCTGTATGTATGGACTCTGCACAGTACTACTTCTCCTGTCCTGTATGTCGGGTGTAATTCTCAGTATCTCTCCTTATTCTGTATGTATGGACTCTGCACAGTACTACTTCTCTTGTCCTGTATGTCGGGTGTAATTCTCGGTATCTGTTCTTATTCTGTATGTATGGACTCTGCACAGTACTACTTCTCTTGTCCTGTATGTCGGGTGTAATTCTCGGTATCTGTTCTTATTCTGTATGTATGGACTCTGCACAGTACTGCTTCTCTTGTCCTGTATGTCGGGTGTAATTCTCGGTATCTCTTCTTATTCTGTATGTATGGACTCTGCACAGTACTACTTCTCTTGTCCTGTATGTCGGGTGTAATTCTCGGTATCTGTTCTTATTCTGTATGTATGGACTCTGTACAGTACTACTTCTCTTGTCCTGTATGTCGGGTGTAATTCTCAGTATCTGTTCTTATTCTGTATGTATGGACTCTGCACAGTACTACTTCTCTTGTCCTGTATGTCGGGTGTAATTCTCGGTATCTGTTCTTATTCTGTATGTATGGACTCTGCACAGTACTACTTCTCTTGTCCTGTATGTCGGGTGTAATTCTCAGTATCTCTTCTTATTCTGTATGTATGGACTCTGCACAGTACTACTTCTCTTGTCCTGTATGTCGGGTGTAATTCTCGGTATCTGTTCTTATTCTGTATGTATGGACTCTGTACAGTACTACTTCTCTTGTCCTGTATGTCGGGTGTAATTCTCAGTATCTCTCCTTATTCTGTATGTATGGACTCTGCACAGTACTACTTCTCTTGTCCTGTATGTCGGGTGTAATTCTCGGTATCTCTTCTTATTCTGTATGTATGGACTCTGCACAGTACTACTTCTCTTGTCCTGTATGTCGGGTGTAATTCTCGGTATCTCTTCTTATTCTGTATGTATGGACTCTGCACAGTACCACTTCTCTTGTCCTGTATGTCGGGTGTAATTCTCAGTATCTGTTCTTATTCTGTATGTATGGACTCTGCACAGTACTACTTCTCTTGTCCTGTATGTCGGGTGTAATTCTCAGTATCTCTCCTTATTCTGTATGTATGGACTCTGCACAGTACTACTTCTCCTGTCCTGTATGTCGGGTGTAATTCTCGGTATCTGTTCTTATTCTGTATGTATGGACTCTGCACAGTACTACTTCTCTTGTCCTGTATGTCGGGTGTAATTCTCGGTATCTATTCTTATTCTGTATGTATGGACTCTGCACAGTACTACTTCTCTTGTCCTGTATGTCGGGTGTAATTCTCAGTATCTGTCCTTATTCTGTATGTATGGACTCTGCACAGTACTACTTCTCTTGTCCTGTATGTCGGGTGTAATTCTCGGTATCTGTTCTTATTCTGTATGTATGGACTCTGCACAGTACCACTTCTCTTGTCCTGTATGTCGGGTGTAATTCTCGGTATCTGTTCTTATTCTGTATGTATGGACTCTGCACAGTACTACTTCTCTTGTCCTGTATGTCGGGTGTAATTCTCGGTATCTCTTCTTATTCTGTATGTATGGACTCTGCACAGTACTACTTCTCTTGTCCTGTATGTCGGGTGTAATTCTCGGTATCTCTTCTTATTCTGTATGTATGGACTCTGCACAGTACTACTTCTCCTGTCCTGTATGTCGGGTGTAATTCTCAGTATCTGTTCTTATTCTGTATGTATGGACTCTGCACAGTACTACTTCTCCTGTCCTGTATGTCGGGTGTAATTCTCGGTATCTGTTCTTATTCTGTATGTATGGACTCTGCACAGTACCACTTCTCTTGTCCTGTATGTCGGGTGTAATTCTCAGTATCTCTTCTTATTCTGTATGTATGGACTCTGCACAGTACTACTTCTCCTGTCCTGTATGTCGGGTGTAATTCTCAGTATCTGTCCTTATTCTGTATGTATGGACTCTGCACAGTACTACTTCTCTTGTCCTGTATGTCGGGTGTAATTCTCGGTATCTCTTCTTATTCTGTATGTATGGACTCTGCACAGTACTACTTCTCTTGTCCTGTATGTCGGGTGTAATTCTCGGTATCTGTTCTTATTCTGTATGTATGGACTCTGCACAGTACTACTTCTCTTGTCCTGTATGTCGGGTGTAATTCTCAGTATCTGTCCTTATTCTGTATGTATGGACTCTGCACAGTACTACTTCTCTTGTCCTGTATGTCGGGTGTAATTCTCAGTATCTGTTCTTATTCTGTATTAATGGACTCTGCACAGTACTACTTCTCTTATCCTGTATGTCGGGTGTAATTCTCGGTATCTCTCCTTATTCTGTATGTATGGACTCTGCACAGTACTACTTCTCTTGTCCTGTATGTCGGGTGTAATTCTCAGTATCTCTTCTTATTCTGTATGTATGGACTCTGCACAGTACTACTTCTCCTGTCCTGTATGTCGGGTGTAATTCTCGGTATCTGTTCTTATTCTGTATGTATGGACTCTGCACAGTACTACTTCTCTTGTCCTGTATGTCGGGTGTAATTCTCGGTATCTGTTCTTATTCTGTATGTATGGACTCTGCACAGTACTACTTCTCTTGTCCTGTATGTCGGGTGTAATTCTCGGTATCTGTTCTTATTCTGTATGTATGGACTCTGCACAGTACCACTTCTCTTGTCCTGTATGTCGGGTGTAATTCTCGGTATATGTTCTTATTCTGTATGTATGGACTCTGCACAGTACCACTTCTCTTGTCCTGTATGTCGGGTGTAATTCTCGGTATCTCTTCTTATTCTGTATGTATGGACTCTGCACAGTACTACTTCTCTTGTCCTGTATGTCGGGTGTAATTCTCGGTATCTCTTCTTATTCTGTATGTATGGACTCTGCACAGTACTACTTCTCCTGTCCTGTATGTCGGGTGTAATTCTCGGTATCTGTTCTTATTCTGTATGTATGGACTCTGCACAGTACTACTTCTCATGTCCTGTATGTCGGGTGTAATTCTCGGTATCTCTTCTTATTCTGTATGTATGGACTCTGCACAGTACTACTTCTCCTGTCCTGTATGTCGGGTGTAATTCTCGGTATCTGTTCTTATTCTGTATGTATGGACTCTGCACAGTACCACTTCTCTTGTCCTGTATGTCGGGTGTAATTCTCGGTATCTGTTCTTATTCTGTATGTATGGACTCTGCACAGTACCACTTCTCTTGTCCTGTATGTCGGGTGTAATTCTCGGTATCTGTTCTTATTCTGTATGTATGGACTCTGCACAGTACTACTTCTCTTGTCCTGTATGTCGGGTGTAATTCTCGGTATCTGTTCTTATTCTGTATGTATGGACTCTGCACAGTACCACTTCTCTTGTCCTGTATGTCGGGTGTAATTCTCGGTATCTGTTCTTATTCTGTATGTATGGACTCTGCACAGTACTACTTCTCTTGTCCTGTATGTCGGGTGTAATTCTCAGTATCTGTTCTTATTCTGTATGTATGGACTCTGCACAGTACTACTTCTCTTGTCCTGTATGTCGGGTGTAATTCTCAGTATCTCTTCTTATTCTGTATGTATGGACTCTGCACAGTACTACTTCTCTTGTCCTGTATGTCGGGTGTAATTCTCAGTATCTGTTCTTATTCTGTATGTATGGACTCTGCCCAGTACTACTTCTCTTGTCCTGTATGTCGGGTGTAATTCTCGGTATCTGTTCTTATTCTGTATGTATGGACTCTGCACAGTACTACTTCTCTTGTCCTGTATGTCGGGTGTAATTCTCAGTATCTCTTCTTATTCTGTATGTATGGACTCTGCACAGTACTACTTCTCCTGTCCTGTATGTCGGGTGTAATTCTCGGTATCTGTTCCTATTCTGTATGTATGGACTCTGCACAGTACTACTTCTCTTGTCCTGTATGTCGGGTGTAATTCTCAGTATCTGTTCTTATTCTGTATGTATGGACTCTGCACAGTACTACTTCTCTTGTCCTGTATGTCGGGTGTAATTCTCGGTATCTGTTCTTATTCTGTATGTATGGACTCTGCACAGTACCACTTCTCTTGTCCTGTATGTCAGGTGTAATTCTCGGTATCTGTTCTTATTCTGTATGTATGGACTCTGCACAGTACTACTTCTCTTGTCCTGTATGTCAGGTGTAATTCTCGGTATCTGTTCTTATTCTGTATGTATGGACTCTGCACAGTACTACTTCTCTTGTCCTGTATGTCGGGTGTAATTCTCGGTATCTCTTCTTATTCTGTATGTATGGATTCTGCACAGTACTACTTCTCCTGTCCTGTATGTCGGGTGTAATTCTCGGTATCTGTTCTTATTCTGTATGTATGGACTCTGCACAGTACTACTTCTCTTGTCCTGTATGTCGGGTGTAATTCTCAGTATCTGTTCTTATTCTGTATGTATGGATTCTGCACAGTACTACTTCTCCTGTCCTGTATGTCGGGTGTAATTCTCGGTATCTGTCCTTATTCTGTATGTATGGACTCTGCACAGTACTACTTCTCTTGTCCTGTATGCCGGGTGTAATTCTTGGTATCTGTTCTTATTCTGTATGTATGGACTCTGCACAGTACTACTTCTCTTGTCCTGTATGTCGGGTGTAATTCTCGGTATCTCTTCTTATTCTGTATGTATGGACTCTGCACAGTACTACTTCTCCTGTCCTGTATGTCGGGTGTAATTCTCGGTATCTGTTCTTATTCTGTATGTATGGACTCTGCACAGTACTACTTCTCTTGTCCTGTATGTCGGGTGTAATTCTCGGTATCGGTTCTTATTCTGTATGTATGGACTCTGCACAGTACTACTTCTCTTGTCCTGTATGTCGAGTGTAATTCTCGGTATCTCTTCTTATTCTGTATGTATGGACTCTGCACAGTACTACTTCTCCTGTCCTGTATGTCGGGTGTAATTCTCGGTATCTGTCCTTATTATGTATGTATGGACTCTGCACAGTACTACTTCTCTTGTCCTGTATGTCGGGTGTAATTCTCGGTATCTGTTCTTATTCTGTATGTATGGACTCTGCACAGTACCACTTCTCTTGTCCTGTATGTCGGGTGTAATTCTCAGTATCTCTCCTTATTCTGTATGTATGGACTCTGCACAGTACTACTTCTCTTGTCCTGTATGTCGGGTGTAATTCTCAGTATCTGTCCTTATTCTGTATGTATGGACTCTGCACAGTACTACTTCTCTTGTCCTGTATGTCGGGTGTAATTCTCGGTATCTGTTCTTATTCTGTATGTATGGACTCTGCACAGTACTACTTCTCCTGTCCTGTATGTCGGGTGTAATTCTCAGTATCTCTTCTTATTCTGTATGTATGGACTCTGCACAGTACTACTTCTCTTGTCCTGTATGTCGGGGGTAATTCTCAGTATCTGTTCTTATTCTGTATGTATGGACTCTGCACAGTACTACTTCTCCTGTCCTGTATGTCGGGTGTAATTCTCAGTATCTCTTCTTATTCTGTATGTATGGACTCTGCACAGTACTACTTCTCTTGTCCTGTATGTCGGGTGTAATTCTCAGTATCTGTTCTTATTCTGTATGTATGGACTCTGCACAGTACTACTTCTCTTGTCCTGTATGTCGGGTGTAATTCTCGGTATCTGTCCTTATTCTGTATGTATGGACTCTGCACAGTACCACTTCTCTTGTCCTGTATGTCGGGTGTAATTCTCAGTATCTGTCCTTATTCTGTATGTATGGACTCTGCACAGTACTACTTCTCTTGTCCTGTATGTCGGGTGTAATTCTCAGTATCTCTTCTTATTCTGTATGTATGGACTCTGCACAGTACTACTTCTCTTGTCCTGTATGTCGGGTGTAATTCTCAGTATCTGTTCTTATTCTGTATGTATGGACTCTGCACAGTACTACTTCTCCTGTCCTGTATGTCGGGTGTAATTCTCAGTATCTGTTCTTATTCTGTATGTATGGACTCTGCACAGTACTACTTCTCTTGTCCTGTATGTCGGGTGTAATTCTCGGTATCTCTTCTTATTCTGTATGTATGGACTCTGCACAGTACTACTTCTCTTGTCCTGTATGTCGGGTGTAATTCTCAGTATCTGTTCTTATTCTGTATGTATGGACTCTGCACAGTACTACTTCTCTTGTCCTGTATGTCGGGTGTAATTCTCGGTATCTGTTCTTATTCTGTATGTATGGACTCTGCACAGTACTACTTCTCTTGTCCTGTATGTCGGGTGTAATTCTCGGTATCTCTTCTTATTCTGTATGTATGGACTCTGCACAGTACTACTTCTCTTGTCCTGTATGTCGGGTGTAATTCTCGGTATCTGTTCTTATTCTGTATGTATGGACTCTGCACAGTACTACTTCTCTTGTCCTGTATGTCGGGTGTAATTCTCAGTATCTCTTCTTATTCTGTATGTATGGACTCTGCACAGTACTACTTCTCCTGTCCTGTATGTCGGGTGTAATTCTCAGTATCTCTTCTTATTCTGTATGTATGGACTCTGCACAGTACTACTTCTCTTGTCCTGTATGTCGGGTGTAATTCTCAGTATCTGTTCTTATTCTATATGTATGGACTCTGCACAGTACTACTTCTCTTGTCCTGTATGTCGGGTGTAATTCTCGGTATCTGTTCTTATTCTGTATGTATGGACTCTGCACAGTACTACTTCTCTTGTCCTGTATGTCGGGTGTAATTCTCGGTATCTCTTCTTATTCTGTATGTATGGACTCTGCACAGTACTACTTCTCCTGTCCTGTATGTCGGGTGTAATTCTCAGTATCTGTTCTTATTCTGTATGTATGGACTCTGCACAGTACTACTTCTCTTGTCCTGTATGTCGGGTGTAATTCTCGGTATCTGTTCTTATTCTGTATGTATGGACTCTGCACAGTACTACTTCTCTTGTCCTGTATGTCGGGTGTAATTCTCAGTATCTGTCCTTATTCTGTATGTATGGACTCTGCACAGTACCACTTCTCTTGTCCTGTATGTCGGGTGTAATTCTCGGTATCTCTTCTTATTCTGTATGTATGGACTCTGCACAGTACTACTTCTCCTGTCCTGTATGTCGGGTGTAATTCTCGGTATCTCTTCTTATTCTGTATGTATGGACTCTGCACAGTACTACTTCTCTTGTCCTGTATGTCGGGTGTAATTCTCGGTATCTGTTCTTATTCTGTATGTATGGACTCTGCACAGTACCACTTCTCTTGTCCTGTATGTCGGGTGTAATTCTCGGTATCTGTTCTTATTCTGTATGTATGGACTCTGCACAGTACCACTTCTCTTGTCCTGTATGTCGGGTGTAATTCTCAGTATCTCTTCTTATTCTGTATGTATGGACTCTGCACAGTACTACTTCTCCTGTCCTGTATGTCGGGTGTAATTCTCGGTATCTCTTCTTATTCTGTATGTATGGACTCTGCACAGTACTACTTCTCTTGTCCTGTATGTCGGGTGTAATTCTCGGTATCTGTTCTTATTCTGTATGTATGGACTCTGCACAGTACCACTTCTCTTGTCCTGTATGTCGGGTGTAATTCTCGGTATCTGTTCTTATTCTGTATGTATGGACTCTGCACAGTACCACTTCTCTTGTCCTGTATGTCGGGTGTAATTCTCGGTATCTGTTCTTATTCTGTATGTATGGACTCTGCACAGTACTACTTCTCCTGTCCTGTATGTCGGGTGTAATTCTCGGTATCTCTTCTTATTCTGTATGTATGGACTCTGCACAGTACTACTTCTCTTGTCCTGTATGTCGGGTGTAATTCTCAGTATCTCTTCTTATTCTGTATGTATGGACTCTGCACAGTACTACTTCTCTTGTCCTGTATGTCGGGTGTAATTCTCGGTATCTCTTCTTATTCTGTATGTATGGACTCTGCACAGTACTACTTCTCTTGTCCTGTATGTCGGGTGTAATTCTCAGTATCTCTTCTTATTCTGTATGTATGGACTCTGCACAGTACTACTTCTCTTGTCCTGTATGTCGGGTGTAATTCTCAGTATCTGTCCTTATTCTGTATGTATGGACTCTGCACAGTACTACTTCTCCTGTCCTGTATGTCGGGTGTAATTCTCAGTATCTCTTCTTATTCTGTATGTATGGACTCTGCACAGTACTACTTCTCTTGTCCTGTATGTCGGGTGTAATTCTCGGTATCTGTTCTTATTCTGTATGTATGGATTCTGCACAGTACTACTTCTCTTGTCCTGTATGTCGGGTGTAATTCTCAGTATCTCTTCTTATTCTGTATGTATGGACTCTGCACAGTACTACTTCTCCTGTCCTGTATGTCGGGTGTAATTCTCAGTATCTGTTCTTATTCTGTATGTATGGACTCTGCACAGTACTACTTCTCTTGTCCTGTATGTCGGGTGTAATTCTCGGTATCTGTTCTTATTCTGTATGTATGGACTCTGCACAGTACTACTTCTCTTGTCCTGTATGTCGGGTGTAATTCTCGGTATCTGTTCTTATTCTGTATGTATGGACTCTGCACAGTACTACTTCTCTTGTCCTGTATGTCGGGTGTAATTCTCGGTATCTGTCCTTATTCTGTATGTATGGACTCTGCACAGTACTACTTCTCCTGTCCTGTATGTCGGGTGTAATTCTCAGTATCTCTTCTTATTCTGTATGTATGGACTCTGCACAGTACTACTTCTCCTGTCCTGTATGTCGGGTGTAATTCTCAGTATCTGTCCTTATTCTGTATGTATGGACTCTGCACAGTACTACTTCTCTTGTCCTGTATGTCGGGTGTAATTCTCAGTATCTGTTCTTATTCTGTATGTATGGACTCTGCACAGTACTACTTCTCCTGTCCTGTATGTCGGGTGTAATTCTCGGTATCTCTTCTTATTCTGTATGTATGGACTCTGCACAGTACTACTTCTCTTGTCCTGTATGTCGGGTGTAATTCTCGGTATCTGTTCTTATTCTGTATGTATGGACTCTGCACAGTACTACTTCTCTTGTCCTGTATGTCGGGTGTAATTCTCGGTATCTGTTCTTATTCTGTATGTATGGACTCTGCACAGTACTACTTCTCTTGTCCTGTATGTCGGGTGTAATTCTCGGTATCTGTCCTTATTCTGTATGTATGGACTCTGCACAGTACTACTTCTCTTGTCCTGTATGTCGGGTGTAATTCTCAGTATCTCTTCTTATTCTGTATGTATGGACTCTGCACAGTACTACTTCTCCTGTCCTGTATGTCGGGTGTAATTCTCAGTATCTCTTCTTATTCTGTATGTATGGACTCTGCACAGTACTACTTCTCTTGTCCTGTATGTCGGGTGTAATTCTCAGTATCTCTTCTTATTCTGTATGTATGGACTCTGCACAGTACTACTTCTCCTGTCCTGTATGTCGGGTGTAATTCTCAGTATCTGTTCTTATTCTGTATGTATGGACTCTGCACAGTACTACTTCTCTTGTCCTGTATGTCGGGTGTAATTCTCGGTATCTGTTCTTATTCTGTATGTATGGACTCTGCACAGTACTACTTCTCTTGTCCTGTATGTCGGGTGTAATTCTCGGTATCTGTTCTTATTCTGTATGTATGGACTCTGCACAGTACTACTTCTCTTGTCCTGTATGTCGGGTGTAATTCTCGGTATCTGTCCTTATTCTGTATGTATGGACTCTGCACAGTACTACTTCTCCTGTCCTGTATGTCGGGTGTAATTCTCGGTATCTGTTCTTATTCTGTATGTATGGACTCTGCACAGTACTACTTCTCTTGTCCTGTATGTCGGGTGTAATTCTCAGTATCTCTTCTTATTCTGTATGTATGGACTCTGCACAGTACTACTTCTCCTGTCCTGTATGTCGGGTGTAATTCTCAGTATCTGTTCTTATTCTGTATGTATGGACTCTGCACAGTACTACTTCTCCTGTCCTGTATGTCGGGTGTAATTCTCGGTATCTCTTCTTATTCTGTATGTATGGACTCTGCACAGTACTACTTCTCTTGTCCTGTATGTCGGGTGTAATTCTCGGTATCTGTTCTTATTCTGTATGTATGGACTCTGCACAGTACTACTTCTCTTGTCCTGTATGTCGGGTGTAATTCTCGGTATCTGTTCTTATTCTGTATGTATGGACTCTGCACAGTACTACTTCTCTTGTCCTGTATGTCGGGTGTAATTCTCGGTATCTGTCCTTATTCTGTATGTATGGACTCTGCACAGTACTACTTCTCTTGTCCTGTATGTCGGGTGTAATTCTCAGTATCTCTTCTTATTCTGTATGTATGGACTCTGCACAGTACTACTTCTCCTGTCCTGTATGTCGGGTGTAATTCTCAGTATCTCTTCTTATTCTGTATGTATGGACTCTGCACAGTACTACTTCTCTTGTCCTGTATGTCGGGTGTAATTCTCAGTATCTCTTCTTATTCTGTATGTATGGACTCTGCACAGTACTACTTCTCCTGTCCTGTATGTCGGGTGTAATTCTCAGTATCTGTCCTTATTCTGTATGTATGGACTCTGCACAGTACTACTTCTCTTGTCCTGTATGTCGGGTGTAATTCTCAGTATCTGTTCTTATTCTGTATGTATGGACTCTGCACAGTACTACTTCTCTTGTCCTGTATGTCGGGTGTAATTCTCAGTATCTGTTCTTATTCTGTATGTATGGACTCTGCACAGTACTACTTCTCCTGTCCTGTATGTCGGGTGTAATTCTCGGTATCTGTTCTTATTCTGTATGTATGGACTCTGCACAGTACTACTTCTCTTGTCCTGTATGTCGGGTGTAATTCTCAGTATCTGTTCTTATTCTGTATGTATGGACTCTGCACAGTA
Organism: Rana muscosa; assembly: GCA_029206835.1. Taxonomy (NCBI): domain Eukaryota; kingdom Metazoa; phylum Chordata; class Amphibia; order Anura; family Ranidae; genus Rana; species Rana muscosa. The sequence goes on from CM055119.1 coordinate 217,378,995, forward strand.
CTACTTCTCTTGTCCTGTATGTCGGGTGTAATTCTCGGTATCTGTTCTTATTCTGTATGTATGGACTCTGCACAGTACTACTTCTCTTGTCCTGTATGTCGGGTGTAATTCTCAGTATCTGTTCTTATTCTGTATGTATGGACTCTGCACAGTACTACTTCTCCTGTCCTGTATGTCGGGTGTAATTCTCGGTATCTGTTCTTATTCTGTATGTATGGACTCTGCACAGTACTACTTCTCTTGTCCTGTATGTCGGGTGTAATTCTCGGTATCTCTTCTTATTCTGTATGTATGGACTCTGCACAGTACTACTTCTCTTGTCCTGTATGTCGGGTGTAATTCTCAGTATCTGTTCTTATTCTGTATGTATGGACTCTGCACAGTACTACTTCTCTTGTCCTGTATGTCGGGTGTAATTCTCGGTATCTGTTCTTATTATGTATGTATGGACTCTGCACAGTACTACTTCTCTTGTCCTGTATGTCGGGTGTAATTCTCAGTATCTGTCCTTATTCTGTATGTATGGACTCTGCACAGTACTACTTCTCTTGTCCTGTATGTCGGGTGTAATTCTCAGTATCTCTTCTTATTCTGTATGTATGGACTCTGCACAGTACTACTTCTCTTGTCCTGTATGTCGGGTGTAATTCTCAGTATCTGTTCTTATTCTGTATGTATGGACTCTGCACAGTACTACTTCTCCTGTCCTGTATGTCGGGTGTAATTCTCGGTATCTGTCCTTATTCTGTATGTATGGACTCTGCACAGTACTACTTCTCTTGTCCTGTATGTCGGGTGTAATTCTCGGTATCTGTTCTTATTATGTATGTATGGACTCTGCACAGTACTACTTCTCTTGTCCTGTATGTCGGGTGTAATTCTCGGTATCTCTTCTTATTCTGTATGTATGGACTCTGCACAGTACTACTTCTCCTGTCCTGTATGTCGGGTGTAATTCTCGGTATCTGTCCTTATTCTGTATGTATGGACTCTGCACAGTACTACTTCTCTTGTCCTGTATGTCGGGTGTAATTCTCGGTATCTCTTCTTATTCTGTATGTATGGACTCTGCACAGTACTACTTCTCCTGTCCTGTATGTCGGGTGTAATTCTCGGTATCTGTCCTTATTCTGTATGTATGGACTCTGCACAGTACTACTTCTCTTGTCCTGTATGTCGGGTGTAATTCTCGGTATCTGTTCTTATTATGTATGTATGGACTCTGCACAGTACTACTTCTCTTGTCCTGTATGTCGGGTGTAATTCTCGGTATCTCTTCTTATTCTGTATGTATGGACTCTGCACAGTACCACTTCTCTTGTCCTGTATGTCGGGTGTAATTCTCGGTATCTGTTCTTATTCTGTATGTATGGACTCTGCACAGTACTACTTCTCCTGTCCTGTATGTCGGGTGTAATTCTCAGTATCTCTCCTTATTCTGTATGTATGGACTCTGCACAGTACTACTTCTCTTGTCCTGTATGTCGGGTGTAATTCTCGGTATCTGTTCTTATTATGTATGTATGGACTCTGCACAGTACTACTTCTCTTGTCCTGTATGTCGGGTGTAATTCTCGGTATCTCTTCTTATTCTGTATGTATGGACTCTGCACAGTACCACTTCTCTTGTCCTGTATGTCGGGTGTAATTCTCGGTATCTGTTCTTATTCTGTATGTATGGACTCTGCACAGTACTACTTCTCTTGTCCTGTATGTCGGGTGTAATTCTCGGTATCTGTCCTTATTCTGTATGTATGGACTCTGCACAGTACTACTTCTCTTGTCCTGTATGTCGGGTGTAATTCTCAGTATCTCTCCTTATTCTGTATGTATGGACTCTGCACAGTACTACTTCTCTTGTCCTGTATGTCGGGTGTAATTCTCGGTATCTGTTCTTATTCTGTATGTATGGACTCTGCACAGTACTACTTCTCTTGTCCTGTATGTCGGGTGTAATTCTCAGTATCTGTTCTTATTCTGTATGTATGGACTCTGCACAGTACTACTTCTCTTGTCCTGTATGTCGGGTGTAATTCTCGGTATCTCTTCTTATTCTGTATGTATGGACTCTGCACAGTACTACTTCTCTTGTCCTGTATGTCGGGTGTAATTCTCGGTATCTCTTCTTATTCTGTATGTATGGACTCTGCACAGTACCACTTCTCTTGTCCTGTATGTCGGGTGTAATTCTCGGTATCTGTTCTTATTCTGTATGTATGGACTCTGCACAGTACTACTTCTCTTGTCCTGTATGTCGGGTGTAATTCTCAGTATCTCTTCTTATTCTGTATGTATGGACTCTGCACAGTACTACTTCTCTTGTCCTGTATGTCGGGTGTAATTCTCAGTATCTGTTCTTATTCTGTATGTATGGACTCTGCACAGTACTACTTCTCTTGTCCTGTATGTCGGGTGTAATTCTCGGTATCTGTTCTTATTCTGTATGTATGGACTCTGCACAGTACCACTTCTCTTGTCCTGTATGTCGGGTGTAATTCTCAGTATCTGTTTTTATTCTGTATGTATGGACTCTGCACAGTACTACTTCTCTTGTCCTGTATGTCAGGTGTAATTCTCAGTATCTCTTCTTATTCTGTATGTATGGACTCTGCACAGTACTACTTCTCTTGTCCTGTATGTCGGGTGTAATTCTCGGTATCTCTTCTTATTCTGTATGTATGGACTCTGCACAGTACTACTTCTCTTGTCCTGTATGTCGGGTGTAATTCTCGGTATCTGTTCTTATTCTGTATGTATGGACTCTGCACAGTACTATTTCTCTTGTCCTGTATGTCGGGTGTAATTCTCGGTATCTGTTCTTATTCTGTATGTATGGACTCTGCACAGTACTACTTCTCTTGTCCTGTATGTCGGGTGTAATTCTCAGTATCTGTCCTTATTCTGTATGTATGGACTCTGCACAGTACTACTTCTCCTGTCCTGTATGTCGGGTGTAATTCTCGGTATCTGTTCTTATTCTGTATGTATGGACTCTGCACAGTACTACTTCTCTTGTCCTGTATGTCGGGTGTAATTCTCGGTATCTGTTCTTATTCTGTATGTATGGACTCTGCACAGTACCACTTCTCTTGTCCTGTATGTCGGGTGTAATTCTCGGTATCTGTTCTTATTCTGTATGTATGGACTCTGCACAGTACTACTTCTCTTGTCCTGTATGTCGGGTGTAATTCTCGGTATCTGTTCTTATTCTGTATGTATGGACTCTGCCCAGTACCACTTCTCTTGTCCTGTATGTCGGGTGTAATTCTCGGTATCTCTTCTTATTCTGTATGTATGGACTCTGCACAGTACTACTTCTCCTGTCCTGTATGTCGGGTGTAATTCTCGGTATCTGTTCTTATTCTGTATGTATGGACTCTGCACAGTACTACTTCTCTTGTCCTGTATGTCGGGTGTAATTCTCGGTATCTGTTCTTATTCTGTATGTATGGACTCTGCACAGTACTACTTCTCCTGTCCTGTATGTCGGGTGTAATTCTCGGTATCTGTTCTTATTCTGTATGTATGGACTCTGCACAGTACTACTTCTCCTGTCCTGTATGTCGGGTGTAATTCTCGGTATCTGTTCTTATTCTGTATGTATGGACTCTGCACAGTACTACTTCTCTTGTCCTGTATGTCGGGTGTAATTCTCGGTATCTGTTCTTATTCTGTATGTATGGACTCTGCACAGTACTACTTCTCCTGTCCTGTATGTCGGGTGTAATTCTCGGTATCTGTTCTTATTCTGTATGTATGGACTCTGCACAGTACTACTTCTCTTGTCCTGTATGTCGGGTGTAATTCTCAGTATCTGTCCTTATTCTGTATGTATGGACTCTGCACAGTACTACTTCTCTTGTCCTGTATGTCGGGTGTAATTCTCGGTATCTGTTCTTATTCTGTATGTATGGACTCTGCACAGTACTACTTCTCTTGTCCTGTATGTCGGGTGTAATTCTCAGTATCTGTTCTTATTCTGTATGTATGGACTCTGCACAGTACTACTTCTCTTGTCCTGTATGTCGGGTGTAATTCTCAGTATCTGTCCTTATTCTGTATGTATGGACTCTGCACAGTACTACTTCTCTTGTCCTGTATGTCGGGTGTAATTCTCAGTATCTGTTCTTATTCTGTATGTATGGACTCTGCACAGTACTACTTCTCCTGTCCTGTATGTCGGGTGTAATTCTCAGTATCTGTTCTTATTCTGTATGTATGGACTCTGCACAGTACCACTTCTCTTGTCCTGTATGTCGGGTGTAATTCTCGGTATCTGTTCTTATTCTGTATGTATGGACTCTGCACAGTACTACTTCTCTTGTCCTGTATGTGGGTGTAATTCTCGGTATCTGTTCTTATTCTGTATGTATGGACTCTGCACAGTACTACTTCTCTTGTCCTGTATGTCGGGTGTAATTCTCAGTATCTCTTCTTATTCTGTATGTATGGACTCTGCACAGTACTACTTCTCTTGTCCTGTATGTCGGGTGTAATTCTCAGTATCTCTTCTTATTCTGTATGTATGGACTCTGCACAGTACTACTTCTCTTGTCCTGTATGTCGGGTGTAATTCTCGGTATCTGTTCTTATTCTGTATGTATGGACTCTGCACAGTACTACTTCTCTTGTCCTGTATGTCGGGTGTAATTCTCAGTATCTCTTCTTATTCTGTATGTATGGACTCTGCACAGTACCACTTCTCTTGTCCTGTATGTCGGGTGTAATTCTCGGTATCTGTCCTTATTCTGTATGTATGGACTCTGCACAGTACTACTTCTCTTGTCCTGTATGTCGGGTGTAATTCTCGGTATCTGTTCTTATTCTGTATGTATGGACTCTGCACAGTACTACTTCTCTTGTCCTGTATGTCGGGTGTAATTCTCGGTATCTGTTCTTATTCTGTATGTATGGACTCTGCACAGTACTACTTCTCTTGTCCTGTATGTCGGGTGTAATTCTCGGTATCTCTTCTTATTCTGTATGTATGGACTCTGCACAGTACTACTTCTCTTGTCCTGTATGTCGGGTGTAATTCTCGGTATCTGTTCTTATTCTGTATGTATGGACTCTGCACAGTACTACTTCTCTTGTCCTGTATGTCGGGTGTAATTCTCAGTATCTCTTCTTATTCTGTATGTATGGACTCTGCACAGTACCACTTCTCTTGTCCTGTATGTCGGGTGTAATTCTCAGTATCTGTCCTTATTCTGTATGTATGGACTCTGCACAGTACTACTTCTCCTGTCCTGTATGTCGGGTGTAATTCTCGGTATCTCTTCTTATTCTGTATGTATGGACTCTGCACAGTACTACTTCTCTTGTCCTGTATGTCGGGTGTAATTCTCGGTATCTGTTCTTATTCTGTATGTATGGACTCTGCACAGTACTACTTCTCTTGTCCTGTATGTCGGGTGTAATTCTCAGTATCTCTCCTTATTCTGTATGTATGGACTCTGCACAGTACCACTTCTCTTGTCCTGTATGTCGGGTGTAATTCTCGGTATCTGTTCTTATTCTGTATGTATGGACTCTGCACAGTACCACTTCTCTTGTCCTGTATGTCGGGTGTAATTCTCGGTATCTGTTCTTATTCTGTATGTATGGACTCTGCACAGTACTACTTCTCTTGTCCTGTATGTCGGGTGTAATTCTCGGTATCTCTTCTTATTCTGTATGTATGGACTCTGCACAGTACCACTTCTCTTGTCCTGTATGTCGGGTGTAATTCTCAGTATCTGTTCTTATTCTGTATGTATGGACTCTGCACAGTACTACTTCTCTTGTCCTGTATGTCGGGTGTAATTCTCGGTATCTGTCCTTATTCTGTATGTATGGACTCTGCACAGTACCACTTCTCCTGTCCTGTATGTCGGGTGTAATTCTCAGTATCTGTTCTTATTCTGTATGTATGGACTCTGCACAGTACTACTTCTCTTGTCCTGTATGTCGGGTGTAATTCTCAGTATCTGTTCTTATTCTGTATGTATGGACTCTGCACAGTACTACTTCTCTTGTCCTGTATGTCGGGTGTAATTCTCGGTATCTGTCCTTATTCTGTATGTATGGACTCTGCACAGTACCACTTCTCCTGTCCTGTATGTCGGGTGTAATTCTCAGTATCTGTTCTTATTCTGTATGTATGGACTCTGCACAGTACTACTTCTCTTGTCCTGTATGTCGGGTGTAATTCTCGGTATCTGTTCTTATTCTGTATGTATGGACTCTGCACAGTACCACTTCTCTTGTCCTGTATGTCGGGTGTAATTCTCGGTATCTGTTCTTATTCTGTATGTAAGGACTCTGCACAGTACTACTTCTCTTGTCCTGTATGTCGGGTGTAATTCTCAGTATCTGTTCTTATTCTGTATGTATGGACTCTGCACAGTACTACTTCTCCTGTCCTGTATGTCGGGTGTAATTCTCAGTATCTGTTCTTATTCTGTATGTATGGACTCTGCACAGTACTACTTCTCTTGTCCTGTATGTCGGGTGTAATTCTCGGTATCTCTTCTTATTCTGTATGTATGGACTCTGCACAGTACTACTTCTCTTGTCCTGTATGTCGGGTGTAATTCTCAGTATCTCTTCTTATTCTGTATGTATGGACTCTGCACAGTACCACTTCTCTTGTCCTGTATGTCGGGTGTAATTCTCGGTATCTCTTCTTATTCTGTATGTATGGACTCTGCACAGTACTACTTCTCCTGTCCTGTATGTCGGGTGTAATTCTCAGTATCTCTTCTTATTCTGTATGTATGGACTCTGCACAGTACTACTTCTCTTGTCCTGTATGTCGGGTGTAATTCTCAGTATCTCTCCTTATTCTGTATGTATGGACTCTGCACAGTACTACTTCTCTTGTCCTGTATGTCGGGTGTAATTCTCAGTATCTGTTCTTATTCTGTATGTATGGACTCTGCACAGTACTACTTCTCCTGTCCTGTATGTCGGGTGTAATTCTCGGTATGTCTTCTTATTCTGTATGTATGGACTCTGCACAGTACTACTTCTCTTGTCCTGTATGTCGGGTGTAATTCTCGGTATCTGTTCTTATTCTGTATGTATGGACTCTGCACAGTACTACTTCTCTTGTCCTGTATGTCGGGTGTAATTCTCAGTATCTCTCCTTATTCTGTATGTATGGACTCTGCACAGTACTACTTCTCTTGTCCTGTATGTCGGGTGTAATTCTCAGTATCTGTTCTTATTCTGTATGTATGGACTCTGCACAGTACTACTTCTCCTGTCCTGTATGTCGGGTGTAATTCTCAGTATCTCTTCTTATTCTGTATGTATGGACTCTGCACAGTACTACTTCTCTTGTCCTGTATGTCGGGTGTAATTCTCAGTATCTCTTCTTATTCTGTATGTATGGACTCTGCACAGTACTACTTCTCCTGTCCTGTATGTCGGGTGTAATTCTCGGTATCTCTTCTTATTCTGTATGTATGGACTCTGCACAGTACTACTTCTCTTGTCCTGTATGTCGGGTGTAATTCTCGGTATCTGTTCTTATTCTGTATGTATGGACTCTGCACAGTACTACTTCTCTTGTCCTGTATGTCGGGTGTAATTCTCGGTATCTCTTCTTATTCTGTATGTATGGACTCTGCACAGTACTACTTCTCTTGTCCTGTATGTCGGGTGTAATTCTCGGTATCTGTTCTTATTCTGTATGTATGGACTCTGCACAGTACTACTTCTCTTGTCCTGTATGTCGGGTGTAATTCTCAGTATCTGTCCTTATTCTGTATGTATGGACTCTGCACAGTACTACTTCTCCTGTCCTGTATGTCGGGTGTAATTCTCAGTATCTGTTCTTATTCTGTATGTATGGACTCTGCACAGTACTACTTCTCTTGTCCTGTATGTCGGGTGTAATTCTCAGTATCTGTCCTTATTCTGTATGTATGGACTCTGCACAGTACTACTTCTTTTGTCCTGTATGTCGGGTGTAATTCTCAGTATCTGTCCTTATTCTGTATGTATGGACTCTGCACAGTACTACTTCTCTTGTCCTGTATGTCGGGTGTAATTCTCGGTATCTGTTCTTATTCTGTATGTATGGACTCTGCACAGTACCACTTCTCTTGTCCTGTATGTCGGGTGTAAATCTCAGTATCTCTCCTTATTCTGTATGTATGGACTCTGCACAGTACTACTTCTCCTGTCCTGTATGTCGGGTGTAATTCTCGGTATCTGTTCTTATTCTGTATGTATGGACTCTGCACAGTACTACTTCTCTTGTCCTGTATGTCGGGTGTAATTCTCGGTATCTGTTCTTATTCTGTATGTATGGACTCTGCACAGTACCACTTCTCTTGTCCTGTATGTCGGGTGTAATTCTCGGTATCTCTTCTTATTCTGTATGTATGGACTCTGCACAGTACTACTTCTCTTGTCCTGTATGTCGGGTGTAATTCTCGGTATCTGTTCTTATTCTGTATGTATGGACTCTGCACAGTACTACTTCTCTTGTCCTGTATGTCGGGTGTAATTCTCAGTATCTCTCCTTATTCTGTATGTATGGACTCTGCACAGTACTACTTCTCTTGTCCTGTATGTCGGGTGTAATTCTCGGTATCTGTTCTTATTCTGTATGTATGGACTCTGCACAGTACTACTTCTCTTGTCCTGTATGTCGGGTGTAATTCTCAGTATCTGTTCTTATTCTGTATGTATGGACTCTGCACAGTACTACTTCTCCTGTCCTGTATGTCGGGTGTAATTCTCAGTATCTCTTCTTATTCTGTATGTATGGACTCTGTACAGTACTACTTCTCCTGTCCTGTATGTCGGGTGTAATTCTCGGTATCTCTTCTTATTCTGTATGTATGGACTCTGCACAGTACTACTTCTCCTGTCCTGTATGTCGGGTGTAATTCTCAGTATCTCTTCTTATTCTGTATGTATGGACTCTGTACAGTACTACTTCTCCTGTCCTGTATGTCGGGTGTAATTCTCAGTATCTCTTCTTATTCTGTATGTATGGACTCTGTACAGTACTACTTCTCTTGTCCTGTATGTCGGGTGTAATTCTCAGTATCTCTTCTTATTCTGTATGTATGGACTCTGCACAGTACTACTTCTCTTGTCCTGTATGTCGGGTGTAATTCTCGGTATCTGTTCTTATTCTGTATGTATGGACTCTGCACAGTACTACTTCTCTTGTCCTGTATGTCGGGTGTAATTCTCGGTATCTGTTCTTATTCTGTATGTATGGACTCTGCACAGTACTACTTCTCCTGTCCTGTATGTCGGGTGTAATTCTCGGTATCTCTTCTTATTCTGTATGTATGGACTCTGCACAGTACTACTTCTCTTGTCCTGTATGTCGGGTGTAATTCTCGGTATCTGTTCTTATTCTGTATGTATGGACTCTGCACAGTACTACTTCTCTTGTCCTGTATGTCGGGTGTAATTCTCGGTATCTCTTCTTATTCTGTATGTATGGACTCTGCACAGTACTACTTCTCTTGTCCTGTATGTCGGGTGTAATTCTCGGTATCTGTTCTTATTCTGTATGTATGGACTCTGCACAGTACTACTTCTCTTGTCCTGTATGTCGGGTGTAATTCTCAGTATCTGTTCTTATTCTGTATGTATGGACTCTGCACAGTACTACTTCTCTTGTCCTGTATGTCGGGTGTAATTCTCAGTATCTGTCCTTATTCTGTATGTATGGACTCTGCACAGTACTACTTCTTTTGTCCTGTATGTCGGGTGTAATTCTCAGTATCTGTCCTTATTCTGTATGTATGGACTCTGCACAGTACTACTTCTCCTGTCCTGTATGTCGGGTGTAATTCTCAGTATCTGTTCTTATTCTGTATGTATGGACTCTGCACAGTACTACTTCTCTTGTCCTGTATGTCGGGTGTAATTCTCGGTATCTGTTCTTATTCTGTATGTATGGACTCTGCACAGTACTACTTCTCCTGTCCTGTATGTCGGGTGTAATTCTCGGTATCTCTTCTTATTCTGTATGTATGGACTCTGCACAGTACTACTTCTCTTGTCCTGTATGTCGGGTGTAATTCTCGGTATCTCTTCTTATTCTGTATGTATGGACTCTGCACAGTACTACTTCTCTTGTCCTGTATGTCGGGTGTAATTCTCGGTATCTCTTCTTATTCTGTATGTATGGACTCTGCACAGTACTACTTCTCCTGTCCTGTATGTCGGGTGTAATTCTCAGTATCTGTTCTTATTCTGTATGTATGGACTCTGCACAGTACTACTTCTCTTGTCCTGTATGTCGGGTGTAATTCTCAGTATCTGTCCTTATTCTGTATGTATGGACTCTGCACAGTACTACTTCTCTTGTCCTGTATGTCGGGTGTAATTCTCAGTATCTCTTCTTATTCTGTATGTATGGACTCTGCACAGTACTACTTCTCTTGTCCTGTATGTCGGGTGTAATTCTCAGTATCTGTTCTTATTCTGTATGTATGGACTCTGCACAGTACCACTTCTCTTGTCCTGTATGTCGGGTGTAATTCTCGGTATCTGTTCTTATTCTGTATGTATGGACTCTGCACAGTACTACTTCTCTTGTCCTGTATGTCGGGTGTAATTCTCGGTATCTGTTCTTATTCTGTATGTATGGACTCTGCACAGTACCACTTCTCTTGTCCTGTATGTCGGGTGTAATTCTCGGTATCTATTCTTATTCTGTATGTATGGACTCTGCACAGTACTACTTCTCCTGTCCTGTATGTCGGGTGTAATTCTCAGTATCTCTCCTTATTCTGTATGTATGGACTCTGCACAGTACCACTTCTCTTGTCCTGTATGTCGGGTGTAATTCTCAGTATCTCTTCTTATTCTGTATGTATGGACTCTGCACAGTACTACTTCTCTTGTCCTGTATGTCGGGTGTAATTCTCGGTATCTGTTCTTATTCTGTATGTATGGACTCTGCACAGTACTACTTCTCTTGTCCTGTATGTCGGGTGTAATTCTCGGTATCTGTTCTTATTCTGTATGTATGGACTCTGCACAGTACTACTTCTCTTGTCCTGTATGTCGGGTGTAATTCTCGGTATCTCTTCTTATTCTGTATGTATGGACTCTGCACAGTACCACTTCTCTTGTCCTGTATGTCGGGTGTAATTCTCAGTATCTCTTCTTATTCTGTATGTATGGACTCTGCACAGTACTACTTCTCTTGTCCTGTATGTCGGGTGTAATTCTCGGTATCTGTCCTTATTCTGTATGTATGGACTCTGCACAGTACTACTTCTCTTGTCCTGTATGTCGGGTGTAATTCTCGGTATCTGTTCTTATTCTGTATGTATGGACTCTGCACAGTACTACTTCTCTTGTCCTGTATGTCGGGTGTAATTCTCGGTATCTGTTTTTATTCTGTATGTATGGACTCTGCACAGTACTACTTCTCTTGTCCTGTATGTCGGGTGTAATTCTCGGTATCTGTCCTTATTCTGTATGTATGGACTCTGCACAGTACTACTTCTCTTGTCCTGTATGTCGGGTGTAATTCTCGGTATCTGTCCTTATTCTGTATGTATGGACTCTGCACAGTACTACTTCTCCTGTCCTGTATGTCGGGTGTAATTCTCGGTATCTGTTCTTATTCTGTATGTATGGACTCTGCACAGTACTACTTCTCCTGTCCTGTATGTCGGGTGTAATTCTCGGTATCTGTTCTTATTCTGTATGTATGGACTCTGCACAGTACCACTTCTCTTGTCCTGTATGTCGGGTGTAATTCTCGGTATCTATTCTTATTCTGTATGTATGGACTCTGCACAGTACTACTTCTCTTGTCCTGTATGTCGGGTGTAATTCTCAGTATCTGTTCTTATTCTGTATGTATGGACTCTGCACAGTACCACTTCTCTTGTCCTGTATGTCGGGTGTAATTCTCGGTATCTATTCTTATTCTGTATGTATGGACTCTGCACAGTACTACTTCTCCTGTCCTGTATGTCGGGTGTAATTCTCAGTATCTGTTCTTATTCTGTATGTATGGACTCTGCACAGTACTACTTCTCTTGTCCTGTATGTCGGGTGTAATTCTCGGTATCTGTTCTTATTCTGTATGTATGGACTCTGCACAGTACTACTTCTCTTGTCCTGTATGTCGGGTGTAATTCTCAGTATCTCTTCTTATTCTGTATGTATGGACTCTGCACAGTACTACTTCTCCTGTCCTGTATGTCGGGTGTAATTCTCAGTATCTCTTCTTATTCTGTATGTATGGACTCTGCACAGTACTACTTCTCTTGTCCTGTATGTCGGGTGTAATTCTCGGTATCTGTCCTTATTCTGTATGTATGGACTCTGCACAGTACTACTTCTCTTGTCCTGTATGTCGGGTGTAATTCTCGGTATCTGTTCTTATTCTGTATGTATGGACTCTGCACAGTACTACTTCTCTTGTCCTGTATGTCGGGTGTAATTCTCAGTATCTGTTCTTATTCTGTATGTATGGACTCTGCACAGTACTACTTCTCCTGTCCTGTATGTCGGGTGTAATTCTCAGTATCTCTTCTTATTCTGTATGTATGGACTCTGCACAGTACTACTTCTCCTGTCCTGTATGTCGGGTGTAATTCTCGGTATCTGTTCTTATTCTGTATGTATGGACTCTGCACAGTACTACTTCTCTTGTCCTGTATGTCGGGTGTAATTCTCAGTATCTGTTCTTATTCTGTATGTATGGACTCTGCACAGTACTACTTCTCTTGTCCTGTATGTCGGGTGTAATTCTCGGTATCTCTTCTTATTCTGTATGTATGGACTCTGCACAGTACTACTTCTCTTGTCCTGTATGTCGGGTGTAATTCTCAGTATCTGTTCTTATTCTGTATGTATGGACTCTGCACAGTACCACTTCTCTTGTCCTGTATGTCGGGTGTAATTCTCAGTATCTCTTCTTATTCTGTATGTATGGACTCTGCACAGTACTACTTCTCTTGTCCTGTATGTCGGGTGTAATTCTCAGTATCTGTTCTTATTCTGTATGTATGGACTCTGCACAGTACTACTTCTCCTGTCCTGTATGTCGGGTGTAATTCTCAGTATCTCTTCTTATTCTGTATGTATGGACTCTGCACAGTACTACTTCTCCTGTCCTGTATGTCGGGTGTAATTCTCAGTATCTGTTCTTATTCTGTATGTATGGACTCTGCACAGTACTACTTCTCTTGTCCTGTATGTCGGATGTAATTCTCGGTATCTCTTCTTATTCTGTATGTATGGACTCTGCACAGTACTACTTCTCTTGTCCTGTATGTCGGGTGTAATTCTCAGTATCTGTTCTTATTCTGTATGTATGGACTCTGCACAGTACTACTTCTCCTGTCCTGTATGTCGGGTGTAATTCTCGGTATCTCTTCTTATTCTGTATGTATGGACTCTGCACAGTACTACTTCTCTTGTCCTGTATGTCGGGTGTAATTCTCAGTATCTCTTCTTATTCTGTATGTATGGACTCTGCACAGTACTACTTCTCTTGTCCTGTATGTCGGGTGTAATTCTCAGTATCTGTTCTTATTCTGTATGTATGGACTCTGCACAGTACTACTTCTCTTGTCCTGTATGTCGGGTGTAATTCTCGGTATCTCTTCTTATTCTGTATGTATGGACTCTGCACAGTACTACTTCTCTTGTCCTGTATGTCGGGTGTAATTCTCAGTATCTGTTCTTATTCTGTATGTATGGACTCTGCACAGTACTACTTCTCTTGTCCTGTATGTCGGGTGTAATTCTCGGTATCTCTTCTTATTCTGTATGTATGGACTCTGCACAGTACTACTTCCCCTGCCCTGTATGTCGGGTGTAATTCTCGGTATCTGTTCTTATTCTGTATGTATGGACTCTGCACAGTACCACTTCTCTTGTCCTGTATGTCGGGTGTAATTCTCGGTATCTGTTCTTATTCTGTATGTATGGACTCTGCACAGTACTACTTCTCTTGTCCTGTATGTCGGGTGTAATTCTCAGTATCTGTCCTTATTCTGTATGTATGGACTCTGCACAGTACTACTTCTCTTGTCCTGTATGTCGGGTGTAATTCTCAGTATCTGTCCTTATTCTGTATGTATGGACTCTGCACAGTACTACTTCTCTTGTCCTGTATGTCGGGTGTAATTCTCGGTATCTGTTCTTATTCTGTATGTATGGACTCTGCACAGTACCAATTCTCTTGTCCTGTATGTCGGGTGTAATTCTCGGTATCTGTCCTTATTCTGTATGTATGGACTCTGCACAGTACTACTTCTCTTGTCCTGTATGTCGGGTGTAATTCTCAGTATCTCTTCTTATTCTGTATGTATGGACTCTGCACAGTACTACTTCTCTTGTCCTGTATGTCGGATGTAATTCTCAGTATCTCTTCTTATTCTGTATGTATGGACTCTGCACAGTACTACTTCTCTTGTCCTGTATGTCGGGTGTAATTCTCAGTATCTCTTCTTATTCTGTATGTATGGACTCTGCACAGTACTACTTCTCTTGTCCTGTATGTCGGATGTAATTCTCGGTATCTCTTCTTATTCTGTATGTATGGACTCTGCACAGTACTACTTCTCTTGTCCTGTATGTCGGGTGTAATTCTCGGTATCTGTTCTTATTCTGTATGTATGGACTCTGCACAGTACCACTTCTCTTGTCCTGTATGTCGGGTGTAATTCTCGGTATCTGTTCTTATTCTGTATGTATGGACTCTGCACAGTACCACTTCTCTTGTCCTGTATGTCGGGTGTAATTCTCAGTATCTGTCCTTATTCTGTATGTATGGACTCTGCACAGTACTACTTCTCTTGTCCTGTATGTCGGGTGTAATTCTCGGTATCTCTTCTTATTCTGTATGTATGGACTCTGCCCAGTACCACTTCTCTTGTCCTGTATGTCGGGTGTAATTCTCAGTATCTGTTCTTATTCTGTATGTATGGACTCTGCACAGTACTACTTCTCTTGTCCTGTATGTCGGGTGTAATTCTCAGTATCTGTTCTTATTCTGTATGTATGGACTCTGCACAGTACTACTTCTCTTGTCCTGTATGTCGGGTGTAATTCTCGGTATCTGTTCTTATTCTGTATGTATGGACTCTGCACAGTACTACTTCTCCTGTCCTGTATGTCGGGTGTAATTCTCGGTATCTGTTTTTATTCTGTATGTATGGACTCTGCACAGTACTACTTCTCTTGTCCTGTATGTCGGGTGTAATTCTCGGTATCTGTCCTTATTCTGTATGTATGGACTCTGCACAGTACTACTTCTCCTGTCCTGTATGTCGGGTGTAATTCTCGGTATCTGTTCTTATTCTGTATGTATGGACTCTGCACAGTACCACTTCTCTTGTCCTGTATGTCGGGTGTAATTCTCGGTATCTGTTCTTATTCTGTATGTATGGACTCTGCACAGTACTACTTCTCTTGTCCTGTATGTCGGGTGTAATTCTCGGTATCTGTCCTTATTCTGTATGTATGGACTCTGCACAGTACCACTTCTCTTGTCCTGTATGTCGGGTGTAATTCTCGGTATCTATTCTTATTCTGTATGTATGGACTCTGCACAGTACTACTTCTCCTGTCCTGTATGTCGGGTGTAATTCTCAGTATCTGTTCTTATTCTGTATGTATGGACTCTGCACAGTACCACTTCTCTTGTCCTGTATGTCGGGTGTAATTCTCGGTATCTGTTCTTATTCTGTATGTATGGACTCTGCACAGTACTACTTCTCTTGTCCTGTATGTCGGGTGTAATTCTCAGTATCTCTTCTTATTCTGTATGTATGGACTCTGCACAGTACTACTTCTCTTGTCCTGTATGTCGGGTGTAATTCTCGGTATCTCTTCTTATTCTGTATGTATGGACTCTGCACAGTACTACTTCTCTTGTCCTGTATGTCGGGTGTAATTCTCGGTATCTGTTATTCTGTATGTATGGACTCTGCACAGTACCACTTCTCTTGTCCTGTATGTCGGGTGTAATTCTCAGTATCTGTTTTTATTCTGTATGTATGGACTCTGCACAGTACTACTTCTCTTGTCCTGTATGTCGGGTGTAATTCTCGGTATCTCTTCTTATTCTGTATGTATGGACTCTGCACAGTACCACTTCTCTTGTCCTGTATGTCGGGTGTAATTCTCAGTATCTCTTCTTATTCTGTATGTATGGACTCTGCACAGTACTACTTCTCCTGTCCTGTATGTCGGGTGTAATTCTCAGTATCTCTTCTTATTCTGTATGTATGGACTCTGCACAGTACTACTTCTCTTGTCCTGTATGTCGGGTGTAATTCTCGGTATCTGTTCTTATTCTGTATGTATGGACTCTGCACAGTACTACTTCTCTTGTCCTGTATGTCGGGTGTAATTCTCGGTATCTGTTCTTATTCTGTATGTATGGACTCTGCACAGTACTACTTCTCCTGTCCTGTATGTCGGGTGTAATTCTCAGTATCTCTTCTTATTCTGTATGTATGGACTCTGCACAGTACTACTTCTCTTGTCCTGTATGTCGGGT
The DNA here is from genome assembly GCA_029206835.1 of Rana muscosa. Classification (NCBI taxonomy): domain Eukaryota; kingdom Metazoa; phylum Chordata; class Amphibia; order Anura; family Ranidae; genus Rana; species Rana muscosa. The sequence goes on from CM055119.1 coordinate 217,395,496, forward strand.
GTAATTCTCGGTATCTGTTCTTATTCTGTATGTATGGACTCTGCACAGTACTACTTCTCTTGTCCTGTATGTCGGGTGTAATTCTCGGTATCTCTTCTTATTCTGTATGTATGGACTCTGCACAGTACCACTTCTCCTGTCCTGTATGTCGGGTGTAATTCTCAGTATCTCTTCTTATTCTGTATGTATGGACTCTGCACAGTACTACTTCTCCTGTCCTGTATGTCGGGTGTAATTCTCAGTATCTCTTCTTATTCTGTATGTATGGACTCTGCACAGTACTACTTCTCTTGTCCTGTATGTCGGGTGTAATTCTCGGTATCTGTTCTTATTCTGTATGTATGGACTCTGCACAGTACTACTTCTCTTGTCCTGTATGTCGGGTGTAATTCTCGGTATCTGTTCTTATTCTGTATGTATGGACTCTGCACAGTACTACTTCTCTTGTCCTGTATGTCGGGTGTAATTCTCGGTATCTGTTCTTATTCTGTATGTATGGACTCTGCACAGTACTACTTCTCTTGTCCTGTATGTCGGGTGTAATTCTCAGTATCTGTTCTTATTCTGTATGTATGGACTCTGCACAGTACTACTTCTCTTGTCCTGTATGTCGGGTGTAATTCTCGGTATCTGTTCTTATTCTGTATGTATGGACTCTGCACAGTACTATTTCTCTTGTCCTGTATGTCGGGTGTAATTCTCGGTATCTGTTCTTATTCTGTATGTATGGACTCTGCACAGTACTACTTCTCTTGTCCTGTATGTCGGGTGTAATTCTCAGTATCTGTCCTTATTCTGTATGTATGGACTCTGCACAGTACTACTTCTCCTGTCCTGTATGTCGGGTGTAATTCTCGGTATCTGTTCTTATTCTGTATGTATGGACTCTGCACAGTACTACTTCTCTTGTCCTGTATGTCGGGTGTAATTCTCGGTATCTGTTCTTATTCTGTATGTATGGACTCTGCACAGTACTACTTCTCTTGTCCTGTATGTCGGGTGTAATTCTCGGTATCTGTTCTTATTCTGTATGTATGGACTCTGCACAGTACCACTTCTCTTGTCCTGTATGTCGGGTGTAATTCTCGGTATCTCTTCTTATTCTGTATGTATGGACTCTGCACAGTACTACTTCTCTTGTCCTGTATGTCGGGTGTAATTCTCAGTATCTGTTCTTATTCTGTATGTATGGACTCTGCACAGTACTACTTCTCTTGTCCTGTATGTGGGTGTAATTCTCGGTATCTCTTCTTATTCTGTATGTATGGACTCTGCACAGTACTACTTCTCTTGTCCTGTATGTCAGGTGTAATTCTCAGTATCTCTTCTTATTCTGTATGTATGGACTCTGCACAGTACTACTTCTCTTGTCCTGTATGTCGGGTGTAATTCTCGGTATCTGTTCTTATTCTGTATGTATGGACTCTGCACAGTACTACTTCTCTTGTCCTGTATGTCGGGTGTAATTCTCAGTATCTGTTCTTATTCTGTATGTATGGACTCTGCACAGTACTACTTCTCTTGTCCTGTATGTCGGGTGTAATTCTCGGTATCTGTCCTTATTCTGTATGTATGGACTCTGCACAGTACTACTTCTCTTGTCCTGTATGTCGGGTGTAATTCTCGGTATCTGTTCTTATTCTGTATGTATGGACTCTGCACAGTACTACTTCTCTTGTCCTGTATGTCGGGTGTAATTCTCAGTATCTGTCCTTATTCTGTATGTATGGACTCTGCACAGTACTACTTCTCTTGTCCTGTATGTCGGGTGTAATTCTCAGTATCTCTTCTTATTCTGTATGTATGGACTCTGCACAGTACTACTTCTCTTGTCCTGTATGCCGGGTGTAATTCTCGGTATCTGTTCTTATTCTGTATGTATGGACTCTGCACAGTACTACTTCTCTTGTCCTGTATGCCGGGTGTAATTCTTGGTATCTCTTCTTATTCTGTATGTATGGACTCTGCACAGTACTACTTCTCTTGTCCTGTATGTCGGGTGTAATTCTCAGTATCTCTTCTTATTCTGTATGTATGGACTCTGCACAGTACTACTTCTCCTGTCCTGTATGTCGGGTGTAATTCTCGGTATCTGTTCTTATTCTGTATGTATGGACTCTGCACAGTACTACTTCTCCTGTCCTGTATGTCGGGTGTAATTCTCAGTATCTCTCCTTATTCTGTATGTATGGACTCTGCACAGTACTACTTCTCTTGTCCTGTATGTCGGGTGTAATTCTCGGTATCTGTTCTTATTCTGTATGTATGGACTCTGCACAGTACTACTTCTCTTGTCCTGTATGTCGGGTGTAATTCTCGGTATCTGTTCTTATTCTGTATGTATGGACTCTGCACAGTACTGCTTCTCTTGTCCTGTATGTCGGGTGTAATTCTCGGTATCTCTTCTTATTCTGTATGTATGGACTCTGCACAGTACTACTTCTCTTGTCCTGTATGTCGGGTGTAATTCTCGGTATCTGTTCTTATTCTGTATGTATGGACTCTGTACAGTACTACTTCTCTTGTCCTGTATGTCGGGTGTAATTCTCAGTATCTGTTCTTATTCTGTATGTATGGACTCTGCACAGTACTACTTCTCTTGTCCTGTATGTCGGGTGTAATTCTCGGTATCTGTTCTTATTCTGTATGTATGGACTCTGCACAGTACTACTTCTCTTGTCCTGTATGTCGGGTGTAATTCTCAGTATCTCTTCTTATTCTGTATGTATGGACTCTGCACAGTACTACTTCTCTTGTCCTGTATGTCGGGTGTAATTCTCGGTATCTGTTCTTATTCTGTATGTATGGACTCTGCACAGTACTACTTCTCCTGTCCTGTATGTCGGGTGTAATTCTCAGTATCTCTCCTTATTCTGTATGTATGGACTCTGCACAGTACTACTTCTCTTGTCCTGTATGTCGGGTGTAATTCTCGGTATCTCTTCTTATTCTGTATGTATGGACTCTGCACAGTACTACTTCTCTTGTCCTGTATGTCGGGTGTAATTCTCGGTATCTGTTCTTATTCTGTATGTATGGACTCTGCACAGTACCACTTCTCTTGTCCTGTATGTCGGGTGTAATTCTCAGTATCTGTTCTTATTCTGTATGTATGGACTCTGCACAGTACTACTTCTCTTGTCCTGTATGTCGGGTGTAATTCTCAGTATCTCTCCTTATTCTGTATGTATGGACTCTGCACAGTACTACTTCTCCTGTCCTGTATGTCGGGTGTAATTCTCGGTATCTGTTCTTATTCTGTATGTATGGACTCTGCACAGTACTACTTCTCTTGTCCTGTATGTCGGGTGTAATTCTCGGTATCTATTCTTATTCTGTATGTATGGACTCTGCACAGTACTACTTCTCTTGTCCTGTATGTCGGGTGTAATTCTCAGTATCTGTCCTTATTCTGTATGTATGGACTCTGCACAGTACTACTTCTCTTGTCCTGTATGTCGGGTGTAATTCTCGGTATCTGTTCTTATTCTGTATGTATGGACTCTGCACAGTACCACTTCTCTTGTCCTGTATGTCGGGTGTAATTCTCGGTATCTGTTCTTATTCTGTATGTATGGACTCTGCACAGTACTACTTCTCTTGTCCTGTATGTCGGGTGTAATTCTCGGTATCTCTTCTTATTCTGTATGTATGGACTCTGCACAGTACTACTTCTCTTGTCCTGTATGTCGGGTGTAATTCTCGGTATCTCTTCTTATTCTGTATGTATGGACTCTGCACAGTACTACTTCTCCTGTCCTGTATGTCGGGTGTAATTCTCAGTATCTGTTCTTATTCTGTATGTATGGACTCTGCACAGTACTACTTCTCCTGTCCTGTATGTCGGGTGTAATTCTCGGTATCTGTTCTTATTCTGTATGTATGGACTCTGCACAGTACTACTTCTCTTGTCCTGTATGTCGGGTGTAATTCTCAGTATCTGTTCTTATTCTGTATGTATGGACTCTGCACAGTACCACTTCTCTTGTCCTGTATGTCGGGTGTAATTCTCAGTATCTCTTCTTATTCTGTATGTATGGACTCTGCACAGTACTACTTCTCCTGTCCTGTATGTCGGGTGTAATTCTCAGTATCTGTCCTTATTCTGTATGTATGGACTCTGCACAGTACTACTTCTCTTGTCCTGTATGTCGGGTGTAATTCTCGGTATCTCTTCTTATTCTGTATGTATGGACTCTGCACAGTACTACTTCTCTTGTCCTGTATGTCGGGTGTAATTCTCGGTATCTGTTCTTATTCTGTATGTATGGACTCTGCACAGTACTACTTCTCTTGTCCTGTATGTCGGGTGTAATTCTCAGTATCTGTCCTTATTCTGTATGTATGGACTCTGCACAGTACTACTTCTCTTGTCCTGTATGTCGGGTGTAATTCTCAGTATCTGTTCTTATTCTGTATTAATGGACTCTGCACAGTACTACTTCTCTTATCCTGTATGTCGGGTGTAATTCTCGGTATCTCTCCTTATTCTGTATGTATGGACTCTGCACAGTACTACTTCTCTTGTCCTGTATGTCGGGTGTAATTCTCAGTATCTCTTCTTATTCTGTATGTATGGACTCTGCACAGTACTACTTCTCCTGTCCTGTATGTCGGGTGTAATTCTCGGTATCTGTTCTTATTCTGTATGTATGGACTCTGCACAGTACTACTTCTCTTGTCCTGTATGTCGGGTGTAATTCTCGGTATCTGTTCTTATTCTGTATGTATGGACTCTGCACAGTACTACTTCTCTTGTCCTGTATGTCGGGTGTAATTCTCGGTATCTGTTCTTATTCTGTATGTATGGACTCTGCACAGTACCACTTCTCTTGTCCTGTATGTCGGGTGTAATTCTCGGTATATGTTCTTATTCTGTATGTATGGACTCTGCACAGTACCACTTCTCTTGTCCTGTATGTCGGGTGTAATTCTCGGTATCTCTTCTTATTCTGTATGTATGGACTCTGCACAGTACTACTTCTCTTGTCCTGTATGTCGGGTGTAATTCTCGGTATCTCTTCTTATTCTGTATGTATGGACTCTGCACAGTACTACTTCTCCTGTCCTGTATGTCGGGTGTAATTCTCGGTATCTGTTCTTATTCTGTATGTATGGACTCTGCACAGTACCACTTCTCTTGTCCTGTATGTCGGGTGTAATTCTCGGTATCTCTTCTTATTCTGTATGTATGGACTCTGCACAGTACTACTTCTCTTGTCCTGTATGTCGGGTGTAATTCTCGGTATCTGTTCTTATTCTGTATGTATGGACTCTGCACAGTACCACTTCTCTTGTCCTGTATGTCGGGTGTAATTCTCGGTATCTGTTCTTATTCTGTATGTATGGACTCTGCACAGTACTACTTCTCTTGTCCTGTATGTCGGGTGTAATTCTCAGTATCTGTTCTTATTCTGTATGTATGGACTCTGCACAGTACTACTTCTCTTGTCCTGTATGTCGGGTGTAATTCTCAGTATCTCTTCTTATTCTGTATGTATGGACTCTGCACAGTACTACTTCTCTTGTCCTGTATGTCGGGTGTAATTCTCAGTATCTGTTCTTATTCTGTATGTATGGACTCTGCCCAGTACTACTTCTCTTGTCCTGTATGTCGGGTGTAATTCTCGGTATCTGTTCTTATTCTGTATGTATGGACTCTGCACAGTACTACTTCTCTTGTCCTGTATGTCGGGTGTAATTCTCAGTATCTCTTCTTATTCTGTATGTATGGACTCTGCACAGTACTACTTCTCCTGTCCTGTATGTCGGGTGTAATTCTCGGTATCTGTTCCTATTCTGTATGTATGGACTCTGCACAGTACTACTTCTCTTGTCCTGTATGTCGGGTGTAATTCTCAGTATCTGTTCTTATTCTGTATGTATGGACTCTGCACAGTACTACTTCTCTTGTCCTGTATGTCGGGTGTAATTCTCGGTATCTGTTCTTATTCTGTATGTATGGACTCTGCACAGTACCACTTCTCTTGTCCTGTATGTCAGGTGTAATTCTCGGTATCTGTTCTTATTCTGTATGTATGGACTCTGCACAGTACTACTTCTCTTGTCCTGTATGTCGGGTGTAATTCTCGGTATCTGTTTTTATTCTGTATGTATGGACTCTGCACAGTACTACTTCTCTTGTCCTGTATGTCGGGTGTAATTCTCGGTATCTCTTCTTATTCTGTATGTATGGACTCTGCACAGTACTACTTCTCCTGTCCTGTATGTCGGGTGTAATTCTCGGTATCTGTTCTTATTCTGTATGTATGGACTCTGCACAGTACTACTTCTCTTGTCCTGTATGTCGGGTGTAATTCTCAGTATCTGTTCTTATTCTGTATGTATGGATTCTGCACAGTACTACTTCTCTTGTCCTGTATGTCGGGTGTAATTCTCGGTATCTCTTCTTATTCTGTATGTATGGACTCTGCACAGTACTACTTCTCCTGTCCTGTATGTCGGGTGTAATTCTCGGTATCTGTTCTTATTCTGTATGTATGGACTCTGCACAGTACTACTTCTCTTGTCCTGTATGTCGGGTGTAATTCTCGGTATCGGTTCTTATTCTGTATGTATGGACTCTGCACAGTACTACTTCTCTTGTCCTGTATGTCGAGTGTAATTCTCGGTATCTCTTCTTATTCTGTATGTATGGACTCTGCACAGTACCACTTCTCTTGTCCTGTATGTCGGGTGTAATTCTCAGTATCTCTCCTTATTCTGTATGTATGGACTCTGCACAGTACTACTTCTCTTGTCCTGTATGTCGGGTGTAATTCTCAGTATCTGTCCTTATTCTGTATGTATGGACTCTGCACAGTACTACTTCTCTTGTCCTGTATGTCGGGTGTAATTCTCGGTATCTGTTCTTATTCTGTATGTATGGACTCTGCACAGTACTACTTCTCCTGTCCTGTATGTCGGGTGTAATTCTCAGTATCTCTTCTTATTCTGTATGTATGGACTCTGCACAGTACTACTTCTCTTGTCCTGTATGTCGGGGGTAATTCTCAGTATCTGTTCTTATTCTGTATGTATGGACTCTGCACAGTACTACTTCTCCTGTCCTGTATGTCGGGTGTAATTCTCAGTATCTGTTCTTATTCTGTATGTATGGACTCTGCACAGTACTACTTCTCTTGTCCTGTATGTCGGGTGTAATTCTCGGTATCTGTCCTTATTCTGTATGTATGGACTCTGCACAGTACCACTTCTCTTGTCCTGTATGTCGGGTGTAATTCTCAGTATCTGTCCTTATTCTGTATGTATGGACTCTGCACAGTACTACTTCTCTTGTCCTGTATGTCGGGTGTAATTCTCAGTATCTCTTCTTATTCTGTATGTATGGACTCTGCACAGTACTACTTCTCTTGTCCTGTATGTCGGGTGTAATTCTCAGTATCTGTTCTTATTCTGTATGTATGGACTCTGCACAGTACTACTTCTCCTGTCCTGTATGTCGGGTGTAATTCTCAGTATCTGTTCTTATTCTGTATGTATGGACTCTGCACAGTACTACTTCTCTTGTCCTGTATGTCGGGTGTAATTCTCGGTATCTGTTCTTATTCTGTATGTATGGACTCTGCACAGTACTACTTCTCTTGTCCTGTATGTCGGGTGTAATTCTCAGTATCTCTTCTTATTCTGTATGTATGGACTCTGCACAGTACTACTTCTCCTGTCCTGTATGTCGGGTGTAATTCTCAGTATCTCTTCTTATTCTGTATGTATGGACTCTGCACAGTACTACTTCTCTTGTCCTGTATGTCGGGTGTAATTCTCAGTATCTGTTCTTATTCTATATGTATGGACTCTGCACAGTACTACTTCTCTTGTCCTGTATGTCGGGTGTAATTCTCGGTATCTGTTCTTATTCTGTATGTATGGACTCTGCACAGTACTACTTCTCTTGTCCTGTATGTCGGGTGTAATTCTCGGTATCTCTTCTTATTCTGTATGTATGGACTCTGCACAGTACTACTTCTCCTGTCCTGTATGTCGGGTGTAATTCTCAGTATCTGTTCTTATTCTGTATGTATGGACTCTGCACAGTACTACTTCTCTTGTCCTGTATGTCGGGTGTAATTCTCGGTATCTGTTCTTATTCTGTATGTATGGACTCTGCACAGTACTACTTCTCTTGTCCTGTATGTCGGGTGTAATTCTCAGTATCTGTCCTTATTCTGTATGTATGGACTCTGCACAGTACCACTTCTCTTGTCCTGTATGTCGGGTGTAATTCTCGGTATCTCTTCTTATTCTGTATGTATGGACTCTGCACAGTACTACTTCTCCTGTCCTGTATGTCGGGTGTAATTCTCGGTATCTCTTCTTATTCTGTATGTATGGACTCTGCACAGTACTACTTCTCTTGTCCTGTATGTCGGGTGTAATTCTCGGTATCTGTTCTTATTCTGTATGTATGGACTCTGCACAGTACCACTTCTCTTGTCCTGTATGTCGGGTGTAATTCTCGGTATCTGTTCTTATTCTGTATGTATGGACTCTGCACAGTACCACTTCTCTTGTCCTGTATGTCGGGTGTAATTCTCAGTATCTCTTCTTATTCTGTATGTATGGACTCTGCACAGTACTACTTCTCTTGTCCTGTATGTCGGGTGTAATTCTCGGTATCTGTTCTTATTCTGTATGTATGGACTCTGCACAGTACTACTTCTCCTGTCCTGTATGTCGGGTGTAATTCTCGGTATCTCTTCTTATTCTGTATGTATGGACTCTGCACAGTACTACTTCTCTTGTCCTGTATGTCGGGTGTAATTCTCAGTATCTCTTCTTATTCTGTATGTATGGACTCTGCACAGTACTACTTCTCTTGTCCTGTATGTCGGGTGTAATTCTCGGTATCTCTTCTTATTCTGTATGTATGGACTCTGCACAGTACTACTTCTCTTGTCCTGTATGTCGGGTGTAATTCTCAGTATCTCTTCTTATTCTGTATGTATGGACTCTGCACAGTACTACTTCTCTTGTCCTGTATGTCGGGTGTAATTCTCAGTATCTGTCCTTATTCTGTATGTATGGACTCTGCACAGTACTACTTCTCCTGTCCTGTATGTCGGGTGTAATTCTCAGTATCTCTTCTTATTCTGTATGTATGGACTCTGCACAGTACTACTTCTCTTGTCCTGTATGTCGGGTGTAATTCTCGGTATCTGTTCTTATTCTGTATGTATGGATTCTGCACAGTACTACTTCTCTTGTCCTGTATGTCGGGTGTAATTCTCAGTATCTCTTCTTATTCTGTATGTATGGACTCTGCACAGTACTACTTCTCCTGTCCTGTATGTCGGGTGTAATTCTCAGTATCTGTTCTTATTCTGTATGTATGGACTCTGCACAGTACTACTTCTCTTGTCCTGTATGTCGGGTGTAATTCTCGGTATCTGTTCTTATTCTGTATGTATGGACTCTGCACAGTACTACTTCTCTTGTCCTGTATGTCGGGTGTAATTCTCGGTATCTGTTCTTATTCTGTATGTATGGACTCTGCACAGTACTACTTCTCTTGTCCTGTATGTCGGGTGTAATTCTCGGTATCTGTCCTTATTCTGTATGTATGGACTCTGCACAGTACTACTTCTCCTGTCCTGTATGTCGGGTGTAATTCTCAGTATCTCTTCTTATTCTGTATGTATGGACTCTGCACAGTACTACTTCTCCTGTCCTGTATGTCGGGTGTAATTCTCAGTATCTGTCCTTATTCTGTATGTATGGACTCTGCACAGTACTACTTCTCTTGTCCTGTATGTCGGGTGTAATTCTCAGTATCTGTTCTTATTCTGTATGTATGGACTCTGCACAGTACTACTTCTCCTGTCCTGTATGTCGGGTGTAATTCTCGGTATCTCTTCTTATTCTGTATGTATGGACTCTGCACAGTACTACTTCTCTTGTCCTGTATGTCGGGTGTAATTCTCGGTATCTGTTCTTATTCTGTATGTATGGACTCTGCACAGTACTACTTCTCTTGTCCTGTATGTCGGGTGTAATTCTCGGTATCTGTCCTTATTCTGTATGTATGGACTCTGCACAGTACTACTTCTCTTGTCCTGTATGTCGGGTGTAATTCTCAGTATCTCTTCTTATTCTGTATGTATGGACTCTGCACAGTACTACTTCTCCTGTCCTGTATGTCGGGTGTAATTCTCAGTATCTCTTCTTATTCTGTATGTATGGACTCTGCACAGTACTACTTCTCTTGTCCTGTATGTCGGGTGTAATTCTCAGTATCTCTTCTTATTCTGTATGTATGGACTCTGCACAGTACTACTTCTCCTGTCCTGTATGTCGGGTGTAATTCTCAGTATCTGTTCTTATTCTGTATGTATGGACTCTGCACAGTACTACTTCTCTTGTCCTGTATGTCGGGTGTAATTCTCGGTATCTGTTCTTATTCTGTATGTATGGACTCTGCACAGTACTACTTCTCTTGTCCTGTATGTCGGGTGTAATTCTCGGTATCTGTTCTTATTCTGTATGTATGGACTCTGCACAGTACTACTTCTCTTGTCCTGTATGTCGGGTGTAATTCTCGGTATCTGTCCTTATTCTGTATGTATGGACTCTGCACAGTACTACTTCTCCTGTCCTGTATGTCGGGTGTAATTCTCGGTATCTGTTCTTATTCTGTATGTATGGACTCTGCACAGTACTACTTCTCTTGTCCTGTATGTCGGGTGTAATTCTCAGTATCTCTTCTTATTCTGTATGTATGGACTCTGCACAGTACTACTTCTCCTGTCCTGTATGTCGGGTGTAATTCTCAGTATCTGTCCTTATTCTGTATGTATGGACTCTGCACAGTACTACTTCTCTTGTCCTGTATGTCGGGTGTAATTCTCAGTATCTGTTCTTATTCTGTATGTATGGACTCTGCACAGTACTACTTCTCCTGTCCTGTATGTCGGGTGTAATTCTCGGTATCTCTTCTTATTCTGTATGTATGGACTCTGCACAGTACTACTTCTCTTGTCCTGTATGTCGGGTGTAATTCTCGGTATCTGTTCTTATTCTGTATGTATGGACTCTGCACAGTACTACTTCTCTTGTCCTGTATGTCGGGTGTAATTCTCAGTATCTGTTCTTATTCTGTATGTATGGACTCTGCACAGTACTACTTCTCCTGTCCTGTATGTCGGGTGTAATTCTCAGTATCTGTTCTTATTCTGTATGTATGGACTCTGCACAGTACTACTTCTCCTGTCCTGTATGTCGGGTGTAATTCTCGGTATCTCTTCTTATTCTGTATGTATGGACTCTGCACAGTACTACTTCTCTTGTCCTGTATGTCGGGTGTAATTCTCGGTATCTGTTCTTATTCTGTATGTATGGACTCTGCACAGTACTACTTCTCTTGTCCTGTATGTCGGGTGTAATTCTCGGTATCTGTTCTTATTCTGTATGTATGGACTCTGCACAGTACTACTTCTCTTGTCCTGTATGTCGGGTGTAATTCTCGGTATCTGTCCTTATTCTGTATGTATGGACTCTGCACAGTACTACTTCTCTTGTCCTGTATGTCGGGTGTAATTCTCAGTATCTCTTCTTATTCTGTATGTATGGACTCTGCACAGTGCTACTTCTCCTGTCCTGTATGTCGGGTGTAATTCTCAGTATCTCTTCTTATTCTGTATGTATGGACTCTGCACAGTACTACTTCTCTTGTCCTGTATGTCGGGTGTAATTCTCAGTATCTCTTCTTATTCTGTATGTATGGACTCTGCACAGTACTACTTCTCCTGTCCTGTATGTCGGGTGTAATTCTCAGTATCTGTCCTTATTCTGTATGTATGGACTCTGCACAGTACTACTTCTCTTGTCCTGTATGTCGGGTGTAATTCTCAGTATCTGTTCTTATTCTGTATGTATGGACTCTGCACAGTACTACTTCTCTTGTCCTGTATGTCGGGTGTAATTCTCGGTATCTGTTCTTATTCTGTATGTATGGACTCTGCACAGTACTACTTCTCCTGTCCTGTATGTCGGGTGTAATTCTCAGTATCTGTTCTTATTCTGTATGTATGGACTCTGCACAGTACTACTTCTCTTGTCCTGTATGTCGGGTGTAATTCTCAGTATCTGTTCTTATTCTGTATGTATGGACTCTGCACAGTACTACTTCTCCTGTCCTGTATGTCGGGTGTAATTCTCAGTATCTGTTCTTATTCTGTATGTATGGACTCTGCACAGTACTACTTCTCTTGTCCTGTATGTCGGGTGTAATTCTCAGTATCTGTTCTTATTCTGTATGTATGGACTCTGCACAGTACTACTTCTCCTGTCCTGTATGTCGGGTGTAATTCTCGGTATCTGTTCTTATTCTGTATACATGGACTCTGCACAGTACTACTTCTCCTGTCCTGTATGTCGGGTGTAATTCTCAGTATCTGTCCTTATTCTGTATGTATGGACTCTGCACAGTACTACTTCTCTTGTCCTGTATGTCGGGTGTAATTCTCAGTATCTGTTCTTATTCTGTATGTATGGACTCTGCACAGTACTACTTCTCTTGTCCTGTATGTCGGGTGTAATTCTCAGTATCTGTTCTTATTCTGTATGTATGGACTCTGCACAGTACTACTTCTCCTGTCCTGTATGTCGGGTGTAATTCTCGGTATCTGTTCTTATTCTGTATACATGGACTCTGCACAGTACTACTTCTCTTGTCCTGTATGTCGGGTGTAATTCTCAGTATCTGTTCTTATTCTGTATGTATGGACTCTGCACAGTACTACTTCTCTTGTCCTGTATGTCGGGTGTAATTCTCAGTATCTGTCCTTATTCTGTATGTATGGACTCTGCACAGTACTACTTCTCCTGTCCTGTATGTCGGGTGTAATTCTCGGTATCTGTTCTTATTCTGTATGTATGGACTCTGCACAGTACTACTTCTCTTGTCCTGTATGTCGGGTGTAATTCTCAGTATCTGTTCTTATTCTGTATGTATGGACTCTGCACAGTACTACTTCTCTTGTCCTGTATGTCGGGTGTAATTCTCGGTATCTGTTCTTATTCTGTATGTATGGACTCTGCACAGTACTACTTCTCTTGTCCTGTATGTCGGGTGTAATTCTCAGTATCTGTTCTTATTCTGTATGTATGGACTCTGCACAGTACTACTTCTCCTGTCCTGTATGTCGGGTGTAATTCTCGGTATCTGTTCTTATTCTGTATGTATGGACTCTGCACAGTACTACTTCTCTTGTCCTGTATGTCGGGTGTAATTCTCGGTATCTCTTCTTATTCTGTATGTATGGACTCTGCACAGTACTACTTCTCTTGTCCTGTATGTCGGGTGTAATTCTCAGTATCTGTTCTTATTCTGTATGTATGGACTCTGCACAGTACTACTTCTCTTGTCCTGTATGTCGGGTGTAATTCTCGGTATCTGTTCTTATTATGTATGTATGGATTCTGCACAGTACTACTTCTCTTGTCCTGTATGTCGGGTGTAATTCTCAGTATCTCTTCTTATTCTGTATGTATGGACTCTGCACAGTACTACTTCTCTTGTCCTGTATGTCGGGTGTAATTCTCAGTATCTGTTCTTATTCTGTATGTATGGACTCTGCACAGTACTACTTCTCCTGTCCTGTATGTCGGGTGTAATTCTCGGTATCTGTCCTTATTCTGTATGTATGGACTCTGCACAGTACTACTTCTCTTGTCCTGTATGTCGGGTGTAATTCTCGGTATCTGTTCTTATTATGTATGTATGGACTCTGCACAGTACTACTTCTCTTGTCCTGTATGTCGGGTGTAATTCTCGGTATCTCTTCTTATTCTGTATGTATGGACTCTGCACAGTACCACTTCTCTTGTCCTGTATGTCGGGTGTAATTCTCGGTATCTGTTCTTATTCTGTATGTATGGACTCTGCACAGTACTACTTCTCCTGTCCTGTATGTCGGGTGTAATTCTCAGTATCTCTCCTTATTCTGTATGTATGGACTCTGCACAGTACTACTTCTCTTGTCCTGTATGTCGGGTGTAATTCTCGGTATCTGTCCTTATTCTGTATGTATGGACTCTGCACAGTACTACTTCTCTTGTCCTGTATGTCGGGTGTAATTCTCAGTATCTCTTCTTATTCTGTATGTATGGACTCTGCACAGTACTACTTCTCTTGTCCTGTATGTCGGGTGTAATTCTCGGTATCTGTTCTTATTCTGTATGTATGGACTCTGCACAGTACTACTTCTCTTGTCCTGTATGTCGGGTGTAATTCTCAGTATCTGTTCTTATTCTGTATGTATGGACTCTGCACAGTACTACTTCTCTTGTCCTGTATGTCGGGTGTAATTCTCGGTATCTCTTCTTATTCTGTATGTATGGACTCTGCACAGTACTACTTCTCTTGTCCTGTATGTCGGGTGTAATTCTCAGTATCTGTTCTTATTCTGTATGTATGGACTCTGCACAGTACTACTTCTCTTGTCCTGTATGTCGGGTGTAATTCTCAGTATCTCTTCTTATTCTGTATGTATGGACTCTGCACAGTACTACTTCTCTTGTCCTGTATGTCGGGTGTAATTCTCAGTATCTGTTCTTATTCTGTATGTATGGACTCTGCACAGTACTACTTCTCTTGTCCTGTATGTCGGGTGTAATTCTCGGTATCTGTTCTTATTCTGTATGTATGGACTCTGCACAGTACCACTTCTCTTGTCCTGTATGTCGGGTGTAATTCTCAGTATCTGTTTTTATTCTGTATGTATGGACTCTGCACAGTACTACTTCTCTTGTCCTGTATGTCAGGTGTAATTCTCAGTATCTCTTCTTATTCTGTATGTATGGACTCTGCACAGTACTACTTCTCTTGTCCTGTATGTCGGGTGTAATTCTCGGTATCTCTTCTTATTCTGTATGTATGGACTCTGCACAGTACTACTTCTCTTGTCCTGTATGTCGGGTGTAATTCTCGGTATCTGTTCTTATTCTGTATGTATGGACTCTGCACAGTACTATTTCTCTTGTCCTGTATGTCGGGTGTAATTCTCGGTATCTGTTCTTATTCTGTATGTATGGACTCTGCACAGTACTACTTCTCTTGTCCTGTATGTCGGGTGTAATTCTCAGTATCTGTCCTTATTCTGTATGTATGGACTCTGCACAGTACTACTTCTCCTGTCCTGTATGTCGGGTGTAATTCTCGGTATCTGTTCTTATTCTGTATGTATGGACTCTGCACAGTACTACTTCTCTTGTCCTGTATGTCGGGTGTAATTCTCGGTATCTGTTCTTATTCTGTATGTATGGACTCTGCACAGTACCACTTCTCTTGTCCTGTATGTCGGGTGTAATTCTCGGTATCTGTTCTTATTCTGTATGTATGGACTCTGCACAGTACTACTTCTCTTGTCCTGTATGTCGGGTGTAATTCTCGGTATCTGTTCTTATTCTGTATGTATGGACTCTGCCCAGTACCACTTCTCTTGTCCTGTATGTCGGGTGTAATTCTCGGTATCTCTTCTTATTCTGTATGTATGGACTCTGCACAGTACTACTTCTCCTGTCCTGTATGTCGGGTGTAATTCTCGGTATCTGTTCTTATTCTGTATGTATGGACTCTGCACAGTACTACTTCTCTTGTCCTGTATGTCGGGTGTAATTCTCGGTATCTGTTCTTATTCTGTATGTATGGACTCTGCACAGTACTACTTCTCCTGTCCTGTATGTCGGGTGTAATTCTCGGTATCTGTTCTTATTCTGTATGTATGGACTCTGCACAGTACTACTTCTCCTGTCCTGTATGTCGGGTGTAATTCTCGGTATCTGTTCTTATTCTGTATGTATGGACTCTGCACAGTACTACTTCTCTTGTCCTGTATGTCGGGTGTAATTCTCGGTATCTGTTCTTATTCTGTATGTATGGACTCTGCACAGTACTACTTCTCCTGTCCTGTATGTCGGGTGTAATTCTCGGTATCTGTTCTTATTCTGTATGTATGGACTCTGCACAGTACTACTTCTCTTGTCCTGTATGTCGGGTGTAATTCTCGGTATCTCTTCTTATTCTGTATGTATGGACTCTGCACAGTACTACTTCTCTTGTCCTGTATGTCGGGTGTAATTCTCAGTATCTGTCCTTATTCTGTATGTATGGACTCTGCACAGTACTACTTCTCTTGTCCTGTATGTCGGGTGTAATTCTCGGTATCTGTTCTTATTCTGTATGTATGGACTCTGCACAGTACTACTTCTCTTGTCCTGTATGTCGGGTGTAATTCTCAGTATCTGTTCTTATTCTGTATGTATGGACTCTGCACAGTACTACTTCTCTTGTCCTGTATGTCGGGTGTAATTCTCAGTATCTGTTCTTATTCTGTATGTATGGACTCTGCACAGTACTACTTCTCCTGTCCTGTATGTCGGGTGTAATTCTCAGTATCTGTTCTTATTCTGTATGTATGGACTCTGCACAGTACCACTTCTCTTGTCCTGTATGTCGGGTGTAATTCTCGGTATCTGTTCTTATTCTGTATGTATGGACTCTGCACAGTACTACTTCTCTTGTCCTGTATGTCGGGTGTAATTCTCAGTATCTGTTCTTATTCTGTATGTATGGACTCTGCACAGTACCACTTCTCTTGTCCTGTATGTCGGGTGTAATTCTCGGTATCTGTTCTTATTCTGTATGTATGGACTCTGCACAGTACTACTTCTCTTGTCCTGTATGTCGGGTGTAATTCTCAGTATCTCTTCTTATTCTGTATGTATGGACTCTGCACAGTACTACTTCTCTTGTCCTGTATGTCGGGTGTAATTCTCGGTATCTGTTCTTATTCTGTATGTATGGACTCTGCACAGTACTACTTCTCTTGTCCTGTATGTCGGGTGTAATTCTCAGTATCTCTTCTTATTCTGTATGTATGGACTCTGCACAGTACCACTTCTCTTGTCCTGTATGTCGGGTGTAATTCTCGGTATCTGTCCTTATTCTGTATGTATGGACTCTGCACAGTACTACTTCTCTTGTCCTGTATGTCGGGTGTAATTCTCGGTATCTGTTCTTATTCTGTATGTATGGACTCTGCACAGTACTACTTCTCTTGTCCTGTATGTCGGGTGTAATTCTCGGTATCTGTTCTTATTCTGTATGTATGGACTCTGCACAGTACTACTTCTCTTGTCCTGTATGTCGGGTGTAATTCTCGGTATCTCTTCTTATTCTGTATGTATGGACTCTGCACAGTACTACTTCTCTTGTCCTGTATGTCGGGTGTAATTCTCGGTATCTGTTCTTATTCTGTATGTATGGACTCTGCACAGTACTACTTCTCTTGTCCTGTATGTCGGGTGTAATTCTCAGTATCTCTTCTTATTCTGTATGTATGGACTCTGCACAGTACCACTTCTCTTGTCCTGTATGTCGGGTGTAATTCTCAGTATCTGTCCTTATTCTGTATGTATGGACTCTGCACAGTACTACTTCTCTTGTCCTGTATGTCGGGTATAATTCTCGGTATCTGTTCTTATTCTGTATGTATGGACTCTGCACAGTACTACTTCTCCTGTCCTGTATGTCGGGTGTAATTCTCGGTATCTCTTCTTATTCTGTATGTATGGACTCTGCACAGTACTACTTCTCTTGTCCTGTATGTCGGGTGTAATTCTCGGTATCTGTTCTTATTCTGTATGTATGGACTCTGCACAGTACTACTTCTCTTGTCCTGTATGTCGGGTGTAATTCTCAGTATCTCTCCTTATTCTGTATGTATGGACTCTGCACAGTACCACTTCTCTTGTCCTGTATGTCGGGTGTAATTCTCGGTATCTGTTCTTATTCTGTATGTATGGACTCTGCACAGTACCACTTCTCTTGTCCTGTATGTCGGGTGTAATTCTCGGTATCTGTTCTTATTCTGTATGTATGGACTCTGCACAGTACTACTTCTCTTGTCCTGTATGTCGGGTGTAATTCTCGGTATCTCTTCTTATTCTGTATGTATGGACTCTGCACAGTACCACTTCTCTTGTCCTGTATGTCGGGTGTAATTCTCAGTATCTGTTCTTATTCTGTATGTATGGACTCTGCACAGTACTACTTCTCTTGTCCTGTATGTCGGGTGTAATTCTCGGTATCTGTCCTTATTCTGTATGTATGGACTCTGCACAGTACCACTTCTCCTGTCCTGTATGTCGGGTGTAATTCTCAGTATCTGTTCTTATTCTGTATGTATGGACTCTGCACAGTACTACTTCTCTTGTCCTGTATGTCGGGTGTAATTCTCAGTATCTGTTCTTATTCTGTATGTATGGACTCTGCACAGTACTACTTCTCTTGTCCTGTATGTCGGGTGTAATTCTCGGTATCTGTCCTTATTCTGTATGTATGGACTCTGCACAGTACCACTTCTCCTGTCCTGTATGTCGGGTGTAATTCTCAGTATCTGTTCTTATTCTGTATGTATGGACTCTGCACAGTACTACTTCTCTTGTCCTGTATGTCGGGTGTAATTCTCGGTATCTGTTCTTATTCTGTATGTATGGACTCTGCACAGTACCACTTCTCTTGTCCTGTATGTCGGGTGTAATTCTCGGTATCTCTTCTTATTCTGTATGTATGGACTCTGCACAGTACTACTTCTCTTGTCCTGTATGTCGGGTGTAATTCTCAGTATCTCTTCTTATTCTGTATGTATGGACTCTGCACAGTACTACTTCTCTTGTCCTGTATGTCGGGTGTAATTCTCAGTATCTGTTCTTATTCTGTATGTATGGACTCTGCACAGTACTACTTCTCTTGTCCTGTATGTCGGGTGTAATTCTCGGTATCTGTTCTTATTCTGTATGTATGGACTCTGCACAGTACTACTTCTCTTGTCCTGTATGTCGGGTGTAATTCTCGGTATCTCTTCTTATTCTGTATGTATGGACTCTGCACAGTACTACTTCTCTTGTCCTGTATGTCGGGTGTAATTCTCGGTATCTCTTCTTATTCTGTATGTATGGACTCTGCACAGTACTACTTCTCTTGTCCTGTATGTCGGGTGTAATTCTCGGTATCTGTTCTTATTCTGTATGTATGGACTCTGCACAGTACCACTTCTCTTGTCCTGTACGTCGGGTGTAATTCTCGGTATCTGTTCTTATTCTGTATGTATGGACTCTGCACAGTACCACTTCTCTTGTCCTGTATGTCGGGTGTAATTCTCGGTATCTCTTCTTATTCTGTATGTATGGACTCTGCACAGTACTACTTCTCTTGTCCTGTATGTCGGGTGTAATTCTCAGTATCTCTTCTTATTCTGTATGTATGGACTCTGCACAGTACTACTTCTCTTGTCCTGTATGTCGGGTGTAATTCTCAGTATCTGTTCTTATTCTGTATGTATGGACTCTGCACAGTACTACTTCTCTTGTCCTGTATGTCGGGTGTAATTCTCGGTATCTGTTCTTATTCTGTATGTATGGACTCTGCACAGTACTACTTCTCTTGTCCTGTATGTCGGGTGTAATTCTCGGTATCTCTTCTTATTCTGTATGTATGGACTCTGCACAGTACTACTTCTCTTGTCCTGTATGTCGGGTGTAATTCTCAGTATCTCTTCTTATTCTGTATGTATGGACTCTGCACAGTACTACTTCTCTTGTCCTGTATGTCGGGTGTAATTCTCGGTATCTGTTCTTATTCTGTATGTATGGACTCTGCACAGTACCACTTCTCTTGTCCTGTATGTCGGGTGTAATTCTCGGTATCTCTTCTTATTCTGTATGTATGGACTCTGCACAGTACTACTTCTCTTGTCCTGTATGTCGGGTGTAATTCTCAGTATCTGTTCTTATTCTGTATGTATGGACTCTGCACAGTACTACTTCTCTTGTCCTGTATGTCGGGTGTAATTCTCAGTATCTGTTCTTATTCTGTATGTATGGACTCTGCACAGTACTACTTCTCTTGTCCTGTATGTCGGGTGTAATTCTCGGTATCTCTTCTTATTCTGTATGTATGGACTCTGCACAGTACTACTTCTCTTGTCCTGTATGTCGGGTGTAATTCTCAGTATCTGTTCTTATTCTGTATGTATGGACTCTGCACAGTACTACTTCTCTTGTCCTGTATGTCGGGTGTAATTCTCGGTATCTGTTCTTATTCTGTATGTATGGACTCTGCACAGTACTACTTCTCCTGTCCTGTATGTCGGGTGTAATTCTCAGTATCTCTTCTTATTCTGTATGTATGGACTCTGCACAGTACTACTTCTCCTGTCCTGTATGTCGGGTGTAATTCTCAGTATCTCTTCTTATTCTGTATGTATGGACTCTGCACAGTACTACTTCTCTTGTCCTGTATGTCGGGTGTAATTCTCGGTATCTGTTCTTATTATGTATGTATGGACTCTGCACAGTACTACTTCTCTTGTCCTGTATGTCGGGTGTAATTCTCAGTATCTGTCCTTATTCTGTATGTATGGACTCTGTACAGTACTACTTCTCCTGTCCTGTATGTCGGGTGTAATTCTCGGTATCTGTTCTTATTCTGTATGTATGGACTCTGCACAGTACTACTTCTCCTGTCCTGTATGTCGGGTGTAATTCTCAGTATCTCTTCTTATTCTGTATGTATGGACTCTGCACAGTACTACTTCTCCTGTCCTGTATGTCGGGTGTAATTCTCAGTATCTCTTCTTATTCTGTATGTATGGACTCTGCACAGTACTACTTCTCCTGTCCTGTATGTCGGGTGTAATTCTCGGTATCTGTTCTTATTCTGTATGTATGGACTCTGCACAGTACTACTTCTCTTGTCCTGTATGTCGGGTGTAATTCTCAGTATCTGTTCTTATTCTGTATGTATGGACTCTGCACAGTACTACTTCTCTTGTCCTGTATGCCGGGTGTAATTCTCAGTATCTCTTCTTATTCTGTATGTATGGACTCTGCACAGTACTACTTCTCTTGTCCTGTATGTCGGGTGTAATTCTCGGTATCTGTTCTTATTCTGTATGTATGGACTCTGCACAGTACTACTTCTCCTGTCCTGTATGTCGGGTGTAATTCTCAGTATCTGTTCTTATTCTGTATGTATGGACTCTGCACAGTACTACTTCTCCTGTCCTGTATGTCGGGTGTAATTCTCAGTATCTGTTCTTATTCTGTATGTATGGACTCTGCACAGTACTACTTCTCTTGTCCTGTATGTCGGGTGTAATTCTCGGTATCTCTTCTTATTCTGTATGTATGGACTCTGCACAGTACTACTTCTCTTGTCCTGTATGTCGGGTGTAATTCTCAGTATCTGTTCTTATTCTGTATGTATGGACTCTGCACAGTACTACTTCTCCTGTCCTGTATGTCGGGTGTAATTCTCGGTATCTGTTCTTATTCTGTATGTATGGACTCTGCACAGTACTACTTCTCTTGTCCTGTATGTCGGGTGTAATTCTCAGTATCTGTTCTTATTCTGTATGTATGGACTCTGCACAGTACTACTTCTCTTGTCCTGTATGTCGGGTGTAATTCTCGGTATCTGTTCTTATTCTGTATGTATGGACTCTGCACAGTACTACTTCTCCTGTCCTGTATGTCGGGTGTAATTCTCAGTATCTCTTCTTATTCTGTATGTATGGACTCTGCACAGTACTACTTCTCCTGTCCTGTATGTCGGGTGTAATTCTCGGTATCTGTTCTTATTCTGTATGTATGGACTCTGCACAGTACTACTTCTCCTGTCCTGTATGTCGGGGGTAATTCTCAGTATCTGTTCTTATTCTGTATGTATGGACTCTGCACAGTACTACTTCTCCTGTCCTGTATGTCGGGTGTAATTCTCAGTATCTGTTCTTATTCTGTATGTATGGACTCTGCACAGTACTACTTCTCTTGTCCTGTATGTCGGGTGTAATTCTCGGTATCTGTCCTTATTCTGTATGTATGGACTCTGCACAGTACCACTTCTCTTGTCCTGTATGTCGGGTGTAATTCTCAGTATCTCTTCTTATTCTGTATGTATGGACTCTGCACAGTACTACTTCTCTTGTCCTGTATGTCGGGTGTAATTCTCGGTATCTCTTCTTATTCTGTATGTATGGACTCTGCACAGTACTACTTCTCTTGTCCTGTATGTCGGGTGTAATTCTCAGTATCTCTTCTTATTCTGTATGTATGGACTCTGCACAGTACTACTTCTCTTGTCCTGTATGTCGGGTGTAATTCTCAGTATCTGTTCTTATTCTGTATGTATGGACTCTGCACAGTACTACTTCTCCTGTCCTGTATGTCGGGTGTAATTCTCAGTATCTGTTCTTATTCTGTATGTATGGACTCTGCACAGTACTACTTCTCTTGTCCTGTATGTCGGGTGTAATTCTCGGTATCTGTTCTTATTCTGTATGTATGGACTCTGCACAGTACTACTTCTCTTGTCCTGTATGTCGGGTGTAATTCTCGGTATCTGTTCTTATTCTGTATGTATGGACTCTGCACAGTACTACTTCTCCTGTCCTGTATGTCGGGTGTAATTCTCGGTATCTGTTCTTATTCTGTATGTATGGACTCTGCACAGTACTACTTCTCTTGTCCTGTATGCCGGGTGTAATTCTCGGTATCTCTTCTTATTCTGTATGTATGGACTCTGCACAGTACTACTTCTCCTGTCCTGTATGTCGGGTGTAATTCTCAGTATCTCTTCTTATTCTGTATGTATGGACTCTGCACAGTACTACTTCTCTTGTCCTGTATGTCGGGTGTAATTCTCGGTATCTGTTCTTATTCTGTATGTATGGACTCTGCACAGTACTACTTCTCTTGTCCTGTATGTCGGGTGTAATTCTCGGTATCTCTTCTTATTCTGTATGTATGGACTCTGCACAGTACTACTTCTCTTGTCCTGTATGTCGGGTGTAATTCTCAGTATCTCTTCTTATTCTGTATGTATGGACTCTGCACAGTACTACTTCTCTTGTCCTGTATGTCGGGTGTAATTCTCAGTATCTGTTCTTATTCTGTATGTATGGACTCTGCACAGTACTACTTCTCTTGTCCTGTATGTCGGGTGTAATTCTCAGTATCTGTTCTTATTCTATATGTATGGACTCTGCACAGTACTACTTCTCTTGTCCTGTATGTCGGGTGTAATTCTCGGTATCTGTTCTTATTCTGTATGTATGGACTCTGCACAGTACTACTTCTCTTGTCCTGTATGTCGGGTGTAATTCTCAGTATCTCTTCTTATTCTGTATGTATGGACTCTGCACAGTACTACTTCTCTTGTCCTGTATGTCGGGTGTAATTCTCGGTATCTCTTCTTATTCTGTATGTATGGACTCTGCACAGTACTACTTCTCTTGTCCTGTATGTCGGGTGTAATTCTCAGTATCTGTCCTTATTCTGTATGTATGGACTCTGCACAGTACCACTTCTCTTGTCCTGTATGTCGGGTGTAATTCTCGGTATCTCTTCTTATTCTGTATGTATGGACTCTGCACAGTACTACTTCTCTTGTCCTGTATGTCGGGTGTAATTCTCGGTATCTCTTCTTATTCTGTATGTATGGACTCTGCACAGTACTACTTCTCTTGTCCTGTATGTCGGGTGTAATTCTCGGTATCTGTTCTTATTCTGTATGTATGGACTCTGCACAGTACCACTTCTCTTGTCCTGTATGTCGGGTGTAATTCTCGGTATCTGTTCTTATTCTGTATGTATGGACTCTGCACAGTACCACTTCTCTTGTCCTGTATGTCGGGTGTAATTCTCAGTATCTCTTCTTATTCTGTATGTATGGACTCTGCACAGTACTACTTCTCCTGTCCTATATGTCGGGTGTAATTCTCGGTATCTGTTCTTATTCTGTATGTATGGACTCTGCACAGTACTACTTCTCTTGTCCTGTATGTCGGGTGTAATTCTCAGTATCTCTTCTTATTCTGTATGTATGGACTCTGCACAGTACTACTTCTCTTGTCCTGTATGTCGGGTGTAATTCTCGGTATCTCTTCTTATTCTGTATGTATGGACTCTGCACAGTACTACTTCTCTTGTCCTGTATGTCGGGTGTAATTCTCAGTATCTCTTCTTATTCTGTATGTATGGACTCTGCACAGTACTACTTCTCTTGTCCTGTATGTCGGGTGTAATTCTCAGTATCTGTTCTTATTCTGTATGTATGGACTCTGCACAGTACTACTTCTCCTGTCCTGTATGTCGGGTGTAATTCTCAGTATCTCTTCTTATTCTGTATGTATGGACTCTGCACAGTACTACTTCTCTTGTCCTGTATGTCGGGTGTAATTCTCGGTATCTGTTCTTATTCTGTATGTATGGATTCTGCACAGTACTACTTCTCTTGTCCTGTATGTCGGGTGTAATTCTCGGTATCTGTTCTTATTCTGTATGTATGGACTCTGCACAGTACTACTTCTCTTGTCCTGTATGTCGGGTGTAATTCTCGGTATCTGTCCTTATTCTGTATGTATGGACTCTGCACAGTACTACTTCTCCTGTCCTGTATGTCGGGTGTAATTCTCAGTATCTCTTCTTATTCTGTATGTATGGACTCTGCACAGTACTACTTCTCCTGTCCTGTATGTCGGGTGTAATTCTCAGTATCTCTTCTTATTCTGTATGTATGGACTCTGCACAGTACCACTTCTCTTGTCCTGTATGTCGGGTGTAATTCTCGGTATCTGTTCTTATTCTGTATGTATGGACTCTGCACAGTACTACTTCTCTTGTCCTGTATGTCGGGTGTAATTCTCAGTATCTCTTCTTATTCTGTATGTATGGACTCTGCACAGTACTACTTCTCTTGTCCTGTATGTCGGGTGTAATTCTCAGTATCTGTTCTTATTCTGTATGTATGGACTCTGCACAGTACTACTTCTCCTGTCCTGTATGTCGGGTGTAATTCTCGGTATCTCTTCTTATTCTGTATGTATGGACTCTGCACAGTACTACTTCTCTTGTCCTGTATGTCGGGTGTAATTCTCAGTATCTCTTCTTATTCTGTATGTATGGACTCTGCACAGTACTACTTCTCTTGTCCTGTATGTCGGGTGTAATTCTCGGTATCTCTTCTTATTCTGTATGTATGGACTCTGCACAGTACCACTTCTCCTGTCCTGTATGTCGGGTGTAATTCTCGGTATCTGTTCTTATTCTGTATGTATGGACTCTGCACAGTACTACTTCTCTTGTCCTGTATGTCGGGTGTAATTCTCGGTATCTGTTCTTATTCTGTATGTATGGACTCTGCACAGTACTACTTCTCTTGTCCTGTATGTCGGGTGTAATTCTCGGTATCTGTCCTTATTCTGTATGTATGGACTCTGCACAGTACTACTTCTCTTGTCCTGTATGTCGGGTGTAATTCTCAGTATCTGTTCTTATTCTGTATGTATGGACTCTGCACAGTACTACTTCTCTTGTCCTGTATGTCGGGTGTAATTCTCGGTATCTGTTCTTATTCTGTATGTATGGACTCTGCACAGTACTACTTCTCTTGTCCTGTATGTCGGGTGTAATTCTCGGTATCTGTTCTTATTCTGTATGTATGGACTCTGCACAGTACTACTTCTCTTGTCCTGTATGTCGGGTGTAATTCTCGGTATCTGTCCTTATTCTGTATGTATGGACTCTGCACAGTACTACTTCTCCTGTCCTGTATGTCGGGTGTAATTCTCAGTATCTCTTCTTATTCTGTATGTATGGACTCTGCACAGTACTACTTCTCCTGTCCTGTATGTCGGGTGTAATTCTCAGTATCTGTCCTTATTCTGTATGTATGGACTCTGCACAGTACTACTTCTCTTGTCCTGTATGTCGGGTGTAATTCTCAGTATCTGTTCTTATTCTGTATGTATGGACTCTGCACAGTACTACTTCTCCTGTCCTGTATGTCGGGTGTAATTCTCGGTATCTGTTCTTATTCTGTATGTATGGACTCTGCACAGTACTACTTCTCTTGTCCTGTATGTCGGGTGTAATTCTCGGTATCTGTTCTTATTCTGTATGTATGGACTCTGCACAGTACTACTTCTCTTGTCCTGTATGTCGGGTGTAATTCTCGGTATCTGTTCTTATTCTGTATGTATGGACTCTGCACAGTACTACTTCTCCTGTCCTGTATGTCGGGTGTAATTCTCGGTATCTGTTCTTATTCTGTATGTATGGACTCTGCACAGTACTACTTCTCCTGTCCTGTATGTTGGGTGTAATTCTCGGTATCTCTTCTTATTCTGTATGTATGGACTCTGCACAGTACTACTTCTCTTGTCCTGTATGTCGGGTGTAATTCTCGGTATCTGTTCTTATTCTGTATGTATGGACTCTGCACAGTACTACTTCTCTTGTCCTGTATGTCGGGTGTAATTCTCGGTATCTGTTCTTATTCTGTATGTATGGACTCTGCACAGTACTACTTCTCTTGTCCTGTATGTCGGGTGTAATTCTCAGTATCTGTTCTTATTCTGTATGTATGGACTCTGCACAGTACTACTTCTCTTGTCCTGTATGTCGGGTGTAATTCTCGGTATCTGTCCTTATTCTGTATGTATGGACTCTGCACAGTACTACTTCTCTTGTCCTGTATGTCGGGTGTAATTCTCAGTATCTGTCCTTATTCTGTATGTATGGACTCTGCACAGTACTACTTCTCCTGTCCTGTATGTCGGGTGTAATTCTCAGTATCTCTTCTTATTCTGTATGTATGGACTCTGCACAGTACTACTTCTCTTGTCCTGTATGTCGGGTGTAATTCTCAGTATCTGTCCTTATTCTGTATGTATGGACTCTGCACAGTACTACTTCTCTTGTCCTGTATGTCGGGTGTAATTCTCAGTATCTGTTCTTATTCTGTATGTATGGACTCTGCACAGTACTACTTCTCCTGTCCTGTATGTCGGGTGTAATTCTCGGTATCTGTTCTTATTCTGTATGTATGGACTCTGCACAGTACTACTTCTCTTGTCCTGTATGTCGGGTGTAATTCTCAGTATCTGTTCTTATTCTGTATGTATGGACTCTGCACAGTACTACTTCTCTTGTCCTGTATGTCGGGTGTAATTCTCAGTATCTGTCCTTATTCTGTATGTATGGACTCTGCACAGTACTACTTCTCTTGTCCTGTATGTCGGGTGTAATTCTCGGTATCTCTTCTTATTCTGTATGTATGGACTCTGCACAGTACTACTTCTCCTGTCCTGTATGTCGGGTGTAATTCTCAGTATCTCTTCTTATTCTGTATGTATGGACTCTGCACAGTACTACTTCTCTTGTCCTGTATGTCGGGTGTAATTCTCAGTATCTGTTCTTATTCTGTATGTATGGACTCTGCACAGTACTACTTCTCTTGTCCTGTATGTCGGGTGTAATTCTCAGTATCTCTTCTTATTCTGTATGTATGGACTCTGCACAGTACTACTTCTCTTGTCCTGTATGTCGGGTGTAATTCTCAGTATCTGTTCTTATTCTGTATGTATGGACTCTGCACAGTACTACTTCTCCTGTCCTGTATGTCGGGTGTAATTCTCGGTATCTGTCCTTATTCTGTATGTATGGACTCTGCACAGTACTACTTCTCTTGTCCTGTATGTCGGGTGTAATTCTCGGTATCTGTTCTTATTATGTATGTATGGACTCTGCACAGTACTACTTCTCTTGTCCTGTATGTCGGGTGTAATTCTCGGTATCTCTTCTTATTCTGTATGTATGGACTCTGCACAGTACTACTTCTCTTGTCCTGTATGTCGGGTGTAATTCTCGGTATCTGTTCTTATTCTGTATGTATGGACTCTGCACAGTACTACTTCTCCTGTCCTGTATGTCGGGTGTAATTCTCAGTATCTCTCCTTATTCTGTATGTATGGACTCTGCACAGTACTACTTCTCTTGTCCTGTATGTCGGGTGTAATTCTCGGTATCTGTCCTTATTCTGTATGTATGGACTCTGCACAGTACTACTTCTCTTGTCCTGTATGTCGGGTGTAATTCTCAGTATCTCTTCTTATTCTGTATGTATGGACTCTGCACAGTACTACTTCTCTTGTCCTGTATGTCGGGTGTAATTCTCGGTATCTGTTCTTATTCTGTATGTATGGACTCTGCACAGTACTACTTCTCTTGTCCTGTATGTCGGGTGTAATTCTCAGTATCTGTTCTTATTCTGTATGTATGGATTCTGCACAGTACTACTTCTCTTGTCCTGTATGTCGGGTGTAATTCTCAGTATCTGTTCTTATTCTGTATGTATGGACTCTGCACAGTACTACTTCTCTTGTCCTGTATGTCGGGTGTAATTCTCGGTATCTGTCCTTATTCTGTATGTATGGACTCTGCACAGTACTACTTCTCTTGTCCTGTATGTCGGGTGTAATTCTCGGTATCTCTTCTTATTCTGTATGTATGGACTCTGCACAGTACCACTTCTCTTGTCCTGTATGTCGGGTGTAATTCTCGGTATCTGTTCTTATTCTGTATGTATGGACTCTGCACAGTACTACTTCTCTTGTCCTGTATGTCGGGTGTAATTCTCAGTATCTCTTCTTATTCTGTATGTATGGACTCTGCACAGTACTACTTCTCTTGTCCTGTATGTCGGGTGTAATTCTCAGTATCTGTTATTCTGTATGTATGGACTCTGCACAGTACTACTTCTCTTGTCCTGTATGTTGGGTGTAATTCTCAGTATCTGTTTTTATTCTGTATGTATGGACTCTGCACAGTACTACTTCTCTTGTCCTGTATGTCGGGTGTAATTCTCAGTATCTCTTCTTATTCTGTATGTATGGACTCTGCACAGTACTACTTCTCTTGTCCTGTATGTCGGGTGTAATTCTCAGTATCTGTCCTTATTCTGTATGTATGGACTCTGCACAGTACCACTTCTCTTGTCCTGTATGTCGGGTGTAATTCTCAGTATCTCTTCTTATTCTGTATGTATGGACTCTGCACAGTACTACTTCTCCTGTCCTGTATGTCGGGTGTAATTCTCAGTATCTCTTCTTATTCTGTATGTATGGACTCTGCACAGTACTACTTCTCTTGTCCTGTATGTCGGGTGTAATTCTCAGTATCTCTTCTTATTCTGTATGTATGGACTCTGCACAGTACTACTTCTCTTGTCCTGTATGTCAGGTGTAATTCTCAGTATCTCTTCTTATTCTGTATGTATGGACTCTGCACAGTACTACTTCTCTTGTCCTGTATGTCGGGTGTAATTCTCGGTATCTCTTCTTATTCTGTATGTATGGACTCTGCACAGTACTACTTCTCTTGTCCTGTATGTCGGGTGTAATTCTCGGTATCTCTTCTTATTCTGTATGTATGGACTCTGCACAGTACTACTTCTCCTGTCCTGTATGTCGGGTGTAATTCTCAGTATCTGTTCTTATTCTGTATGTATGGACTCTGCACAGTACTACTTCTCTTGTCCTGTATGTCGGGTGTAATTCTCGGTATCTCTTCTTATTCTGTATGTATGGACTCTGCACAGTACTACTTCTCTTGTCCTGTATGTCGGGTGTAATTCTCAGTATCTCTCCTTATTCTGTATGTATGGACTCTGCACAGTACTACTTCTCCTGTCCTGTATGTCGGGTGTAATTCTCAGTATCTGTCCTTATTCTGTATGTATGGACTCTGCACAGTACTACTTCTCTTGTCCTGTATGTCGGGTGTAATTCTCAGTATCTGTTCTTATTCTGTATGTATGGACTCTGCACAGTACTACTTCTCCTGTCCTGTATGTCGGGTGTAATTCTCGGTATCTCTTCTTATTCTGTATGTATGGACTCTGCACAGTACTACTTCTCTTGTCCTGTATGTCGGGTGTAATTCTCAGTATCTCTTCTTATTCTGTATGTATGGACTCTGCACAGTACTACTTCTCTTGTCCTGTATGTCGGGTATAATTCTCGGTATCTGTTCTTATTCTGTATGTATGGACTCTGCACAGTACTACTTCTCTTGTCCTGTATGTCGGGTATAATTCTCAGTATCTGTCCTTATTCTGTATGTATGGACTCTGCACAGTACTACTTCTCTTGTCCTGTATGTCGGGTATAATTCTCGGTATCTGTTCTTATTCTGTATGTATGGACTCTGCACAGTACCACTTCTCCTGTCCTGTATGTCGGGTGTAATTCTCGGTATCTGTTCTTATTCTGTATGTATGGACTCTGCACAGTACTACTTCTCCTGTCCTGTATGTCGGGTGTAATTCTCGGTATCTCTTCTTATTCTGTATGTATGGACTCTGCACAGTACTACTTCTCTTGTCCTGTATGTCGGGTGTAATTCTCGGTATCTGTTCTTATTCTGTATGTATGGACTCTGCACAGTACTACTTCTCTTGTCCTGTATGTCGGGTGTAATTCTCAGTATCTCTCCTTATTCTGTATGTATGGACTCTGCACAGTACCACTTCTCTTGTCCTGTATGTCGGGTGTAATTCTCGGTATCTGTTCTTATTCTGTATGTATGGACTCTGCACAGTACCACTTCTCTTGTCCTGTATGTCGGGTGTAATTCTCGGTATCTCTTCTTATTCTGTATGTATGGACTCTGCACAGTACTACTTCTCTTGTCCTGTATGTCGGGTGTAATTCTCGGTATCTCTTCTTATTCTGTATGTATGGACTCTGCACAGTACCACTTCTCTTGTCCTGTATGTCGGGTGTAATTCTCAGTATCTCTTCTTATTCTGTATGTATGGACTCTGCACAGTACTACTTCTCCTGTCCTGTATGTCGGGTGTAATTCTCGGTATCTGTTCTTATTCTGTATGTATGGACTCTGCACAGTACTACTTCTCTTGTCCTGTATGTCGGGTGTAATTCTCGGTATCTCTTCTTATTCTGTATGTATGGACTCTGCACAGTACTACTTCTCTTGTCCTGTATGTCGGGTGTAATTCTCGGTATCTCTTCTTATTCTGTATGTATGGACTCTGCACAGTACTACTTCTCTTGTCCTGTATGTCGGGTGTAATTCTCGGTATCTGTTCTTATTCTGTATGTATGGACTCTGCACAGTACCACTTCTCTTGTCCTGTATGTCGGGTGTAATTCTCGGTATCTGTTCTTATTCTGTATGTATGGACTCTGCACAGTACCACTTCTCTTGTCCTGTATGTCGGGTGTAATTCTCGGTATCTCTTCTTATTCTGTATGTATGGACTCTGCACAGTACTACTTCTCTTGTCCTGTATGTCGGGTGTAATTCTCAGTATCTCTTCTTATTCTGTATGTATGGACTCTGCACAGTACTACTTCTCTTGTCCTGTATGTCGGGTGTAATTCTCAGTATCTGTTCTTATTCTGTATGTATGGACTCTGCACAGTACTACTTCTCTTGTCCTGTATGTCGGGTGTAATTCTCGGTATCTGTTCTTATTCTGTATGTATGGACTCTGCACAGTACTACTTCTCTTGTCCTGTATGTCGGGTGTAATTCTCGGTATCTCTTCTTATTCTGTATGTATGGACTCTGCACAGTACTACTTCTCTTGTCCTGTATGTCGGGTGTAATTCTCAGTATCTCTTCTTATTCTGTATGTATGGACTCTGCACAGTACTACTTCTCTTGTCCTGTATGTCGGGTGTAATTCTCGGTATCTGTTCTTATTCTGTATGTATGGACTCTGCACAGTACCACTTCTCTTGTCCTGTATGTCGGGTGTAATTCTCGGTATCTCTTCTTATTCTGTATGTATGGACTCTGCACAGTACTACTTCTCTTGTCCTGTATGTCGGGTGTAATTCTCAGTATCTCTTCTTATTCTGTATGTATGGACTCTGCACAGTACTACTTCTCTTGTCCTGTATGTCGGGTGTAATTCTCAGTATCTGTTCTTATTCTGTATGTATGGACTCTGCACAGTACTACTTCTCTTGTCCTGTATGTCGGGTGTAATTCTCAGTATCTGTTCTTATTCTGTATGTATGGACTCTGCACAGTACTACTTCTCCTGTCCTGTATGTCGGGTGTAATTCTCGGTATCTGTTCTTATTCTGTATGTATGGACTCTGCACAGTACTACTTCTCTTGTCCTGTATGTCGGGTGTAATTCTCAGTATCTGTTCTTATTCTGTATGTATGGACTCTGCACAGTACTACTTCTCTTGTCCTGTATGTCGGGTGTAATTCTCGGTATCTGTTCTTATTATGTATGTATGGACTCTGCACAGTACTACTTCTCTTGTCCTGTATGTCGGGTGTAATTCTCAGTATCTGTCCTTATTCTGTATGTATGGACTCTGTACAGTACTACTTCTCCTGTCCTGTATGTCGGGTGTAATTCTCGGTATCTGTTCTTATTCTGTATGTATGGACTCTGCACAGTACTACTTCTCCTGTCCTGTATGTCGGGTGTAATTCTCAGTATCTCTTCTTATTCTGTATGTATGGACTCTGCACAGTACTACTTCTCTTGTCCTGTATGTCGGGTGTAATTCTCAGTATCTCTTCTTATTCTGTATGTATGGACTCTGCACAGTACTACTTCTCCTGTCCTGTATGTCGGGTGTAATTCTCAGTATCTCTTCTTATTCTGTATGTATGGACTCTGCACAGTACTACTTCTCTTGTCCTGTATGTCGGGTGTAATTCTCGGTATCTGTTCTTATTCTATATGTATGGACTCTGCACAGTACTACTTCTCTTGTCCTGTATGTCGGGTGTAATTCTCAGTATCTGTTCTTATTCTGTATGTATGGACTCTGCACAGTACTACTTCTCTTGTCCTGTATGTCGGGTGTAATTCTCAGTATCTCTTCTTATTCTGTATGTATGGACTCTGCACAGTACTACTTCTCTTGTCCTGTATGTCGGGTGTAATTCTCGGTATCTGTTCTTATTCTGTATGTATGGACTCTGCACAGTACTACTTCTCCTGTCCTGTATGTCGGGTGTAATTCTCAGTATCTGTTCTTATTCTGTATGTATGGACTCTGCACAGTACTACTTCTCTTGTCCTGTATGTCGGGTGTAATTCTCAGTATCTGTTCTTATTCTGTATGTATGGACTCTGCACAGTACTACTTCTCCTGTCCTGTATGTCGGGTGTAATTCTCGGTATCTGTTCTTATTCTGTATGTATGGACTCTGCACAGTACTACTTCTCTTGTCCTGTATGTCGGGTGTAATTCTCAGTATCTGTTCTTATTCTGTATGTATGGACTCTGCACAGTACTACTTCTCTTGTCCTGTATGTCGGGTGTAATTCTCGGTATCTGTTCTTATTATGTATGTATGGACTCTGCACAGTACTACTTCTCTTGTCCTGTATGTCGGGTGTAATTCTCGGTATCTCTTCTTATTCTGTATATATTGTGACAGCAGGAAGGTAAAGTCACCTGGTTGCATCCAGGGGGGTAGATATATTTCTCCCAGATTCAGGCTTTATGCCGACTTATACAACTAGGGAGTTGATGAAGCCCAGCTGAGGCTAGTGGGCTCATGGATGACTCATACCTCTAGGGAGAGTGCTGGGCGTCGTGCAGGCAGGGAGTTGATGAGACCAGCTGAAGCTTGTCAGTTCGTTTAAGGCCTCTATAAAAACTCCCAGCTTCATTAGATGTTAGCTCATGCCTGGACCCAGACCTGTGTGGACTGTCTAGGGAGAGTGAACCCCTGTGCGGTGAGGCAAAGCCTGTGTGGCTATTTGTTTGGACTTTTACTAAACCAGGGACTTAGGGACTAGGACAGCACCAGGCTGATCCCAGTTGTTAGTTTAGGAAACCTGCATGTTTAGTCAGAGGTCAAACTGACCAGGATTTATTTTGTTTATGTTTCTTTTTGGCTTTGCTGTGTTTTGTCACTGTACATAGAGAAATAAACCGCACCTTTTGATTTTGAAAACCACAACCTCCGTCTGCTGGGCCTGTTTTTGTGTGGGGAGCCCATCCAGGGGGTCACACACACCCGCTACCGAGTTAACCCCCTCACAGTTGGTGGAGAACCAGTGGCAGTTTTTTTTAAGCCAGCATGGAGGAGATACTGAAACAGCTGGCTCTAGCAAATGCCAATCAACAGCAGACAAATGCAGGTTTGCAAAGGAGCCTTGCAGCCCAGCAGCAAGCTCATCAACGAGCCCAGCAGCAATCTGAGGCCCGCTTCATAGACCTGTTACAGAAGCAAGAGCAGAGACTACAACAAATGGAAGCAGTAATGCAGCAACGTCCGCAGACCAGTGAGGAAAGCCGTCCCACTAATACCGCGTCCTTTGGGGTGAGTCGTTTATTGACAAAAATGACTGGAGAGGATGATCCAGAGGTATTTTTGACCACATTTGAAAGGACTGCTGAAAGAGAAAAGTGGCCTGAGGAGCAGTGGGCTGGACTGGTGGCTCCTCTGTTAACTGGTGAATCGCAGAAAGCTTACTATGACCTAGAGCCTAACCAAGCAAAAGACTATGTGATGCTAAAAGCTG
This sequence comes from Rana muscosa, assembly GCA_029206835.1. NCBI lineage: Eukaryota > Metazoa > Chordata > Amphibia > Anura > Ranidae > Rana > Rana muscosa. The sequence continues at coordinate 217,429,892 of CM055119.1, forward strand.
AAATATTGGCAAGGCTGGGTGTCACCCTGGCTGTCCGGGCTCAGCGTGTGCATAACTGGACTTTCCAGCTTGGAAAACCCCCCAGGTCTCAAATGTATGATCTCATTCACCTGAGCAGGAAGTGGCTACAGCCAGAGACTTTGTCCGCACCAGAGATTGTGGAACGTGTTGTAATGGATCGGTTTTTGAGAGCTCTTCCTACTGCCATCCAAAAGTGGGTAAGCCATGGAGACCCAGAGACGGCCGGTGGTCTTGTGGATCGTGTAGAGAAATACTTGGCTACAGAGAACCTGACGGCCTCTTCCAGAGACTCTCGGACTTTCCACCCTAAGACCAGACCATCCCCAGGGGCGGATAAGAGGATTCCAAGGGGTGAGGGTGGAGAGAGTGAGAGGGTGGGAGCTCTACCCCAAGTTTGGCGAGAACAGCCTGGGAAATCAGCGGCTCAAGAGGCGGCAAGAAGGATCGTTTGCTACCGCTGCCGGCAAGCGGGACATATTGCAGCCAATTGCCCGGTTGTGGAGGAACCCATGCAGTGTGACTTTCTGACGGGCAGACGTCAGTCGCTGTGTGCGACAGTCGCATGCACTGCCATTCGAGGAACTGAGAAACATTTATGCAAAATGTGTATTAATGGTAGAAATGTTGTGGTATTGCTGGATTCAGGTAGCCTTGTGACCCTGATAAAGGCTGAATTAGTTAAAACAGAGGTCTCTGGGAATAGCAAGGTAGCTGTTATTTGTGTGCATGGGGACACCCGAGAGTATCCAGTGACTACAGTGTGTTTCGAGACCCCCAAAGGTACCCTCTCTCATCCAGTGGGCTTAGTATCTCAATTACCGCATGATGCCATTGTGGGAAGGGATTTTCCGAAGTTCTGGGAACTGTGGGATGATCCTGAGCCCCCCACTGGTGCCCCTATGTACCAGAAATGTGATAGCCAGAACTCCTCTGAGAGTGGTGAGGACTCTCCAGAATTTCCCTTGTCAGTATTGGCAGGGGAGACTCAAGAAACTGGAGAGGAGCCCACCTCCTCAGACGAAAACCTACCGTCTGTGGAGTTTTCTGATCTTGAGGTTCACAGGGAAAATTTTGCCACAGAACAGTTAAAAGACCCCGCCCTAATAAAGGCACGGGAAAACGTAGTGGAAATAGATGGCGAGTTAGTGAACCCAGATAATACCTGCACTTACCCATACTTCAGCGTAGAGAAGGACCTACTGTATCGGGTGGCAAAAAGGGCAGAAGAAACCGTTGAGCAGCTTGTGGTGCCCAAACCTTACAGGAAGTTGGTGTTGGAGTTGGCCCATGGGCACATTCTTGGAGGTCATCTGGGGACAGAGAAAACCCGAGAGAGGGTATTACAGAGATTCTATTGGCCTGGGGTGATGAAGGACATAGAAAATTATTGTTCCTCCTGCCCTGTGTGTCAGAGGTCGGCCCCGATGCCACATTTCCGTAGCCCGCTGGTCCCTCTACCCATCATTGAGGTCCCGTTTGAGAGAATCGCAATGGATTTGGTAGGTCCTATAATCAAGTCCGCTAGGGGGCACCAGTACATATTGGTTATAATGGACTATGCCACCCGTTATACAGAAGCGATCCCTCTCAGAAATACCTCGGCCAAAACCATAGCCAAAGAGCTATCTCTTGTTTTTAGCCGGGTGGGTATTTGTAAAGAACTGCTTACGGACCAAGGTACACCCTTTATGTCCCGGGTTATGAAAGAGCTGTGTAAATTGCTCAAAGTGACGCAATTGCGTACATCTGTGTATCACCCCCAAACCGATGGGCTGGTTGAAAGATTCAACAAAACCCTAAAACAAATGTTGAAGAAAGTGGTGGATAGAGATGGAAAGGATTGGGACTGTCTACTTCCTTATTTGATGTTTGCTATTAGGGAGGTGCCCCAATCCTCTACGGGATTCTCCCCCTTTGAGTTACTGTATGGGAGACACCCAAGAGGGCTGTTGGATATTGCCAAGGAAACTTGGGAAAGTGAGAGTTCTCCCCACAGGAGTGTGATTGAGCATGTCGCCCTGATGCAAGATCGAATTGCACAGGTAATGCCCATCGTGAAGGAACATTTGGCCCAAGCGCAGTTAGCACAGCAGAGAGTGTACAACCGTGGAGCCAAGACCCGTACCTTTTCCCCGGGGGATAGGATACTGGTACTTGTCCCTACGGTTGAAAGTAAATTCCTTGCCAAATGGCAAGGCCCCTACGAGATAATGGAAAAAGTGAGCGAAGTGAATTACAAGGTCAGACAACCAGGAAGGCGAAAGCCCGAACAGATCTATCACGTTAATCTGTTGAAAGCCTGGAGGGATAGAGAGTCCCTAGTCGCAGACACTTGGTCACCAGCTCAAACTGGTTGCGTGATTCCTGAGGTTGGAATAGCAGCCACCTTGTCACAACCCCAACAACAGGAGGTTAAGGAGTTTGTGCTTCGCAACAAGGAGGTATTCTCTGAGCTGCCGGGACAAACATCTGGGGTAGAGCATGACATCATTACCCCGCCCGGTGAAAGGGTGAAGTTAAAACCCTATCGGATCCCAGAGGCCCGACGGGAGGCAATACGGGAGGAAGTACAGAAAATGCTGAACTTAGGGGTGATAGAGGAGTCCCAAAGTGATTGGTCTAGTCCCATTGTGTTGGTGCCTAAACCGGATGGGAGCTGGCGATTTTGTAACGATTTTCGTCAGTTGAACAAAGTTACAAAATTTGACACCTACCCCATGCCACGTATAGATGAGTTGATCGACCGGCTGGGAACAGCCCGATACATGACGACTCTTGACCTCACAAAAGGGTATTGGCAAATCCCCCTGGCCAAATTGGCCAAAGAGAAAACCGCATTTGTAACCCCAGATGGGGCGTTCCAATATAAAAGAATGCCGTTCGGGTTACAGAATGCGCCGGCCACATTCCAGCGGAAAATGGACCAGATGCTGAGGCCCCATCGGAAGTATGCTGCGGCTTACCTGGATGACGTAATTGTCCATAGCACAGATTGGGCCTCACATCTGCCAAAAGTGCAAGCAGTCCTAGACTCTATCCGGGAAGCGGGGTTTACGGCTAACCCCAAGAAGTGTACCATTGGGCAGGAGGAGGCCAAATATCTTGGGTACACCATTGGCAGGGGAGTGATAAAACCCCAACTCAACAAAGTCGAGGCCATCCAGAGTTGGCCACGTCCCAACAGCAAGAAGCAGGTACGGGCCTTTCTGGGAATCGCGGGTTATTATCGGCGCTTCATTCCCCACTTTGCTTCTAAGGCTGTGCCCCTAACCAACCTGACGAAAGGGAAAGGGTCGGTCATGATTAAATGGACCCCCGAGGCTGAGGCAGCATTCCAATTCTTGAAACAAGCCTTATGTAGCCAGCCAGTGTTGTACTCACCCGACTTCTCTAAAGACTTTGTCGTACAAAGTGATGCGTCAGATGTGGGGTTAGGAGCAGTATTGTCCCAGGTCTGGAACGGGGAAGAGCACCCAGTCATTTACCTCAGCAGGAAGTTGAAGTCCCATGAGGTAAATTACGCCACGGTTGAAAAGGAGTGTTTAGCGGTGAAGTGGGCTCTAGATTCCCTTCGGTACTATCTGCTAGGTAGGCACTTTGACATGGTTACGGATCACGCTCCGTTAAAGTGGATGGCTCAAAACAAGGAAACAAATAGAAGAGTGAATAGGTGGTTCCTGGCCCTCCAGGAATTCAACTTCACAGTAAAGCATCGCCCTGGCGTTCAAATGGGGAATGTGGATGCTTTGTCTCGAGTACATGAATGCCTGATTGCTGGTGTTCCAACCCCGAGGTTAAAACAAGAGGGGGGGGTATGTGACAGCAGGAAGGTAAAGTCACCTGGTTGCATCCAGGGGGGTAGATATATTTCGCCCAGATTCAGGCTTTACGCCGACTTATACAACTAGGGAGTTGATGAAGCCCAGCTGAGGCTAGTGGGCTCATGGATGACTCATACCTCTAGGGAGAGGGCTGGGCGTCGTGCAGGCAGGGAGTTGATGAGACCAGCTGAAGCTTGTCAGCTCATTTAAAGGCCTCTATAAAAACTCCCAGCTTCATTAGATGTTAGCTCATGCCTGGAACCAGACCTGTGTGGACTGTCTAGGGAGAGTGAACCCCTGTGCGGTGAGGCAAAGCCTGTGTGGCTATTTGTTTGGACTTTTACTAAACCAGGGACTTAGGGACTAGGACAGCACCAGGCTGATCCCAGTTGTTAGTTTAGGAAACCTGCATGTTTAGTCAGAGGTCAAACTGACCAGGATTTATTTTGTTTATGTTTCCTTTTGGCTTTGCTGTGTTTTGTCACTGTACATAGAGAAATAAACCGCACCTTTTGATTTTGAAAACCACAACCTCCGTCTGCTGGCCCTGTTTTTGTGTGGGGAGCCCAACCAGGGGGTCACACACACCCGCTACTGAGTTAACCCCCTCACAGTATGGACTCTGCACAGTACTACTTCTCTTGTCCTGTATGTCGGGTGTAATTCTCAGTATCTGTTCTTATTCTGTATGTATGGACTCTGCACAGTACTACTTCTCTTGTCCTGTATGTCGGGTGTAATTCTCAGTATCTGTTCTTATTCTGTATGTATGGACTCTGCACAGTACTACTTCTCTTGTCCTGTATGTCGGGTGTAATTCTCAGTATCTGTTCTTATTCTGTATGTATGGACTCTGCACAGTACTACTTCTCTTGTCCTGTATGCCGGGTGTAATTCTCAGTATCTGTTCTTATTCTGTATGTATGGACTCTGCACAGTACTACTTCTCTTGTCCTGTATGTCGGGTGTAATTCTCGGTATCTGTTCTTATTCTGTATGTATGGACTCTGCACAGTACTACTTCTCTTGTTCTGTATGTCGGGTGTAATTCTCGGTATCTCTTCTTATTCTGTATGTATGGACTCTGCACAGTACTACTTCTCTTGTCCTGTATGTCGGGTGTAATTCTCGGTATCTGTTCTTATTCTGTATGTATGGATTCTGCACAGTACTACTTCTCTTGTCCTGTATGTCGAGTGTAATTCTCGGTATCTGTTCTTATTCTGTATGTATGGACTCTGCACAGTACTACTTCTCTTGTCCTGTATGTCGGGTGTAATTCTCGGTATCTGTTCTTATTCTGTATGTATGGACTCTGCACAGTACTACTTCTCTTGTCCTGTATGTCGGGTGTAATTCTCAGTATCTCTTCTTATTCTGTATGTATGGACTCTGCACAGTACTACTTCTCTTGTCCTGTATGTCGGGTGTAATTCTTGGTATCTGTTCTTATTCTGTATGTATGGACTCTGCACAGTACTACTTCTCCTGTCCTGTATGTCGGGTGTAATTCTCAGTATCTCTTCTTATTCTGTATGTATGGACTCTGCACAGTACTACTTCTCTTGTCCTGTATGTCGGGTGTAATTCTCAGTATCTGTTCTTATTCTGTATGTATGGACTCTGCACAGTACTACTTCTCTTGTCCTGTATGTCGGGTGTAATTCTCGGTATCTGTTCTTATTCTGTATGTATGGACTCTGCACAGTACTACTTCTCTTGTCCTGTATGTCGGGTGTAATTCTCAGTATCTGTCCTTATTCTGTATGTATGGACTCTGTACAGTACTACTTCTCCTGTCCTGTATGTCGGGTGTAATTCTCGGTATCTGTTCTTATTCTGTATGTATGGACTCTGCACAGTACTACTTCTCTTGTCCTGTATGTCGGGTGTAATTCTCGGTATCTGTTCTTATTCTGTATGTATGGACTCTGCACAGTACTACTTCTCTTGTCCTGTATGTCGGGTGTAATTCTTGGTATCTGTTCTTATTCTGTATGTATGGACTCTGCACAGTACTACTTCTCTTGTCCTGTATGTCGGGTGTAATTCTCGGTATCTGTTCTTATTCTGTATGTATGGACTCTGCACAGTACTACTTCTCTTGTCCTGTATGTCGGGTGTAATTCTCGGTATCTGTTCTTATTCTGTATGTATGGACTCTGCACAGTACTACTTCTCCTGTCCTGTATGTCGGGTGTAATTCTCGGTATCTGTTCTTATTCTGTATGTATGGACTCTGCACAGTACTACTTCTCTTGTCCTGTATGTCGGGTGTAATTCTCGGTATCTCTTCTTATTCTGTATGTATGGACTCTGCACAGTACTACTTCTCTTGTCCTGTATGTCGGGTGTAATTCTCGGTATCTCTTCTTATTCTGTATGTATGGACTCTGCACAGTACTACTTCTCTTGTCCTGTATGTCGGGTGTAATTCTCGGTATCTGTTCTTATTCTGTATGTATGGACTCTGCACAGTACCACTTCTCTTGTCCTGTATGTCGGGTGTAATTCTCGGTATCTGTTCTTATTCTGTATGTATGGACTCTGCACAGTACTACTTCTCCTGTCCTGTATGTCGGGTGTAATTCTCGGTATCTGTTCTTATTCTGTATGTATGGACTCTGCACAGTACTACTTCTCTTGTCCTGTATGTCGGGTGTAATTCTCGGTATCTCTTCTTATTCTGTATGTATGGACTCTGCACAGTACTACTTCTCTTGTCCTGTATGTCGGGTGTAATTCTCGGTATCTGTTCTTATTCTGTATGTATGGACTCTGCACAGTACTACTTCTCTTGTCCTGTATGTCGGGTGTAATTCTCGGTATCTCTTCTTATTCTGTATGTATGGACTCTGCACAGTACTACTTCTCTTGTCCTGTATGTCGGGTGTAATTCTCGGTATCTCTTCTTATTCTGTATGTATGGACTCTGCACAGTACTACTTCTCTTGTCCTGTATGTCGGGTGTAATTCTCGGTATCTCTTCTTATTCTGTATGTATGGACTCTGCACAGTACTACTTCTCTTGTCCTGTATGTCGGGTGTAATTCTCAGTAGGGATGAGCCGAACACCCCCCGGTTCGGTTTGCATCCAGAACCTGCGAACGGACCGAAAGTTTGCATGAACTTTCGAACCCCGTTAAAGTCTATGGGACACGAACGTGAGAAATCAAAAGTGCGAATTATAACGACTATTATGCATGTTATTGTCCTAAAAAGGGTTTGGGGACCCGGGTCCTGCCCCAGGGGACATGTATCAATGCAAAAAAAAGTTTTAAAAACAGAGTTTTTTTTGGGAGCAGTGATTTTAATAATGCTTAAAGTGAGAAAAAAAAAAGTGAAATATTCCTTTAAATATCGTACCTGGGGGGTGTGTAAAGTATGCCTGTGAAGTGCCACGTGTTTCCCGTGTTTAGAACTGTCCCTGCACAAAATTACATTTCTAAAGGAAAAAAAGTAATTTAAAACTGCTTGCGGCTTTAATGTAATGTCTGGTCCCCCAGCTCATTACCGGCCCTTTGGGTCTTGTATGGATATTAAAGGGAACCCCGCACCCAAATTAAAAAAAGAAAAGGCGTGGGGCCCCCAGGCCCTATATACTCTGAACAGCAGTATACAGGCGGTGCAAACAAGACAGGGACTGTAGGTTGACAGTATATATTTTATGCACTGTGGATCACTGAATCACCTGCCTGGCCTGCCTGCTTGAAAGTCTATTTGAATAAGTACACCAGGAATGGCCTGCAGTGAGATCTAGCTACACAGGATACAGTGTGTATATATATATATATATATATATATATATATATATATATACAAAACCGGGATTCATATATATACTAAATACACTGCAGCTAACTGAATCGCCTGCCTGCTCAAAGTAAATGGAATGACTCTTTCTCTCTCTCTCCGCCAGGAACGCACTACACACGGCCGACATGCAGGCAGCCTTAAATAGTGTGGGGCGTGGACTTAATCCCCTGAGCCATAATTGGCCAAAGACCTTTGGCCAATTATGGCTCTCTTTACTGACGGCGCTGTGATTGGCCAAAGCATGCGGGTCATAGTGCATGCTTGGCCAATCATCAGCCAGCAATGCACTGCGATGACGCAGTGCATTATGGGGCGCGACGCGCCGCTCAAATTTGGCGCGAACGCCCCATAATGTTCGATCTTCGGTGAACGATCGAACAGCCAATATTCAAGTGGAACCCATGTTCGACTCGAACAGATAGCCCATCCCTAATTCTCAGTATCTGTTCTTATTCAATCAGGATTGGAATATTTTAATAATGATCAATTGTTTTATCCATGACATCCTGATTGGTGGATTCCTGTGAGGTGTTATATATCTGACAAGTAATCAGCGGATCCTGAGGTTTGTCTCTCTGTGGATCTCGGGGATCTCTGGGGGATTTCTGTGGGATCTCAGTGGGATCTCAGTGGGATCTCAGTGGGATCTCTGTGCATCTCCGTGGATCTCAGTTGGATCTTGGTGGATCTGGGTGGGATCTTGATAGATCTTGGAGGATCTCGGTTGATCTCAGTGGAATCTTGGTGGATCTCATGGATTGCAGTCCATCTTGGTTGATCTCCATGGGATCTCGGTGGAATCTCCGTGGATCTCGGTGGGATCTCCGTGGAATTTCAATGGATCTCGGTGGATGCTCGTGGGATCTCTGTGGGATCTCCGTGATCTCGGTGGGATCTTGGTGGGATCTTGGTGGGATCTCTGTGGGATCTTGGTGGGATCTCCGTGGGATCTGGGTGAAATCTCTGTAGATCTTGGGGATCTCGGTAGATCTCAGTGGGATCTTGGTGGATCTCGGTGGATTGCAGTGCATATCGGTGGGATCTCCGTGGATCTCAGTGGGATTTTCCGACTCGGACCAGTAATGGAGGAATTGATGACGGAGTCTGGTATTATTAGAACTATCGATATCATGGTGGCAGTGGTACTCAACAATGTACAGGAGAGGTGTGATATATACAGAGAATAAGCCGATTATTGGATCCGCTTTCAGAGAGAGCATCGACCGGTGCATGCTGGGATATAGGCGTCACAGAGGGGCGGTGCCACCAGGTGATGTCGCTGGGTGGCCCTGCCCCATAGCTATTTAGGAAATGACACATGGCGGTGACAGACTGCAAGAGTGTTCACCGCGGGCAGAGCTCTATTTATCTTATTTTTTTTTCGGTTCGCGGTTGGCGTGATGGACAATAGATTTACAGCGGGAGACATTTTTTTTTTATTTTTATTAAAGGAAACTTTTTTTTTCACTTTAACACTTTTTTTAGTGAATGGGTAGTATGTACACAATCACATGGGGGGCTGGGATATGGGGACCTTTTTGTAGAGAGGTCTTCCAGATTCCCATAATCTTCTATCCAGGATTAACATCCCTCTATCCAGAACCAACACCCCTCTATCCAGAATCAACACCCCTCTTTCCAGAATCAACACCCCTCTATGCAGAATCAACACCCCTCTATCCAGAACCAACACCCCTCTATCCAGGATCAACACCCCTCTATGCAGAATCAACACCCCTCTATGCAGAATCAACACCCCTCTATCCAGAACAAACACCCCTCTATGCAGAATCAACACCCCTCTATCCAGAACCAACACCCCTCTATCCAGAACCAACACCCCTCTATGCAGAATCAACACCTCTCTATCCAGAACCAACACCCCTCTATCCAGAATCAACACCCCTCCTTTTAGAATCAACACCCCTCCTTTTAGAATCAACACCCCTCCTTCCAGGATCAACACCCCTCTATCCAGAATCAACACCCCTCTATCCAGGATCAATCCCCCTCTATCCAGAATCAACACCCCTCTATCCAGGATCAATACCCCTCTATCCAGGATCAACACCCCTCTATCCATGATCAACACCCCTCTATGCAGAATCAACACCCCTCTATCCAGGATCAACACCCCTCTATCCAGAATCAACACCCCTCTATGCAGAATCAACACCCCTCTATCCAGAACCAACACCCCTCTATCCAGAACCAACACCCCTCTATGCAGAATCAACACCTCTCTATCCAGAACCAACACCCCTCTATGCAGAATCAACACCCCTCCTTTTAGAATCAACACCCCTCCTTTTAGAATCAACACCCCTCCTTCCAGGATCAACACCCCTCTATCCAGAATCAACACCCCTCTATCCAGGATCAATCCCCCTCTATCCAGAATCAACACCCCTCTATCCAGGATCAATACCCCTCTATCCAGGATCAACACCCCTCTATCCATGATCAGCACCCCTCTATGCAGAATCAACGCCCCTCTATCCAGGATCAACACCCCTCCATCCAGGACCAACACCCCTCCATCCAGAATCAACACCCCTCTATGCAGAATCAACACCCCTCTATCCAGGATCAACACCCCTCTATCCAGAATCAACACCCCTCTGTGACGGGAGGGCCCGTGGAACCCAGAATCCCTTGGAAAGTATGGGATACCCTTGTTTCAGCTCCTCATGCACCTCTTATGTCTAAGTTACCCTGTGTCTATTAGAGGCACAGGGTGAGCAAGAAAATAATGAACCCTGAGAATATGATTGGATTACTTCAAATGGGACAGTAATATTCATGAACAATATCTCTCAAGAAATATGAAGATTTTATCCCCTGTACACTGTGAGGCCTATGACCAGGAAGTATAACTCCTCATGCCGCGTACACACGACCGCTTTTCTCGACGAGAAAAACTGCATTTTTTCTTTTCGCCGAGAAAAACGATCGTCTGTGGGCTTTATGTCGTTTTTCTCGTCGAGAAAAACGGCATAAAAAACGACGAGAAAAATTAGAACATGTTCTAAATTTTCTCGTCGTTTTTTCCAGCATTTTTCCATAGGGAAACACTGCCGCGGAGCCCACAGACGGTCGTTTTTCTCGTCAAGAGAAAAAATGACGGGAAAAACGACCGTGTGTAGGGAACCAAGCGGTTCCCTCGTTTTTCCTGTCATTATTTACGGCGGTTTTTTTAACCGCCGTGAATAATGATCGTGTGTACGCGGCATAATATGGGCATTCCAGGAAGTTCAATGTAAGAGTCATTAGATCCCCATTGTTGTTTGTGTTAATTAACTCTGCTATTGTGTGAAGGAGTTCTGTGTTGATTTGTGATAATGTTGATTGTGTCTTCTGAGCTACAAGGCGGCAAGTCTAGCCTAAAGGTCATGTCTCTGAGTCATTTAAGCTGTCAAAAGGGATTAGTTAATGCTAATTAGGTTTCTGGTCACAGGTGTATTTCCAGAGTAATATGAGCAGGAGGTATGCACCTCCTCTTTTGACTGTGTATAAAACTTGTATTGCTTTCAATAAAGATTGATTCCTGCTTGACCCTCAAGATAGAGCTTTGTCTCGTATTCGGGGGAGAATTATTCGTATGGGTAGCTGCCTTTGTGTTCGGGAATGGAATGTCCTAAACGACTTTAACCCCTTTCATAGTCTGGGTGTTGTTACATTGGTGGCAAGCAGCAGGACGATTCCCACAGCCAGAAGGACAGCTACAAGAGGACACAAGCCAATGGAAGAACAGTATGAATGGCTAAAGCGCTCTTCCCTCAGGGTCTTACTGGAAAACCGGGGCCGACCGGCCAATAGCCGTAAGAAGAGGGACATTATTGCAGAATTAGTCGAAATGGATAGAGCCGAAAAGACCCAACATAACCGAAAGGCCCAGCATAACAGACAGGACACCCGAAGAGGCAAGTTTTGATCGGGCTGTTAACATAAGACTGGCACATTATGGTCCTAACCCTACAGCGGAGATCATAGACCGAGTTATAGTGGCTGTGGATGCAAATTGGCTACAGAAAAGAGGTGCTGCAGCAGCAGAAGTCACAGCAGCACCAACTGAAAGGAGAGGAGAGGTACAGATACCAGCCGCTATGGAAGAGGAATTCAGAAGGAGGTTGCGAGAGATGCAGATACAGCATAAAGGACCAGTATCAGAGCAGGTCCTGCTGGGAGTGCCCGTGGTCAGCGGATGACAGCCCCACGGAAGGCTTAGACTATGATGGCCCGGGATTGGAGGATGTCCAGGGACCCTGACTTTGGGATTAATCGGGAGTGGCGTTTGGAGGAAAAAATGGAGCACAGAGAGCGAAGACTGAATGTCTCGGAAGGGCACTAGGCACAGGAAGATTTGGAGTTTCTGGCCGTTCAGGAATGGGAGCTGGAGATCGCCTACAGACAGCTGCTAGACTCTGCTCAGCAGAAGGGTGGGGCTCCCTTTGCCTGGGACTATCAGGAACTACCAGTTGACAACTCTGAAATCCTGGCTGAAGAATCGGCAGTGGAAAATCTGGAGATTGCCATCCCCAAAGCTTAAATGCTGACAACAGGGCAGAGTTCTGCTAACCTCTGCCCAGCACTGATAGCATCTTCTGGGTTCCACAGACATGAGATGGTGAACCTCTATCCCCAGACACCAGTTGCAGAGACAGGGGATTTGATAGACTTTTCTGCTGAGGAAGAACAACCTGATGAGCCTCCAGCAGAAGAGCTGGTATCAGGGCCAAACTTCAGTGTGCTCTGCCCAGCACCAACAGCAGTATCTGTGGAGTTGTAAGGAATTTCCCCAGCTGAGGCGCTGGTCACTGGACAGAGGGTCCAAGACCTCTGCCCAGGTGTATTTCCAGGATCAAAAGAGGGTATGCACCTCCTCTTTTGACTGTGTATAAAACTATTGCTTTCAATAAAGATTAATCCCTGCTTGACCCTCAAGACGGAGCTTCGTCTCGTATTTGGGGGAGAATTATTTGTGAGTTTCTTGTTCGGCTGGATGGAGTGTCCGGTAGATGCCTTTGTGTTCGGGAATGAAATGTCCTAAACGAATTTAACCCCTTTCATACTCGGGGTGTCGTTACACCCTCCTTCCAGGATCAACACCTCTCTATCCAAAATCAACACCCCTCTATCCAGGACCAAACCCCTCTATCCAGGATCAACACCCACCTTCCAAGATCAACAGCCCTCCATCTAAATCAATACCCCTCCATCCAGAATCACCACCCCATCCTCCAGAATCAACACCCCTCCTTCCAGAATCAACACCCCTCCTTCCAGGATCAATACCTCTCTATCCAGAATCAAAACCCTTCCTTTCAGGATCAACACCCCTCTATCCAGGACCAATACCCCTTCATCCAGAATGAACACCCTTCATCATCATCACAGATAAATACCTCTCCATCCAAGATCTATACCCTATCCATACAGAATGAATGCCATTCGATGCATGATCTATACATTTATAACCTGAATCAATGCTCTGCTATAGAAAACAAATGTCCCTCTGGGATAGACTCACCTGGGACAGAGGCTTTTGGAGGAGACTGAATGCTAGCCTCTTGACTACCGACTATGGGCCCTGGCATTTGAGGGAGCCACAAGCATTTGGGAAGATGTTCTGTTATGTAATGCAAAAGGACATTATTAAGGAGGCCATGATGGTCTCTGCCAGCTTGGGACTCAGATTGTTAATGTCATCAGCAAGCCACCTGTCTGGGCCTCCTGCCATAATGTGTTTATTGTAAGTAGGTCTAGTGTGCCGTCTAAGGGTCTTTCACCCATTGTTGTTTGTGCTAATTAATCTGCTATTGTGTGAAGGTTGTTCTGGGTTTATACTTATCATACTGTGTATTGTAGTACAGACCTCTGAGTCATCCAGTGGGGTTCATTAACATCATGTTTATAGTAGATGCCTGTTGCTGTAATTATATTCCTGTGTGCAGTTTGTATTTTTAGGGTATTCTGATCAGAAGGGGGGGGATATCCTTCTCAATGGTATTAAAACCCTGTATACTTGTTCAAATAAACAGTTCTTATTCTGGTTTACTCCAAAACTGGTGTTGCCTAGTTCTTGGTGAAACTATAGGCAGATTGCCAGATTTTGAGTCCCAGGGCTTTGGGAAGCAGCTTCTTGGCGAAGATACCTAGTCAGGGTGTCTGGATTCCGTCACACCCTCTATGAAGTGGTCAATACCCCTTCTACAAGGGTTATTTCCCTCCATCCAAAATTATTACCCCTTCATTCAGAATGAATATCCCTCCAATCAAATGATGACTCCTCCATTTAGGATAACTTTAGGCAGAAATAACATCTATATATGGGGTTACACAAGGTAACTGGATCTCCCTCCTGTTCCCCTGTGTAGCCATAACAAAATGATCACTTACCTGGGTTGGTAGATGAACAATGCAGAACCTCCTACTGTTCACCAATGGACCCATAGCCCTCTGAACAGAGCCACACTGGTTGAGAAGATGGACAGTACAGTACCTCTCCACTGTCCACTAAAGGACCCATAGCTCTCTGAATGGAGCCACGCTGGATAGGCAGATGAATGGTAGGAACCCACAACTGTCCACCAATTGACCCCTTGCCCTCTGAACAAAGACACAATAAATGGGCAAAAGGACAGTACATAACCCTCAACTAGCCAACAATGTACCCATAGACCTCTGAATGGAGCCACACTGGATGGACAGATGGACAGTAGATAACCCCCCACTGCCCAGCAGTGGACCCATAGGCCTCCAAATGGAGCCACATTGAATTGATAGCATATATGATGGTTAGCACAGAACCGCCACTGTCTTACACTGGATGCACAGCCCTCTGAATGGAGCCACATTGTGGGAACCCCCTCTGTTCACTAATAGACCCATAACTCTTTGATTAGAGCCACTCTGGATGTGTAAATTTACAGTATAGAACCACAATCTTTCCATCAATGGACCCATAGCTTATATGATAGAGTTGGGTATATGTACAGTACAGATCCCACAACTGTCCAAGAATGGAGCCATAGCTCTGAATGGAACCACACTGGATGGACAGAACTGAACCACAAGCTATTTTCACCAATGGACACAAATCCTTTGAGCAGAGCCACACTGGATGTACATATGGACAGTAAAGAACCCCCCAAGATTGTTCAATCTTCCCATAGCTCTCTGAGAGGAACAACACTGGAGGGACAGAAGGACAGTACAAAACGCCACACTGTTCACCAATGACCCCCTAGCTGTTCACCAATGGCCCCATAGACCTCTGCACAGAGCAACACTGATGGACAGATGGACAGTGCAGAACCACACACTGTTCACCAATGGACCCATAGCCCTCTAAATTGACCACACTGAATAGACGGATGGATAGTACAGAACACTGTACTGTCCTACAATGGACACATAGCCCTCTAAACGGAGCCACACTGGATAGACGGATGGAAAGAACAGAACCTCCACTGTTCACCAATTGACCCATTGCCCTCTGAACGGAGTCACACTGGATGGACTGATGGATAGTACAGAACCCCCACTGTTCACCAATGGACGCATTGCCCTCTGAACGGAGCCACAGTGGATGGACAGATGGATAGTACAGAACCCCCACTGTTCACCAATGGACCCATTGCCTCTGAACGGAGCCACACTGAATAGACTGATGGATAGTACAGAACACTGTACTGTCCTACAATGGACACATAGCCCTCTGAACGGAGCCACACTGGATAGACGGATGGAAAGAACAGAACCCCCACTGTGTTCACCAATGGACCCATTGCCCTCTGAACGGAGCCACACTGGATGGATAGTACAGAACCCCACACTGTTCACCAATGGCCCCAAAGCCCTCTAAATGGAGTCATACTGGATGGACCAATGGAGAGTAAAGAACCCCCCACTCTTCTCCACTGGACCCATAGCCCTTTGAAGGGAACAACACTGGAAAGACAGATGGACAGTATAGAACCCCACACTGTCTACCAATGGACCCACAGCCCACTAAACGGACCACACTGAATAGACAGATGGACAGTACTGAACACCCCACTGTCCTCCAATGGACCCATCACCCCCTCTGAACAGAGCAACACTGGATGAACAGATGGACAATACAGCCACACTATCTACCAGTGGACACATAGCACTCTGAATGGAGGCACAATGCATGGACAGATGGACAATACTGAACTCCACACTGTCTACAGTGGACCCATAGCCCTCTGAACGGAGCCACACTGGATGGACAGTACAGAACCCCTACTGTCCACCAATGGACCTGTAGCCCTCTGTTTGGAGCCACACTAGATGGATAGATTGACAGTACAGAACCACACACTGTCCATCAATAGACACATAGCCCTCTAAAAAGAGCCATACTGGATGCACAGATGAACATTAAAGAACCCCTACTTTCCACCATAAACCCATAGCCTTCTGAACGGAGCTACACTGGATGCACAGATGAACATTACAGAACCCCCACTAATCACCAATAGATCAATGCCTCCCTGAAGAAAGCCATACTGGATGGACAAATGGACAGTACAGAACCCCACACTGTTCAGCAATGGACACATAGCCATCTGAATGGTGCCACGCTGGATGAGCAGATGAATAGTACAGAACCCCACACTGCTCACCAATGGCCCCATAGCCCTCTCAATGAAGCCACACTGGATGGCCAGAAGGGCAGTACAGAACCCCGCACTGATAACCTATGGCTCCATATCCCTCTCAATGGAGCCACACTAGATGGTCAGATAGACAATATGAAACACCCCTGTTTACCGATGGACCCCATTGCCCTCTGAATGGAGCAACTCGGATGAGCAGATGGACAGTACAGAACCCCAAACTGTTCAACAATGTTCTCATAGCCCTTTGAACGGAGCTACACTGGATGAACAGATGGACAGTATAGAACCCCTACTTTCCACAAATGAACCCATAGCCCTCTGAATGGAGCTACACTGAATGAACAGTTGAACATTACAGAACCCACACTGTTCACCAATGGACCCATACCCCCCTGAAGAAAGCCACACTGGAAGGACAAATTAACAGTACAGAACCCCACACTGTTCAGCAATGGACACATAGCCCTCTGAACAGTGCCTCACTGGATGAGCAGATGGACAGTATAGAACCCCACACTGCTCACCAATAGCCCCATTGTCTTCTCAATGGATCCACACTGGATGGCCAGTATTAAGCCCCCACTGTCCACCAATGGACCCATAACCATCTGAAGGGAGCCACACTGGATGAAAGGTTGGACAGTAAAGAACCCTCCACTATCCACCAATGGACCATAGCCTTCTCAATGGAGCCACACTGATTGGACAGTACAGAACCGCCAACTGTTCAACAATGTTCCCATAGCCCTCTGAATGCAGCCACAATGGATGGACAGATGGACAGTACAGAATGCCCAACTGTTCAACAATGTTCCCATAGTTCTCTGGATGCAGCCAAATTTGGTGGGCAGATGGACAGTACAGAACCCCACACTGTTCACCAATGAACCCATAGCACTTTTGAACGGAGCCACACTAAATGGACAGTACAGAACCCCTACTTTCCACCAATTGACCCATAGCTCTCTGAACAGAGCCACGCTGGATGGACAGATG